>CM044001.1:24466166-24985320 GCA_024085815.1 Flaveria linearis
TGCAACTATGGGGCATTTTAGAGGTGCAAGCCCCCAACCTTTGACGGTAACGGCAATGCTACTGCCGCTCATCGTTGGATCAGAGAGATGGAAGCGGTATTGGAAATTAGTGAATGCCGTGAAGATCAGAAAGTTAAGTTTGCCACTCATTCTTTCATTGACACAGCGCTGTGCTGGTGGGACAATATTGTCCAGGCTGAAGGCAAGCGATCGATAGCCAAACTGAGGTGGTCTGAGTTGAAGGAGTTGGTGCTGGAAGAGTATTGTCCCCATCGGGAATTAGACAAGATTGAGAAGGAGTTCTTGTATTTGGAGGCTGGGAATATGACTCATCAAGAGTATACCTCCAAGTTCAATGAACTTGCAAGACTTGTGCCAGACATGGTAACACCAGCATCCAAGAAGATCAAAAGATACATGCAGGGTTTGCCCGTGGACATCAGGAGACACATGATTGCGGCTAGACCAGACACGTTTAGGTCTGTGGTGGATTTAGCTGGAAGGTTGTACGATGAGAGAGACCCAATACTTGTGCAGAAGAAGGTGGAGAAGTGGAGTGGAAACAAGAATGGAAATGGGAAGAGGTTCGGAGGCGATAACTTCAGGGGTGGAGAGAAGAGGATGAGAGCTGAGGATCAATCAGGTAGGCAGGGAAATACAGGTGAAGGGGTGCCTGTAGAAAATGTGGAAAACGCCATTTTAGGGAGTGTAGAGTTGGGACTGGAAAGTGTTTTAAATGTGGGGGCGAGGGTCACTATGCTAGAGAGTGCAAGGCGGTGAAGTGCTACCAGTGTGGCGAGATAGGGCATGCGGAGAAGGACTGCAAGAAAGGAAAATCAGGAGGACCAGGAACGGTTAAAGCTGGAGACAAAGGGAAGGGTGATGGTTTAAAGGCAAAGGCGAGGGCGTTCAATATAACTCGTGAGGAGGCCAGGGCAGATCCTGAAGTAGTTTCAGGTATGTTTCTGGTGGATCACGAATATGCTTCGGTGCTCTTTGATTCCGGTGCAAGTAGGAGTTTTGTGTCTACTGCCTTTTGTCGTTTATTGCATGATAAGAGTAGGAAGATAGATGAGCCCTTTTATGTAGAAACAGCCATTGGTAAGTCCACTAAGATAACTGAAGTGATTGAGGATTGCCTGATTGAGTTAGAAGATTTTAAGTTCCCTGCTAGGTTGCATGTTATGGCCTTAGGAGGTTTCGATGTGGTGTTAGGCATGGATTGGTTAGCTAGCTATGAAGCCAATATTGTATGTAACAAGAAATGATTCGTCTAACAGCTCCCGATGGTAGTTCTGTTACGGTTCGTGGGGATAAGGTGTGCTGTGTGCCGAAGGTCGTGTCGATTATCACAGCTGAAAAGTACATGAGACGTGGGTGTAGCGCTTACTTGGCCTACGTAAAAGATTTGGACGCGCCAGAGCCACAATTATCAGACGTGCCAGTAGTACGCGAGTTTCCTGACGTCTTTCCTAAAGACCTGACTGGTGTGCCGCCTGACCGTGAAATCGAATTTCAAATTGATTTGCTACCAGGAGCGCAGCCCGTCGCTAAGGCAACATATCGATTGGCTCCTTCAGAGATGGTGGAATTGAGGGACCAGTTGTAAGATTTATTGGATAAGGGCTTCATCCGGCCGAGTATCTCACCATGGGGTGCTCCAGTTTTATTCGTCAAGAAGAAATATGGTAGCATGCGGATGTGCATTGACTATCGCGAGCTCAATAAGGTGACCGTAAAGAATCGATACCCGCTACGAAGGATTGACGACTTGTTCGATCAACTTCAGGGTGCCAGCTGGTTTTCAAGGATAGACCTGCGGTCTGGTTACCACCAACTGAAGGTGAAAGAACAAGATATTCCTAAAATGGCGTTCCGGACGCGTTATGGACATTACGAATTTCTCGTCATGTCCTTTGGTTTAACTAACGCGCCAGCTGCTTTTATGGACCTTATGAATCGGGTATGTCGGCCTATATTGGATAGATCAGTAATAGTGTTCATCGATGACATTTTGATCTATTCAAAGAGTGAAGAAGAACATGCCGATCATATTCGAGAAGTATTGGAGACACTCAGAAGCGAGAAGTTATATGCTAAGTTCTCCAAATGTGCATTTTGGCTTCGAGAAGTACAGTTTCTGGGTCATGTGGTTAATCCCGAGGGGATCAGGGTGGATCCTACGAAGGTTGAAGCGGTAATGCAATAGGAATCTCCAAAGACGCCAACCGAGATTCGCAGTTTCTTAGGTCTGGCAGGTTACTATAGGAGGTTTATCCAGGATTTCTCTAAGATTGCTTCTCCTTTGACTAAGCTGACTCGAAAGGACGTGAAGTATGAATGAGGTCCTGATCAGGAGAACGCCTTCCTAGAACTAAAAATGAGGTTAACGCAAGCCCCTGTCCTGACGCTACCTGAGGGGAACGAGGACCTGGTAGTCTACTCGGATGCCTCATATGCAGGATTGGGTTGCGTGTTGATGCAACGAGGGAAGGTGATAGCCTATGCTTCTAGACAACTAAAAGCCCACGAGGCCAATTATCCTACACATGATTTGGAGTTGGCAGCGGTGGTGTTTGCATTGAAGATTTGGAGGCACTACCTGTATGGGGTGGAGTGCACCATCTTCACTGATCATAAAAGTCTGAAGTATTTATTCGAACAAAAGGAACTCAACATGAGGCAGAGGAGGTGGTTGGAACTGATCAAGGACTATGACTGCGAAATTCACTATCACCCAGGCAAGGCTAATGTGGTTGCTGACGCCCTTAGCCAAAAGGACGACCCGAACCAATTCGGGTGAGGGCTTGCTAGATAATCATGACGCCTGATGTTATGAAACAAGTGAGGGCATTTCAGGATGAAGCATTAAGAGAAGACAGAGTCAACTCTGAAAGAATGAAAGGGCAGGTTTCAGATTTGGGGGAAAACACCCTGGGTGTTAGAACCCGATCTGGGCGGGTGTGGATCCCTCTCTATGGGGATTTGAGGGGGAAGATCATGGATGGGGCTCACAAAACCCGCTATTCCATTCATCTTGGTGCCACGAAAATGTACCAAGATCTAAAGAAAGATTACTGGTGGCCAGGAATGAAGCGAGATGTGGCTAAGTACGTAAGCAAGTGCTTGAGTTGTCAGCAAGTGAAGGCAGAGCACCAAAAGCCATATGGAAAGATCCACCCTTTGGATATCCCCGAATGGAAATGGGAACACATCACAATGGACTTCATCACGAAGCTACCTCGCACGGCTAGAGGAAGCGATGCGATCTGTGTGATTGTTGACCGTCTAACAAAGAGTGCCCATTTCCTACCAATTCGTGAGACGTATTCCTCTGAGAGATTGGTAGAGCTATTTATCAAGGAGATCGTGGCTCGTCACGGCGTGCCAGTGTCTATCGTTTCGGATAGGGACACGTGATTTACGTCCAAGTTCTGGAAGAGGTTTCACGACTCAATAGGGACTAGACTGCATATTAGTACGACTTACCACCCCCAAACGGATGGTCAGTCGGAAAAAACGATTCAAACATTAGAAGACATGCTGCGAGCATGTGTAATTGATTTTGGAGGATGTTGGGATGAGCACTTACCGTTGGCGGAATTCTCATATAATAATAGTTACCATGCCAGCATTGGTATGCCCCCTTACGAAATGTTGTATGGTAGGAAGTGCAGAACGCCCGTGTGTTGGGGTGACATCGGGCAAAAGGAATTGGGAAGTCTCGAGGTGATTGAGGTCACAACCAAGAAGTTAGATAAAATTAAGGCATTCATGAAAGCCGCAAAGGACCGCCAGAAGTCTTATGCCGATAAGAGGCGTAGACCTATAGAATTTGAGGTTGGTGACAAGTTTATGCTCAAAGTATCGCCTTGGAAAGGGATCATTAGGTTTCGAAAAAGGGGAAAGCTAAGCCCAAGGTTCATAGGGCCATTCCGTATTATCGCAAGGGTAGGGGAGGTGGCCTACAGACTAGAATTACCTGATGAGTTGAGTGGAATTCACCCTACGTTCTATGTATCTCATCTTAGGAAATGTCTAGCAGAAGATGATGCATTTGTACCATTAGAGGACATTGAAGTCGACGAGCGACTGAATTATGTAGAGCTGCCGGTGGCCATCCTGGATCGGAAAGAGAAGCGCTTACGTAATAAAGTAGTTCCACTTGTACGAGTACAGTGGAGACACCGAAAAGGATCAGAATCTACGTGGGAGGCCGAGGAGGAGATGAGGAAATTTTATCCTTAATTGTTTGATGACTGACAGGTTTCGAGGACGAAACCTAAATAAGTGGGGGAGACTTGTAACACCGTGAAAGGTCAAAACGAGTCATAAAGGATTAGGGGCTTATTAATGGGTATTTAATAGAAAAAGGAAAAAGGGTTATGGGCTAATTTGGGTTTATGGACAAGAGCTTGAGTAATTGAGGCCCATAATCAGCCCTAAACCTACCCAAGGCAGCCACCATCTTCTTCATTTCAACCTTAACTCCAAAAATCCATAGAGAAAGAAAGTGGAGAGAGAAAGTGCAAGAAACTCAAGTTTTATAGCTTCTAAGGTCAAGGGATTGAAGATCTGGGTGTTTGGGCAATAAATCTCAAGAAAGGAGCAACAAAACAAGGTAAGAATCGACCCCTAAACCCTTCTGTAGATCAAACCTGGATTCTAGGGTTTTGGGTTTTGAAAAGTTGCAAAGAATCGCATAAAGGTCACATTTTTACGTATGAAAACATGTATAAAGCTTAGATTTAGCCTTATGGATGATAAACTAAGAGGTTGGACGTAAAAAGTTGTGATTTTGGGATAAAAACGGACTGGTTCGTGATTTTTATACGATCTGCGAAACTGTATATGCATCCAGCAAATTTGCATAATCATCCAGCGAAACTAAGAGCATTTCCAGCGAAATTACAGTTTCGCTGGGGCGAAACTACAGTTTCGTTCGGGCGAAACTGTGGACCCATAGACATTGCGAAACTAGGAAATTCCAACGAAAGTTGGGCTCTTAAGACAGCGAATCTGTCTAGCGAAACTGGCAGAAGTGCTGCCCAGCGAAACTCGCAGCGAAACTGGCAGCGAAGCTGGCAGCGAAACTGCCAGCGAAACTGGCAGCGAAACTGCCAGCGAAACTGTGGGCGAAATTATGAAAAAATGACGTTTTTGTGTATTAACTTTCGTCCAGCTGATGTATGATGATGGATCCGTATTCATGAGCGGGCTATGTGCCTAGCAATGTGGATCAACTGTCGGGGGAAGCTACCATGAAGATGTGTACCGACGGGGATCGATCAACCGTCGGGGGTAGCGACCATGGATAACGTGTACCGACGGGGATTGACATTCGTTGTCAATCAACACGGAGATCTTGCTTTATGCAATCTCGCTTATGATGAAGTGAAAACATAATGAAAGAATGAAAGATAATGAACGTGTTTAATATGATGCAAGTAATGTTTTGAAGTATGATGTATGCCTGTTCATTATATGGAGGATAAAAGCTTATGTTTTCTTATTTATATAAAACTAGAACTCACTCAGCGTAGCTGACTTTTTATGCATAAAAGTGGACAGGTAAGCGCTGATGCTGAGGATGGCACCACGAAGCTACTTGGGGACATATGAATGGCATTCCTGTTTATGAAGTTTTCTTTGAAATTTAAGAATAAGTGACATGTTTTGTTTACAATTAAAGGACATATGCATGAGTACGATATGGTTTTAAGTATTTAATGAATGTTCAATTACTTCCGCTGCAATGTTTTATTATTAAACTGATTTTTATGCTATGATTAACCAACTGTGAGGTTTCCCGGGAATGGGGCCTTACAATATATATATATATATACACATATATACATATATATACACACACACATATATATATATATATGTATATATATACATATATATATATGTATACATATATATATATATATATGTATATGTATATATATGTATATGTATATGTATATATATATATATGTATATATATATATATGTATATATATATATGTATATATATATATATGTATATATATATATATATATATATATATGTATATCTATATATATATATATATATATATATATATATATATATATATATATATATATATATATATATATATATATATAGTAAGGAACCCGCGCAATGCGGCTGCGGGATCGGCGATATTTTACAATGCGATATTCGTTTTTTGTTACTTGTGCACTTTTCAAAGTACAGATAAATAGAAACACACAATCTTGATTTATGTATATGATATCTTCACTTCAGTAAGCTTGCTCCCCTTAAATCATCAACTCATGCCCCACAAGCTTATGAACATGGTTTATGCAAAATTACACAAAACGTTAGTAAAGATTTCACTTTTTTTTAAAAATTAATTAATTTAGTTTGCAATATGAGGTCCCCAAAAGCTAACTTATATGACTGCACTTAAAAAACCGATAGCGATTATGGGGACTTTTTAATTGAGGGTCTTCTACACAGGTATATACATTGACCAATTTCACTCAATTTATATGAAAGGTGAAAATTTTGGCTGTATATTATTAATAACAAATCAAACCTGAACAATGGGCCAAATGGTCTAAGAGTCGCTTAAAGTATATACCCAAATAATCAGATGTCTACAAACCATAAGTTGCTTTATATAAATTTACATGAATAAAATATAAATTACACATAAACAATTAAGCAGTTAAATGTGATTATACATCCTATACGTTTTCAAACAAAAGACTACATAAACGATAAAAACTGAAATATAATTTTAATTGCCAATGAATATGGTTTTGGTCAAAATGTTACCTCGTTAATGACTGTCTTAGCCATGCGGTTGAACTCCTTGATAATTCCTATCCGGCCCACCATCTCTGTAGTTGTCTCTACGTCTATCACCACCACCACCATAGCCACCACTGCCACCTCTTCCACCACCACCACCCCTGTTTGCACAGACAAATGTTGTTTGCACAGACAAATGTTGTTTGCACAGACAAATGTTGATACAGTCACAAAGAATCAAATATAAGAAAACGCTAGCAACTATCTTGTTCATTTTCTGTAGAGGAAGCAATTTCTTTTAGCTCGTGGATAAACGGTCGAATCAGATTATGTTGTATCTCTGATGTGTTTGATTAAAAATTAGCTAAAAAGGGAACATGTCAAATTGTCAATAGAAAACAGAATACCTGAAATATAAATTTTAATGGTTGCTGTTAATTTTACAAATCATCATGTAATAAAAATAGTTGGACTAATCATCAGTAAAATAACACACCACCACAACATCAAACAATAAACCTTCTATGCAGAATATTGCATGATGCTATTACATTTATACACTTGACGCAGGATGCATATGTCCAGGTCATATTTATATACATGAAGATTCTCATAGAACAGAATCTTTGATAGCATATTAGAAACCAACCGAGGCTTACAGACCATCATACTAAACATTCTAATAACCCATCCCTCGATATATTGACTGCATAAAATGTATATTTTAATGAAAAATACAGATAAATGTATAAGGAGGTAATTAAAACCATACCCTTGACCATATGCAGAAGGGGCCCTTGGAGCAGATTTCTCAGCCATTCCAACACTAATCTTGTAGCCTCTCAGCTCATAATCTGGTAAAGAATAAAAATAACTAATTGTAACCACAAAATGCAATAACGTAGATAAGTAAATATATAATAAATTAAGAAAAAGGGTGCACTGTTGTAAAATCCGCCAGCAGAATGCGCTGCAGAAGGATCCTCATAAACAAAAGCGACATCTCCTGTGTTGTTTCCTTGTTCATCAGTGTACATCTTAATGTTATAGGGCCACTGATCCTTATAACCTCGCTTCTGCTTAATTCTCCCAACCTACAAACACCATGCATATGCAATTTCCAATTATAAAGTCAAAAAGGATATTGCAAAATAATGTAAAAGAAATAAAAACTGTATTTACTTGTCCAATGCCTCCAAAAAGCTCTCTTAGTTCGTCAATAGTGACATCTAGAGGCAAATTTGAAATGTAGATCCTTGCATTATCACACGATTCATCATAATTTTCATCATATTGATTGACCTTTGCAGGTGTTTCTGCAGGAGGACCACCATAACTGCCTTGATTCTGTTGACCACCAGCATATCCACCGGTCGGACCACCCCTACCACCACGATTATCAGTCAAAGAATCACCAGCATAACCACCGCCACCATAGGATGGTGGATACGAAGTTGGTCTACCGTTGTAACTTGCAGGTGGGGGAACAACATCAGTTCCATAAGAAGGGTTGGTCCCATATGAGTTGGGTGGTTGAGGGTAACTACTATCAGATCCGCCATACCCAACTGCTGCACCCTGACCATAACCGCTGTTGTCTCTTCCTTGGTTGCTGCCATAAGAACCACCACTACCTCTACTTCCACCACCACTCCCACCATCATAGTTACCCCTACCTCCTCTATCACCACCATATCCCCCTCCACCACCACTCCTATTGTAACTCCCACCATCACTGCGTCCACTCCCACCTCTATTGTAACCACCACCATCATTGCGGCCACAATCACCACCACCGCCTGAGCCAGCAGGGGAAGGAGTACCACATTTGTTGCATCAGTTCTCCAAGAAAAATTTGAGTTGCCACAGCTGCAATTACGATATAAGAGTCAAGCTCATCACAACTTCCACGAAGACAACAGTTACAACTTTTATCGATTGGAAGGTTGGTGTCTTCTAAAAATTCAAATTTCAAATAAACATAACAATACAAAATTTGACAGCAAAACTGATAATATCTTATATGATAAAATTAATTAAATCAGCAAAAAATGTAAGAATTTAGCAACAACTAAAGAATAGAGTACACACTGTTTAATAGACAATGGAACACGTAATACGTCATCACATCACCACAAAAAGAATCATTTGTCTCGGTACACCAAGACTATACCGAATTCAAATAATATAGAACATTAATTTGTTAGCAGAAATACGGCTTCCACATACTGGATCGTGTATCATATGACAAATTTAAAACTCAAAACAAAAGACAAAACAAAAGACACCAGAAACTCAAATAAGATGAACATACCTGATTTCTAAAACTCTTGTTGCTCATGTTTTGTTTTTAGCAGAACTAAAATCACAAAGACCTGTAAAACCAAACCCAAGTTTCAACAAATTACCACGATTTAGTAGATAAGAGGTGCGATTAGGGAAAACATGTCACACCCTCAAAATCCACTAATGGGGTTTTACCGTCAGGCGCGTGATATAACCAAGATCTCAGATAAGCATCAGTTACACCAAACGACTCGATAATTACAAAACATATAAATTGCTTAATAATAATGAAACAAACCAATTATGTTTAAGGATTGCGAAAACGAAAACAAGATAACATTTAATGATAGTTTCTGGAACACGCAAATATGCGTCCAATCCAATTTATATAAAGTAAATGAAAATTTAATCTTGAAAACATTTTGTGGTGAATGCGGAATGACATGCGATGGATGCTGTGCTCCTAAACGTGCCACATCATTGTCCTGAGAGAAAACATGCAAAAAGTCAGTACAAGACTGGTGAGTTCACAGGTTTATCAGAAACAGTAAGTACCAGTAATGAAATTCCCAGATTATGTAATCAAAGCATATAGTGGGTAGCTAATCCATAATGATCACTATGTGTATGAAGTCACGACCGAGCTGACATGTAATCAAATAATAAAGTAGGCCCGGTTGTGGATCACACACCACAACCTTTAACAGGCTAACTGTTCACCCGTTTGCGAACGTTATGCTAGCGCGACTAGCCTGGGTGGGGTATGTCAATCCCAGTAGATCTACTAACAATCACCTCGCTATTTGCATATTAACGGTCCGAAGGGCAAAGTATAACACCATAGTATCAAGTATATGCAGTATTACAAAAACCCAATGTAATGTAACGTTTATGAAAACAACATGTTTCTCTCCCCCCAAAGAGAGTATAAAGTAAAAGTGGGGCTGTAAACTCACATGGCGTATAAGTATATATATAAGATGATTAAATAGGATGACAGTAGATGTTCCAATGAACTCCTTCACGAGGTACCTAAACACGTATATATATATATATTTTAAGATCCATGTTAATAATAAGGTTTAACGATTAAACGCGAATGAGGGTTTCGATGAGAATTTGGGGATTTTATCATATAATTAAAGTATTAATAATAAAATCTGTTATAATTTTAATTCTATGAAAAATTATTATATAATCGTTTAGCATCATATATTGATCTGGAGAACATTTTTATTGGTTGTAGTGCGGATTAAGTTTCACGTATTTGAAGTATTTACAAGAACGGGTAAACTTAAATATAAATTGTAAATAATTTCTATAATATTATTTTATATAACAGAATTAAATTATAATTAAAAAAATAACATTTGGACCAATATTAATTTTATTAACTGAAACCAAAATTTTAATGTCCATTTTTATAAAAATAACTATTTAAAACATTTGTAATAATTCTTAAAAATTATAAATAATTAAGGTTTTTAAAGAAATAAATTTCTAGAAATTCATCTGATAACTTTTAAAATAAAGGAAATTTATAAAAGTTATTTTTATAATTTTTGGGAATTTTTATATATTTTTTAAAAGGTCAAAAAGGGTATAAAAAAATAATGGGAGGTGCACGGGTTCGAACCCGTGACCTCAAGTTAAGCAAGTGGGTGGGGAACCGGTGAACCAAGGGCCGTGGCCGCATTAGGACTCGGCCTTTAATTCCTTTAAACACAAATTCCAGAATGCCCCCAATTCCACCAAGAACCCTAGGTTCGATCCGAGTCAAATTGATGCCCAAATCGATGTTGTTAACGATTTAAACCATAGGGCTTTTCTTTCCTAAGATCAAACGAGTATGTGGGTATGTTCAATTACCTGTTTCGAGTTCGAATTGATGAGAAACAGTGAGTTGCAGGTCCGCGACCAAAGGTTAGATTGAATGTGATGTGTTTGTATGTTTTCAGATCAAACGAACTCAAAGGAAGTTTATATAGGATTAAACATTCGTTAGTGCAGAGTTAATTTAATCGTTAATGGGTGTAATGCGCGATAATGGTTTGAGCTTTCGGCCGAAAGTAGGTTCAGTGGGTTGATCACATTATCGTCTTCAATTATTCAAATTTCAGTGGCCCACGAGTTCGAATCATGCACTAGGATGTGTCGGAATGATTTGATTTGATTAAAATCGACTAAATATGGGTATTTGGCTTCGCCGGAGGCTCGCCGGATTGTTGGCCGGAGGGGAATCGACGGGAACGGGCGGGGGTTTGGGATTTTTAAGAAATTTACAGAAATGGTCCCTCAACTTTCCAACTTTATTATTTTATGTGAAAACTTTATATTTAAAGTTTCTAAATTGTCACAAATACCCCCTGGACTTTTTAAATCCAATTTATTTTTTGTTTATTTTCTTAATAATCTTTACAAATTTACAAATAACAATATTATCATTATTATTATATTTTTTTATTATTACTATTATTAATATTATATTACTTATTCATAAAATAATTATAAACAAGTTTTGGAATTTTAAAATTTAAATCCTAAAATTTACCGAAATTTTCCCGGTTGTCACAAAACAAAAATAATATCTATAACAAAAACCGAACAAAACCAACCGGACGTAAAGCCAATGTGGTCCATATCAGATGTAATAATCACGTGGATTTGTTGCATCAGACATCTACTTGTCGAACTTGTTAAAACCATCACCTAGATCTGGTTGAAACCATCGTAGATCTGAAGCCTTACACGCTGGTAGTCACGGCTTCAACAACAAAACGCACCTTGGCTACTGTGGTTGAGATCGATATAGGGTAAAGGGTGTGGTTGTCGTGAGCGCGGTCGACGCTACTGATCCCGGTGGTAGAAGGCAGATGGAGGGGGCGGGGAGAATGAGATTGGTGGGAGATTAGGGTTGTGAGATCTCAATGAGTTTTTGAGGGGTTGATATGTGGAAGAGTTGTAATGCGTGGATAAAGAGTTGTACAACTCTTAAATTTAAGAGATTCTGGTCAAATGACCATTCTATCCTTCTAATATGCATATTATAGTTAGTATATATATATATATATATATATATATATATATATATATATATATATATATATATATATATATATATATATATATATATATATATATATATATATATATATATATATATATATATATATATATATATATATATATATATATATATATATATATATATATATATATATATATATATATATATATATATATATATAGTAGATGTCCAGTACTGAATAATTAAGCTAATCACATACTTTAGGGTCTCGAGCAAATTGTGACGATAAAGCTATGAAAATGATACTGTGAGACATGTCATCTATTATTTAGGGCATGTTATTGATACACCCAAATTATTTTCATTCTCTCTATCTCTGTATACATACATATAGAAACATGAAGAGAGATAGGGATAAGACGGTGTCTGAATAACAAAATAAGTGTTTGTTGTACCCAACCCATTATTTATCATACTTGATATGTGACATTTACTACTAGCATTCTAATACCTAAGTTAAACACTTCCTGTGGGATATAGATCATGAATGGGTATATCTTCGCAGCATTGATAGTTTGGCACTATTGATGGCACTGAGATCATACTCAAGAAGACATAAACCATAACAAGGTACATATAGATCAACTCTAGGTTTTGGTCATATTGTGAATCATTTGTGTGGAAAAGCTCACACCCTATTTGGCATTTGCATGTTTGATACATAAGTTAACTACTCGTATTTATTTACACCTAATTTGTATCCTATTATTTAGATCCTCAAGTCTTTGATATATTTGGACTTTTGTGTTGTCATATTCCCTCACACCCTACTATACTATCATACTAGTTAATTCACATCATGTTATACATCTTATAATATATGATAATGATATTATAATGTAATTCAATTTATTTGGTTATATTGTCATATTCGTAAATCCCTCTTTATCTAAAATTATTTAAATTTCATTTATAACAAGTCAAGTTTTATGTGTAATAAACGGTGATGAAGTAAAAAAGTTAGAATATACCATGGTCTATTACATATAAAATTTGACTTGTTTTTAAAATAAACAATTTTAACTTATGAAATTAAAAATAGGTCTTCCGATGCTTATACCGTTGTCTAGAAAAAGCAAGGATCCCCGAAGAAGCCCTTGAACCGAAAGGATATTGTTGCATCCTATAAGTAAACATATCTGGTATTACAATGTTAAACCTAGGGTCTTTCTAGTTATATAAACTTAATTTATCAACGTCTTTACTTTTAGTTTTATGTTGTTTCTTAACATGACGTTCTAATTCACAAAACTTTTTTATAAGATTTTCTTAAATCTAATTGAAACCATACCTAGACATCGGTAAATCCTAGCATAGCAAAACAATTTATTAGGTCTGGGGTGGTGTGATGTAAACAAACTTTATCTCGAAAAAAAGTAGATAGTCTACAAAAGAAACCATATGCTTCAAAACAAACAATAGGTAAAGCATACATTACCAAAAATATAGAACATAAAAAGCTACCAATAATGGACATGGTGAAAGAATAAGTAGAAATAGAGATGTCGTCTCGCAGTACTTAAACACAAGTACACTAACATGACACTCAAAAGTCCACTAGAAGATTTTAAAATCTAATCCCCTAAGCCACATTTATAGCACATCTTTACCCTTTTTGTATCCTCCTTTAATAGTTCTTAATCTTAATTCTATGGCTTCTAGAATTTTTGTTCTGATCAATGTATTTAGATAGATACAACTCTAGTAAATAAATATTACATAAATTAAATTATACATAAAGGATTAGTTTATAAAAATAAAAAAAATTACATAATTATGATTATACGTAAAGGGTTAATTTAGAAAAATATGACTCTAAACACTATTGGTTTTGAAGTTTAAAGAACTGCTGTTTTTGTTTTTCTCATTTTAGACGCATCGTTCATATTCGATTGATGTATCTATTCACTAAGCATGCAGTTGAGCCGTATTCTTTCTCCACAATAGATTTTCAGAATAAGTGCAATAAGCAGACATCCTGCTAAAGTTGGAAGATACGTATGAAAAATTAGAACTTGTGTTGGATTTTAGAACTTGTATTGCAGTATTGGTTACAACTTTTGAGAAATTACAACATTGGACCCAAATCATTACAGTATTAGTCCCCAAAGTGGATATCAGTTAGTTTTTGGTGTTAATTTTTAATAAGTTAGCTTAGGGTCTTAATTTTTAGAATATGGCCATTATACCCTTATAAACATGTTATAAATTTTTATTAAAAATGTAATATATGTATGTATTTGTGTCAGTATATATGGGCCCACTTAACCCCTGCTTGTCTTTCTTCTTCCCCATATCCTACCGGTCAATCATATCCTCCGGCGAGTAACAATCACCTCTGCCATCCCTCCCCATTCCTCATTATGATCATCTCCTCTGCATCATCCACTCAACAACCACCAAAGCCCTAGAATCGCTGATCTCGCAGGTGGTCATTGTTGTTGTGGTGGTTGCAATGGTGGTTCTAAGGCGATCCCCAAACGGTACCGACGTGAAAGTGTGATGAACACAAAGACCGATCTGGGTTATTGAATCCTCACTTGACAATGTAGGTGACTTTAGGGGTAGATGGTACTGGGTCATCAATGTTGATTAAATTAATGATGTGAGACATGGTGGATGACGGGCAATGGGTGGTTTTCTGATGAGATAATTACTGGAATAACCATTTGACCAAATTCATTTACAAATATAACCATTGACTTAAACTTTTACCATTTTAACCCTTATGTATCGTCACCAAGCGATATAAATTCCCAAAATATCGCTCAAATTTAAAAAAATGATCCCCACCACTTTTTAAGAAGAAATTTACATAAACACTCCTTACACATTTAAACTTATTTCACCAACCTTTAAAATATTTAAGTTTTTTAAATATTAAAAAAACTAGACATTTAAGAATTTTAAGTTTCTAAAGGCACAATAAGTTATTAGTAATTAATAAAATTCATGTTTTTGTACTTATTTCTTAAGAATTTAGCTTTTAATTTGAAAAAATAAGTTTTGATAATTTAAAGTTCTAAATATTTTAAAAAGGTTAAACGTAACTGTTTATATAATTGAGCTTATAATTAACTTGTAGTCTAAATATAGTTTGGGGTAGTTGTTTGGTTGGATTCACAACTCATTATTAGGTGTTTTTTAAGTAGACTTGAGAAAAAAAAGTATATGGATGTTATCAATAAATGTTACCAAATTGACGTCATGATAATAGTAGTTTTGATCAGATTCACATTAGTTTTTATATAAACAAGTTTGTGATGATTGCATATTGTTATAAAAAGAATTGACTAATAATATGCAATTATAACTTTTTAAAATTTGAATAATAACCATTAAGGAGAGATGGGTAATCAAATCTTTTTAAATGACGAAAGAATTTGTGTATCTGATTTTGAAAAGCCATTGTCATATTTGTTTAAATATAACTCAAACAACTCATATATAATTCAACTATTCAATTCGTGTAAATTAAAAACTTATAAATCATTTATAAAACTCATCTTTCTTTATTTATTAATTATTATGAATTATTCATATTCATTTCATCATCACAAATCTTTTTATGATATGAACTGTATAATCTTCTTTTGATCAAAAGAAATAAACTTGAAAGTATTAGGAGTGTTTATGTAAATTGGTTTTGTGCCTTACAAAAAAAAAATGTAAATTGGTTTTGTGCTAAAAAGAGGTGGGACCACTTTAAAAAAGTGGCGATACATGTTTCCTAAATTATCGCCCATTGGCGATACATGATGAGTAGTGGGGACCACATCAAAGTAAATTCTGAAAAAGTAGCGATACATGTGTGTGTTTGTATCGCCACATGGCGATATTTTGACAAATGAAAGATTTTGATTGGTGAAATAATTAGGTAAATTTATTTTTCAATGGCTATAATTGTAAAAACAAATGGTCAAATGGTTACTTTAGTAATTTCCCCTTTTCTGATGGGAGTTGAAGGTTTGGCAGGTTAAATTGGGTAGCAGCTTGTATGATGAGAATGATGATACGTAGGGTCTTTGATGGTGGTGGTGGAGTGTAATGGTGGTGGTGGAGATGCAGCGAAGCTGTAGAGTAGTCGTGCAGCAACGGTGGATGTGGTGGTGGTGTCGCGGGACGTGGTCGTGGTGTGCCAGCAGTGAAAGGGGATGACGGGGAAAGACAGGTTGGTTTTTTTTGCTTTTTAGTGTAATTAACTCAATCAATGTGTGTGTGTTACAAATACTAATATTATATTAAGGGTATATTTGTCATTTTACACTCACTTAACTTCAAACTTAACAGAACTTAGGGGCTGTTTGATAAAACTGACTGGGTAAGATCTGACTGGGTCAGAAGCTGACCCAGTTAGAAGTTCTGACTGGGTATGTGTCTGACTGAAACATGATTGTTTGATTCGGTATGCGTCTGACCACCACCTACATACACATACATCTACATACACATACATCTACATACACATCTACATACATATACATCTACATACACATATACATACACATACATCTACATACACATACATCTACATACACATACATCTACATACATCTACATACACATCTACATACATATACATCTACATACACATATACATACACATACATCTACATACACATACATCTACATACACATACATCTACATACACATTTACAAACACATACATCTACATACACATACATCTACTGAAACCTTGTTAAGATACTTCTTCAGCACATCCATCACAGCCCCATACTCCGCCTTCACCTCCACCGGAGGATTCGCAAACCTGCAACTCATCCCTTCGATCTCCCTCGAATGATACTCAACTTTCGCATCACTGAACTTCAATCCATGTGCAGTGCTCACCACCACCGTCCGATCACTCCTCCCGATCACCCCCTTCTCCCGGAGCTTCTTCAACGCCACCAGCGCCACCCCTGTGTGGGGGCACACAAACATCCCCGTCGAATCCGCCTCCGCCATCGCGTCCATCAGCTCCTCCTCCGTCGCCTCCTCAACCATTCCGCCGGAGTTCATCAGAGCGTACACCGCTCTCTCGATTGACACCGGATCTCCGATCTGAATAGCGGAGGCGAATGTGCTGGTTGCTTTCACCGGCGTGGAGGCGCAGGGCCGGCGGGCGGAAGGGGGGGAGGATGGAGGCGGTCGACGGCGGCTGGTGGCAGGGGAAGCCCGCGACGGAGGCTGAGGGCGGCGGCCGGGCGGGGGGGAGGAAGGAGGCGGTCGAACAAGGAGAAAGGGGGGATGAGGATGTTGGGGTCAGTGGTCAGAGAAGGAGAAAATAAAGACCCGGTCAGCACATCCTACCGGGTCAGACCAGCCAGTCAGACGGATCAAACACACTAACTGGCTGACCGGGTCAGCCAGTCAGTGGTCAGAACCTGGTCAGACGAATCAAACACCCCCTTAGTATCAGGCACTAACAATACGACGGTTTGGCAAACAGTTGAAACCTGTTGGAACTTCTTTGAAGATTAGCATTAGTCATTTAGTTTTTGTCATAGTATGGGGACTAATTTGTAAATATATTCCTTAGTTTTTATTGTTAGTATAAATAGGATATTTTGCGTTATTTTGCAGGTGTTTGAAAACAGTAGTTTGAAGTTAGAACTTTCTGTTACACACCATTAGACATTGTATCTATTTAGCATCTACTATTAATGAACAACTATGAATTTTGAAGTATATGCTTATGTTTGATTACTTTGTGTATATAATTGATCATTTCATTACAATATCAATCATAGATTGATCCATTTGAACCTATCAAATGGTATCTTAGCTTTTGATTCAGTGATAAGAGCTTAATATTTAATTTTGAGCTCTGTGAATCACTTGAATTTGTGATTCATAGCAATTTGATCAATTAATTATTGAATTCAGTTATGTTTCATCATTAGAAACATAAATTGAATTACAATTTGGTGTTCCAGTCTGAATTCCCATAAGATTTGTGTGCGAAAGTTGTTCTTCATATTCGAACTCAAAATCAATCAGAAAACCTAATTGTTGTTAATTGAGAGAAATGATGATTGAGGATTGATAATCGATCTATATACTAACTAATTAGAAGTTTTTAGATCAATTCAACAAGTTTTGAAGAAATTGATAAGATCAGGTTATTATGAAGATGATGAATTAGGAGCTTGAAGTGTAAAACTCAACTGAAATTTGCTGAAGTGTTTAGGCGCTTGAATACTGTTTAGGTGCATTAGCACTATTTAGGCGCATTAGCGCTATTCAGGCGTTTTAGATTTGGACGTTTTACCACTGTTTATATGCTTGAATACTGTTTGAACTTGCTGAATTTTAGGCGTTTGAAAACTGTTTGGGCGTTTTAACCCCTAGGCGTTTGATAACTGTTTAGCGTCTGACAACTGTTCAGGTGTTTGATAACTATTCAGGTGCTTGAAAACTGTTCAGGTGTTTGACAACTGTTCAAGCACATCACCAGTTGGACGTTTCAGAATTCAACTTAGGCATTCCCTTAGGTGGTCAAAATTGGGCGTTTCACAATTAGTAGGTGCATCAGAATTCAGACTTTTCATTCAACACTTAGAATATTTTTCAAAAACTAAGATCCAAAAATATTTTCATTTCAATGTTTCATTTCAAATTTTAAAAACAATAAAAACAAATTATTTTCATTAATTCAAAATTAAAAATGGTTAAGTCTGAAGATACTGAGAACAGGGTTCCAAAGTTGAAGAATAGAGCTAACTTCAAGAACTGGTCTCTCAGATTAAAGCATCACCTAAACTCTATTGATACTGACTTGTGGAAGCCAATAGAGAAAGGACCACGCATCCCAGTTACTTCTGATGGTCCTGATAGAGATTTGTGTAAACCAAAGACTCTCAAGAACCTTATCCTGACGATGGTCTTATTGGTGATGATTTAAAGAAAGTTAAGAATGATATTAAAGCTTACTCACTGATGTGTAAGGGTTTACTTTAGAGTTCTTGACTAGATTGGAAAGTTATCAGATTGGTTATACCATGTAAAAAGCATTGAAGATTATCTGTCAAGGTGGTAAAGAGATTTAAGATCTCAAAAAGTAAGCTCAAGAGGAAACTATAGTTATCTGATCATCTATCTGGAGAAACAATCAACCAGATGATGAACATATTTCTGCAACTTACTACTGAAATATCAACTGCTGGCATCAAGAATGATCTTAAAGATCTAAATGATAGACTTCTTAATGCTCTTCCATCTTCATGGAAGCAGACAGTTACACTGTTAAATCATACTGAAAAGTTTCCAATGGATCTTGATCTTTTTATTACCAAAATTGAATCTGTTGAAATTGATGAGAGTTCTAGGAACAATGACAGAGTTGCATCAACTTCTCAGTATAAGTATGTTGCTTCTCCGGCTAACACTATGGAGAATGCACTTCTCGGAAAGGATGATGGTACTCCAAAAGATGAGGGTGATTTGTTTGTTGGAGTTGGTTTCTTCATAAGTGCTTCTGTCTATACAACTTAACCTCAGTCTCCTCCTAAAGTTCAAACTTCTAAACCTCAATCTGAGACTCCATCTTCTAACTGTGTTAAACCTAGCAAAGTGAAAGATGTCATTAATATCCTTTTACAGGATGAAGAGTCAAAATCTGCTTTTACTGCTTTTATGGCAAGTTTTCAAGCTTATCAAGGAAGTCATTTAACTCAAGTTGATCTTATGTTGCAGGATTTGTTTAAGATGGATCATGATAATGTGGAAGAGATGGATTTGAACTGGCAGATGGTGATGATTGCTTATAGAACTCAGAAACACGTGTATGTGAACAGGAACTACAAGCCAAGTGCAAACAAAGCTGTTGGTTTTGACAAGTACAAGTCAAGGTGTTTCAACTGCAACAGCTATGGTTATTTTTCAAGAGAACGTAAAGCTCCTAGGAATCATGGAGAAAACAGTCAAGCTAGTTCTAGCAGTCAAAGATATCATCAACAACAGTCTCAGAAAAAATTTCAGAAGCCTTATCAAAGTCTTCCTACGCCAAAACTGAAAGATGAGACAAAATCAACTGAAGAGCCAAAGAAAGCTCTTGTTATTAGCATCAAAGATGGCTATGACTGGAGTGCATATGCTAAATAGTTTACTACTGATCTCACATCTAGTTTAGCTCTTGTTGCTGAAACTCAAAATGAACACTGGTCAGAAGATAATGATCCTAAGGTTGATGGTGATTCAGACAATGATGATGAAGACTATGACTGGAGTGATAAATCTGATCCAAAAGAAGTCTCAGAAGAAATTACTCTCATGGGTCAGTCTGAACAACCAAAGGTTGGACACTCATCATCTGATTCTAAAACATCATTTTCAAGTTATCCTGAAATTCCCATGGAAGTCAGAGAAAAAATGTGCACAAAAGCATGTTTTAATCAAGTTGAGCATTACAAAACTTATTCATTCAAAATCTGTGATAAACTAAAACAAGAAGAAGTAATACACAACAAATTAAAAATGATCATAAAATCTATGATGAAAAGATCTAATCTCTTCAAAATTCATGGAACAAAACTCTAAAAGAACTTGAAATTGTTAAAAAGCAACTTGAAGAGATGACCAAAAATCTTGAATAAGAGGAAATGGCTCATGCTGCAACTCAGGTTGATCTTGCTAAAGTTAAAAGTTCAAAAACCATTGTAGAACAAATAGTAAGTGGAAGAAAAGATAAAGATAAAACAGGTTTAGGTTTCACACATGAGCCTATGCCTAAATCAATCTCAAAGACTTTACCAGAGAACTTTAACACGCATGTTCACTCACCTAAAAAGAAAGCTAAACTAAAAGCATTTAATGATAAGAAAAAGAATATGCAATCTAATGCAGAAAGTGAGGAAGAGAAGATAAATATTAAGATATATGAGGAACAAGACTCACAAAAGATTAAAAATGGTCAACCATTAAAAGTTAAATCTTATGAACCACGACCAAAGAATAAAAAGTTATTTTTCCCAAAGGATCTTATGAGTTTGTTATTGAAAAATGTTTGCTTGAAAATTTTGTTAAAGAATATGTTGAAACCAATGACAAAAAAAACCTAAAGAAGAAAGAGAAAATAAAAGAAGATGACATTATATCTGATGATACATGTTCTTCTCAAAACACAAATACATCCTAAAGCAACAAAACATCTTTAAAATCAAGAAATTAGAGAAGGAGAAGGAAAAATGCCAAAGCTAAAACTTCTCAAACTCAAAATCAAACAAATTAAATTAATCCAGTGAAGTTTGTGTCTGCTGGTACTTTTGACATGAACACAGTTCCTGAAATAAAATCAAACCCAAAGAACAAATCTAACCCTGATCTGAAAACAGGTTCAGGTCCTAAGTCTTCCGCTATTAATAAAAGATTTGTATCTAAGGAGTCAAGGAATAGTGTAAATGATCAAAAACCAAAACCTAGATTTCAAAAGAACAAACTCACAACTCAAAAAAATAGTTTAACCTTATTACTCCTAAATCAAATCAAAGATCAAATATGGCTTCCACATCAAAGGTTAACAAACAGTTGTTAAAATTTCAAGAAAAGTACTGTGATATATGTGATATGTACAGTCATAACACTGTTGAATGTTTCTTTAACATGGACTGTCACATATGTGATATGAACAATCACTCAATTGTAGATTGTTCTGTGATATATGTGATATGTACAGTCATAACACTGTTGAATGTTTCTTTAACATGGACTGTCACATATGTGATATGAACAATCACTCAATTGTAGATTGTTATTTCAACAAGTATTGTTCTTTGTGTGATGAATGAAATCATAATACAAAGGATTGTTACTTCAGAAGGATCTCACCAAGGAAAGGTTATATTAACCCATATTTTCAAGGAAATCAAAATCAAAATCAAAATCATGGTTTTCAAAGGTTAACAAAACAACCTTGCTTAGGCTTGAGATCTCTCAAAAGAATCAATTCTGATTATGATGAGTCTTATGCTGTGAAATCAAAACAGTATAAACAAGGCAATTTTATTCCACGATCTATGAGAATGAATAATGGAAGGTTTAACAAACAAAACTTTTCTAAAAATGCTTTAACTTATCTTGATGATGATCTTGAAAAACTTTATAATCCTTTGAGGATTAAGCAAAACAAAGATGATCAAAAATTTGTTAGAAAAGGAATTGAGAAAATAAAACCTCAAAAGAAACCTGATTTAAATAAACTTTATTTAGAGAAGTTTACCATTGTTGATAAGTTTGGGAAGCGCAAAACTATCTCGTCTTGGGTTGATAACTAATCTTAAATTTCTTTGAAACACATGTACGCCCAAGAAGGCCTATTAACACTTGGTATGTTGATAGTGGGTGTAGCCGGCATATGACGGGAAATCAAGCCTTCAAAATTTTAAGATGAAAGATGGTAATGTTGCATTTGGAAGTGATGGAGGTGGTAAAATCATAGGAGAAGGAACAATATCAAATGAGATTATCAGTTTTGATAAAGTCAACTACTGTGCTCAGTTGAACTTTAATCTTTTAAGTGTTTCCCAAATTTGTGATAAATCTTACTCTACTTTATTTGATGACTCTTACTGTTATATTTTAAAGCTAGATTTTCAGATTAGCAAGGAATGGGTAGTTGTCAAAGCTATTCATGATCGGGATGTCTACAAGCTAGATATGTCTCAAGTTGATCCTTTAATAGAAACAACTTGCCTTATTGCTAAAGAAATAAATGATGAAAGTCAGTTATGGCATAGACGTCTCGGGCATTCCAATTTCAAGAATATGAACAAACTTTTTGAAAGAAATCATGTAGTAGGCACTCCCACAAAGAAGTTTGCTACCACTGATTATTGCACAACTTGCTTAAAAGGAAAGCAACATAGAGCTTCTTATAAGCCCAAGCTGATAAAATCAATTTCCAAGCCTCTCCAAATGTTCATATGGATTTATACGGTCCAACAAATATGTAGAGTATTGGAAAGAAATCTTATTGTTTAGTTATCATTGATAACTTTACAAGATTTTCTTGGGTTTTCTTTTCACATGCTAAATCTAAAACAACTGAATTATTAAAAGAGTTTATCATTAAAGAATAAAATCAATTAGAACAAAAAGTGAATATCCTTAAAGTGACAATGGAACTGAATTTAAAAATGCTAATGTTGACATGTTTTGTGCAGAAAAGGAATTGCTCGTCAATTAAGTGCTCCAAAAACTCCATAACAAAATAGATTTACTGAAAGGAAAAACAGAACGTTGATTGAGGCTGCACGATCTATGTTCGCAGATGCAAAGATTCCAATCACTTTCTGGGATGAAGCCATATCCACAACATGTTTTGTACATAATCGTACATTGCTTGTGAAAGATAAACAGAAAAGTTCTTATGAGTTGATGTTTGGCAGGAAACCTAATATAGATTTTCTTAAATCTTTTGGTTGTCCATTGTTGATTTTAAATTTGAGTGACTAGCTTGGAAAGTTTGATTCAAAATCTGATGAAGGATATTTCATTGGATATTCGTCGGTTTCAACAGCCTTTAGAGTTTATAACTCTAGGATGAATGTTATCCTTGAAACTTTTAATGTTAAATTTCTTGAAAACTCATTTTTATTAGTTTCAAATAGTCTAGCTTGGTTATTTGATTTAGATTCTTTGTCAAACTCTTTCAATTCTAACTTGTTTGAATTTTCAGGTGAAAAGAAGAAGCAAGTAGGAGATCTTGGATCTTTTAGTGATGATTCTGATTCTGATGATATGGATGATTCAAGCCCAGACTATCCTCTCTTTTCATTTATCAAAGATTCTATCTTTTGTTCTGAATCTCATGATCAATCATAATCTCAACAAGCACAAGAACTTCCCATTTCTGAAAATTTAAATGTTTCACAACCTATTCCTAATGATGGTACTAAAATTATTCACCTTGAGTGTAGAATTACGTCAGTTTCTGATGATGTAGTTGTTAATGATCGGCTTGATTATTTTATCAACTCACCGACTCAAGTGCCTAATTTCACTCCTCATTCTTCAAACCTATCGCAGCAACTTTCCAACTTAAACAAGACTAATCTAGATGTTCATGTTTGTCACACCCCCGCTGAGAGCGGAAACACGGGGATGTAACGAGACGGGATAGTCATAACACATGGTAAACAATAAAGATGCAATATAAATATATGATGGTAAGCATGTCATGACGACACCCGACACAAAGGAGACTTGTGTCGTGTTTAGTCAATATTCAGGACAACATAGCCATAAGCATAAACTTGTACATGAATCATATAATCAAAAATAGTATCATTGTAATGTAATTCCCACAACCCGGGAGCAAGTCTCCAAAAGAATAATTGTATGTAATCAGACCAACAATGTTTTAAAAGAATGTTTGTCAAGTATTGTATAGTCTCAAAATGCATCCTAGGGTCTCCACTAAGGCAGCAAACCTAGATCTTCAATTAGCAGTGTCACCTGAAAAGATATGCTCAAAATGGTCAACAAAATTGTTAGTAAGCTCGCAGGTTTAGTATAGTAAGTAAACTGATGCTGCATAATAGTTTTGCGAACTACCATGATTATAGTTATAAGTAAGCAAAATCACATGACAATGAGCTTTACAGCCAAACCTAATGACGTACACATAGAATCTTGTCGGAATATATTCACCCAAGGCCCTGTTCCTGGCCACTGTTGGTACCAACTAGTATACTAACAAATAAGGGTGGGGGTGTCAACCCAGAAGTACTACCAATACCTATCCGTCGGTTCCAACACCGGAATTAAATGGTTGTAAAGAAAGTACCACACAACGAACTCATGTATGTATCAGATAAGTACTCACAAAACAGTAACACGTTGATTCCAAGAATGTAAGTTGTACAACATAAAAATGGGTGAGCATACTTTCCCCCAAGTTTGTAAATGATTAAAGTATTGAATAAGCATAAAAAGGGGCCACGAAACTCACTTGTTCGGTGGTAAGTATGAATGATCAAGTTTCCAAATGATGTAAGCAATAAACGGCCAAACACCTATTATCAGTTATTGTTAAACATTAGTGATACGTTAAAGAAAATAGTAATGTTCGGTCGGTTCGGGTTGTATCGGTTCGGTCACGTGGAACACACACCAGTAGACCTAAGTATTAGATCTTATATAGATCCAAGTACTTGGAATCGTCGCCACTGCCGATGATATTAGTATAAAGGTTTCATTGTTGGTAGAGAAGTACCTAGTAAATTTTAGTGGTTACAATCAGTTCTTGATAATTGTAATAATATTACAGTTGAGTTGATTCGTGATAATATTAGTAATTTTTATAGCGTAAGCGTTATTAATTTCATTAGCAATGGTAACCGTGTCGATGTCACCTTAACATCACGCGACATACACACACCACATCCACAAGAAGGGAATGCAAACGCAAATAACTTCAGTCACATGACAGGACCAGACGCACGACTCAACGTTCCATCCGCACGAATCAACCTCCATTCATACGAATCAGCTTCATTCGTACGAAAGAACCTTCATTCGTGCGACTCAGCCTTCAGTCGTACCACACAGCACTCAATCGCACGACTCAACATCCATACGCACGAATCAACCTTCATTCGCACGAATCAGCTTCATTCGTACGAATGAACCTCCATTCGTGCGACTCAGCATTCAGTCGTGCGATACACGCACATTCGCACTCATTCATCCGCATTGACTCAATCGCACGACACACACAATCGCATGACTCAGTCGCATACATAAACTCATCCGCATTGACTCAATCGCATGACACACACAATCGCACGGCTCATTGACATGACACACCCAGTCGCACGAATCAGTCGCACGACAGAACACAGACGCCTGAGCAGGGGTCACGACTGCAGAATGTGCAGCTGCGTGCACTTGATTCACACCACCAATACTTCTAGAAACACATTTCACATACACACAAGCAAAAAGGACACACAAAATAGACATTACACGAGGTCACAAGGTCACATACGCTCGGGTCGGTCCCGAGCACCCGAATTAAGGCAAAATGGACAGAAACAAACGAGGAAAAGGACATCTACGGTTGTCTACCAACGAGAATAGAGTAGAATCAGCTGATGCCAGAGTTTCGCCGGAGAAATCATGAAGAAAAGGTCGGTTTGTGGAAGAGAGGAGAAAGGGGCGGTTGGAGGAAGAAGAAGAAGAAATTCTAGGGTTTGGCTGATAAGGGGGTATTTATACCCCCAAGTTTGGAAAATGACATAATTATTCCCTGCACTTAAATCCCCGAATTCCCAGTTTGTTTTAGTTAAAAACGACCTTAAGTCGGTTAGTTATATTAATGATAAAGATGTAAATGATGATATTGGTAATTAAAAAATGGTTTTATTAATAACAATGATAACAATTAATAAAGATGGGTTTAATAATAACTATAACGATGATTGTAAAAGTTCTTAATGATGGTAACGCTAACGATGAGGACACAAGCAAAATGGTGATAAGGCAAAGATAATAACCACACGAATAGTTTATAAAAATAAAGAATGAACGATCAAAGAAAGGTTAACGGAAGTCACACTAAATAACAGACCTTTCGGTGACGGATGTCACAGTATCCCCCAGTTGAGAGAATTTCGTCCCGAAATTCAGCTGGCGTTAGGTCCAAGTGTGTCATCTACGAATAGATGTGGATCTTTGAGTTTCATCTGATCTTCCCGTTCCCATGTGAATTCTGGTCCTTGTTTAGAGTTCCATCTCACGCGGACAATCGGTGTCTTGCTGTGCCTTAGTCATTTGACCTTTCGGTCCATGATCTCTATAGGTTCCTTGATAAAATGAAGCTTTTCATCAATCTTGATTTCCTTGATTGGTACATGAAGAGTTTCATCCACCAAGCACTTCTTGAGGTTTGATACGTGAAACGTGTCGTGTCCACCACTGAGTTCTGGTGGCAACCTTAATCGGTATGCCACTGGACCAATTCTTTCCGTGATTTTGAATGATCCTACGTATCTCAGGGCTAACTTACCTTTCTTTCCAAACCGTGCAATCCTTTCCATGGAGAGACTTTAAGTAGAACGCGATCTCCCACGTTGAATTCTAGAAGTTTCCGACGGTTTTCGGCGTAACTCTTTTGGCGATCTCTGGCTGCTTTTAGTCTGTCTTTGATCTGGAAGATCTTGTCTGTTGTTTCCTGAATGATCTTTGGGCCTGTCAACTGACTTTCACCAATCTCTGCCCAGTAAACTGGAGATCTACATTTCCTCCCATACAATGCTTCAAAAGGACCGAATCCAATGCTCGTATGGTAGCTGTTATTGTAAGAGAACTCAATCAATGGTAGATGAGTGTCCCAGCTACCACCAAAGTCGATTACACAAGCCCTGAGCATATCTTCCAATGTTTGTATTGTTCGTTCACTTTGACCGTCTGTCTTTCGGTGATAGGCGGTACTCACATCTAATCGAGTGCCCACCGCTTTCTGTAGTGTCTGCTAAAATCATGAAGTAAATCGGCTGTCACGGTCGGATATGATCGACACCGGCACTCTGTGCCTTGTCACGACCTCCTTTATGTACAATCTCGCCAACTTATCCATTTTGTAGTCTTCTCAGATCAGCAAGAAATGAGCTGACTTTGTCATCCGATCCACTATAACCCATATCGAGTCATGCCCACTACTCGTTCTAGGAAGTTTGGTAATGAAATCCATGGATATGTTTTCCTATTTTGATTCAGGAATTTCCGGTTGCTGCAGTAATCCTGATGGTTTCTGATGTTCAGCTTTAACTTTCGAGCAAGTCAAGCATCGGCTTACATACATAACAATGTCTTTCTTCAGACCTGGCCACCAGTACAGATCTTTAAGATTGTGGTACATCTTGTCTGCACTGGGGTGAACATAATACCTTGACTTATGTGCTTCGTCCATAACCAAAGTACGTACATCTCCCCATTTAGGTACCCATATACGATCCATGAAATACTGTAAGCCATCTTCCTTGCAAATCATCTGTTTATCCAACCCTCAAAATTCTTCTCCCGTAATGTTTTCTTCTTTCAACACCTCACTTTGTGCAATTAGGATCTGGGCTTTCAAATTCGTTTGAATAGTCAACCCTAACGCTCATGCACGTAGTGGTTTCACGCGTTTCTTGCGGCTTAAAACATCAGCCACCACGTTCGCTTTCCCCGGATGATACCGGATTTCACAATCGTAGTCGCTAAGTAACTCTACCCAGCGTCGCTGACGCATATTAAGTTCCTTCTGATCCAGGCTATGTTGGAGGCTCTTATGATCTGTGTAGATGATGCATTTGGTTCCATACAGGTAATGCCTCCATATCTTAAGTGCAAATACTACAATGCCCAACTCCAGATCATGAGTTGTATAGTTCCTTTCGTGCACCTTAAGTTGTCATAAAGCGTAAGCAATTACCTTATCCTTCTGCATTAGCACACATCCCAATCCTTGACGTGAAGCATCGCGGTACCCCACAAAATCATCAGTTCCGTCTGGGAGGGACAATATCGGAGCGTTGCACAACTTTTCCTTCAACGTTCGGAACGCTTGTTCTTGTGCATGTCCCCAATCACTACATCCTGTCTTTCTAAGTCAGCAGTGTTAATGGTTGAGCGATCTTTGAAAAATTCACGATGAAGCGACGATAGTATCCGGCCAATCCTAAGAATTGCCGTACTTCTGAAGGTGTCTGGGGTGCATCCCATTTCTTCACCGCTTCAATCTTTCCGGGATCTACGTGAATCCCATTTTCATTCACCACGTATCCCAAAAATTTCACTTCTCGTAGCCAAAACTCGCACTTTGAGAACTTAGTGAAAATTTTCTCTTCTTGTAATAGACTCAGTATTGCCCGAAGGTGTTCCTCAGTCCTCTTTCGATCGGGAGTAGATGAGTATATCATCTATGAATACGAACACGAACTTATCCAAGTAAGGTTTACATACCCGATTCATTAGGTCCATAAACACAGCTGGTGCGTTAGTCAACTCGAGCAACATGACCAAGAACTCATAGTGCCAATAATGAGTTCTAAACGCTGTCTTCGGTATGTCATCCTCGAAAACCCTTAGTTGATGGTATCCTGAATGAAGGTCGATCTTAGAGAAATATGAGGCTCCTTGTAGCTGATCAAACAGATCGTCGATCCTGGGGAGAGGATATCGATTCTTCACAGTTAACTTGTTCAACTCACGGTAATCGATGCTGTAAGGCCCCGTTCCCGGGGACGCTTACGGCTGGTCATTCATCGCACACAAAATATATATTTTTGTCTTCTTACATAAAACGTAGCAGCGGAAACATTAAAAACACCCATTTTCATTTCATCAAAGTGCTTTTACAAAATAATGTAACCGTTCATTACACAATATCATTTTTACATTTCATTACAAAAGCATTATAACAATAGATGTCATCCCAAAGGAACTGAGTAGTCGCCCCCCCGTGCCATCCTCAGCAACATACCTGCCAACTGAAAACACATCAAAGTCAGCGTTGCTGAGTGAGTTCTAGTTTTATAATAAAAACATACTTTACTTCCTTTATAAAACCTTTTGTTACTTCCATAAGCGATCACACAACATACATACATATAGATCATATAATTATCTTCATCATCGTATGTTAACTTTTGTTCATTCATCATCTTTCACTTCTATCTAGATCCTATCAGGCTTTACCCTCTTCATGGCACTCAGCCATGATTACTGAGAACGAATGACACGGATCCCGTTTCGTACGTTATTATCATATTTCGTTAACGTTCATTTCATACATTCGTTCTCTCCATCATTACTTTTCTCATTCATCAACTCACGCAATACTCCCAACTTATGTTCGAAGATTGATACTGTGCCGGGGCCTGTAAACAACCCCCGACTCATGTTCGAAGACTGACACAGTACCGGAGCACACGATTCATTTCTCATTCATCTCATCTCATTCTCACGCACTACTCTCGACTCATGTCCAAAGACTGATACTATGTCGGGGCCTGTAAACAAACCCCCGACTCATGTTTGAAGACTGACACAGTACCGGAGCATGCGATCCTCTACCTATTCAACTAGATCCCGTCTCATGCAATACCCCCGACTCATGTCCGAAGACTGATACTATGCCGGGGGCCTGTACATAAACCCCCGACTCATATCCGAAGACTGACACAGTACCGAAGTACGTGAAAAGGACCCCTTTCGAGTATGTTGCGACATAGAGTCGCTCACCTCATACATATGCTTGCAATTCATTCATTAATGCATGCATTCATTCATTACGTTCCTCTTTCCCTTAGCTTCCACTTTACGTTATATAATACTTTCATTACATTCATTAACATTCAATGCAAAACCACTGAAAGATAAACATACATAATAATAAGGAACATACAAGCAACGTACAACATCAATCACACAGGGCAACATCGCACACCCACAACATACATCATGCATAGCATACAACGTGCACAAGCATATGACATCAACATCATCCGAATCACATGCATCACATCAACAACCATACGGCATCACACATCATCATGCGTCATCCTATATCGTTCGAACCCATCACATCATCAGCAACCCCAAAGGTCCGAGCCTACGTCTGCACTTTCCAGAAAGTCAGACAATACTATGGTCATTCGGGCGTATGGACCCTATTCGGTCGTATGGTCCTCCATGCATATGAGGACACCTGGGCAAATGGACCTCCAGTCGCATAGCCTCCAATCGCATACTTCCCATGCGAATGACCTCAGTCGCATGACATCCGGGCGTATGGACCTCAGTCGTATGACCTTCATGAGAATGGCCTTCAGTCGTACACCTATCGTGCGTATGAACCTCAATCGCACGACTCACGGGCGTATGGACTCCAGTCACATGACCTTCAGTCGCATGACCTTCATCCGCATTTCATTCAGTCGCACGACCTTCAGCCGCATTTCCTTCAGTCGCATAGTCCTCATGTGTATGACCCTCAGTCGCACTACTGTTGTACGAATAAGCCTCAGTCTCCCTCCTTTCATGCGTATGGACCCAGTCGCATGCCATTCGGTCGTATGGACCTCCATTCGGTCGCATAGCCCTAGCTGATGCAGAATGCAGTTCATCCCGAACTGCAGCCGTCCCTTTCGACCTCCAAACTCTTCCAAACTTGTTGAGCTCAAATCAACCCTTCTAAACCTTAGGGAAACATATCACGACATCATTCAGGCACAACCAAGCCCGAAATCAAGCCCCAAACGAATCATACACATACAAATACATACATAAATGAGTTTTTCACCCAAATACCTGAAAATAGTTTTTCAGATGTGTTCCAGCCCCAAAACCATTCAAAAACATGTAAAAGAGGGGTCCTAGAACTCACACAAACAATCCAGTCAAGTAGAGCTTTGATTTGACCCTCTACACTTTGATTTTCATGCTCGAATCCATCCGAACCAAGCTTTTCTCCTCCTTTTCTCTCTTCTCTTCTCCCTTGGCTGAGTTTGGCAAGAATGCAAAAAAGAGGAAGACATAGCTGATCAACAAGGTGCTGCAGGCCAGTCTTCTTAGTTAAAGACTGTAAAGAGGAAGAAGAAGATGGCTTTTAAACCAAAGTCAAAGAAGAAGAAGTCAAAATCAACCTCCTCTGATCCTCAGGGTGAATAAGAACATCCTAAGGAAGTACAAGAATAGGAAGCCCAGTCACCTTCAATTCAAATGGCTCCTATTGCATCAGGAAGACCCATCTTATCCTGGACTTATTTAACTAATCCAGAGAGGTGGCATGTAGTCAGAGATCAAGGTGAAGAATAGGGCTTGATCAAAGGGCCATGACTTCTCTTCAAACTGTTAAGTGTTCTTATACACTCTCCTCATTGTGTTGTTGTGTTGTAAGTGCTACCCTTCACCGGTCCTGCATTTGGTAGCAGAGCATTCCAGGCTCTTGATATAAGATCTCACCATCTTAAGATCCCTCACACACACAAAATACTTAACAACTCAAATGGCAGCTCTTTCTAAAGCTGATATGGAAACTGGTACCATGACCAAGTCCCCACTGATCACTCTTGAAAACTTTGACACATGATGCACAAGAATGGAAGGCTTCATCAAGTGTCAAGAGTCAAGGATGTGGGACTCAGTTGTTAATGGTCCTTTCATACCAAGCACCACTTCTACTATTGGTAATCGTATCATCCCAAAAGATGTGGATGATTACTTAGAAGAAGATAGGAAAAAATAGAGCTTGATCAAAGGGACATGACTTCTCTTCAAACTGCTCTTCAAACTCCATCTACAGAGGCTTCAAGAAGTGCAAGACAGCTAAAGATTTATGGGATGCACTGAAGCTCATGTACGAAGAATCCAAGGAGACTAAAGAGAACAAGAAGGATCTCTTAAAGCAGTAGTTTGAGAACTTCACTTTCAAGGTTGGTAGATCCTGACTAAACAATACTTCAGGTATGTTGAGATAGTGGACACTCTAGTGGATATTAGAGTAACTCTTATGAACAGGGACATAGTAAGGAAGTTCATGTCTTCTCTTCCTAAACTATGGACACATTATTATGTTATGATCAAGAGAACTTCAGACCTTAAGACTCTTACTCTTACAGAGTTGTATGGTATCCTGAGTGCATTCCAGATGTAGATGAATATGCAAAACTCCTCTGGTAACTCCAATAACCAACTGTGTTCAGCTCTTCATGTGGATGAAAGGGAAAGCATTGAACCACAACATCAATTGCTATGCTACCCTGACAACTTACAAAAGGGGCCTTTCATCACCTTCCCAGAGACACCAAGAGAAATCAACACTCAAGGAAGTCCTTTCCAAGAGACAAGTTCTTCTCATGCCTTTGTCTCAGCTGATGAAACCTCTGGCAACTTTCTCTTCACTCTTGAAGACCTGGACTGTATCCATCCGGATGATCTGGAGTATATGGAGATAGTTCAGCAAATGGATCTTCTCACTCACAGGGCCAAGAAGTTCTACAAGAGGACTGGGAGAAAGTTTCCAAGCAATATATCTAGTGGAAAGTTTGGGCTGGACTAAAGCAAAGTAAAGTGCTACAACTGTAACCAGATGGGGCACTTTGCAAGAGAATGTAAGGCAACAAGAACAAATGGTGGCCAAACACAAACCAGACCAAACTACATTGAGAAAGCTCACCAGAATGAGAAGTCAATGCAGCAAGCTGCAGTTGCTGTTGAAGAAGGAGGCTTTGACTGGAGCTTTCAGATAGAAGATGCATCTCCAAACCAAGCTCTTATGACAGACCATGATGAAACCAAGGCTGAGCTTGTGATCAGCAAAGCTAAGGCAGAAAACTGTGTTCTTGAAGAAGAAACTTTCAAGAACATAATATCCTCATCCTTGCATGCAAAAGTGTACTATCAAAATAAGCAGGAATTGGGATCTAGTGAGATATCTCCTCCACACACCATCTTGTCTGTAAGATCTCCTAGGTGTAATTTGACTAAAGAGGATGAAGAGGAGATGGTGAAGAATGACTCTGGTTTGAGTGAAGAATAGCATTCTAAGAAGGGTCACCATCCCTCTGAGGAGATTAAAGCTGTTGGGATGACCAAGTCAAGAAGAAAGAACTTGATCAGGAAAGCCAAAAGAAAATCAAAAAAGGCTCAAGAGATCAAGGCCACTTTTGACTCTAAGCAGAAACAAGTTTTTATCTCTGCAGGGTTTGAAGTGGTTAAGACCGATGACATGAACTCTGGTTCATGTGCAACTCATCTCAGTAACAAGAAGAAGCTGATCAGTTGTGTGTTACTGCTACACAGCCTGGACCATCCAACTCCAAGAACAGTTCTCAACCCAAAAGAACTGTCTCAGCTCCTGCAAAGGTGAAGGTGGAGAAGGGATGTGACCAAAGTCAGTCCTCTTCTATCAAGATGACTCTTGGGAAGAAGAAACTGAAGTGTGTCATGTGTGAGAGTACTTCTCATTTGGCCAAGGATTGTCCATATAATCCTAAAGGCACTCTTCACATGATGAATAAAGAGACTTCCAAGAGTTCCAAGAAGAACTTAGCTTTGGAAGGAAAATCTATTTCCTTCGGAAGTTCCAAAATAAAGAAGAAGGCAAGTGGAAAACTGCCTTCGTAAGAAAAATTGGTCTCGGAAGAAAAATTGGTCTTGGAAGAAAGGAATGCTTCCGAAGTACTAAAGCTTGCTGTAGAAAAGGCAAGTTCTTCTGAAGGTCCAGTCATCAAAACTTCCAAAGTTTCAAGAACTTCCGAAGCATTGAAGGTCAAGTCCAAACTTCCAAAGGTGGTGCGGAAGTCAAAGAAAGGCCAAATGACTAAAGTTTCTTCATCAACAACAGCACAAGATCCTCAAAGCACAACCATAGGATCTATTACTGTTGTATTGTCTTCAACTATTTTAAATGAGCCCAAGAACAATGAGGCTTGGGTTTCCAAATGTAACTAACTATTTCTTTATGTAGGAACAGTTAAAGACAAACAAAAATATGTGGATCATTGACAGTGGTTGTTCCAGGCACATGACAGGCAATAGGTCACTACTCCAGAAGTTTGAAAGAATTGATGGAGGACCAGTTGCTTTTGGAGGAGATGAAGGTGGTTACATTACTAGAAGGGGCAATGTCACAAATGGTAAGCTCAGTATTGATAAGGTAAACTTTGTCAAGGATCTTGGATACAATCTTTTGAGTGTATCTCAATTTTGTGATCAGAATCATAACACGCTGTTTACTGAGCATGAGTGCATTGTTCTCAAACGGGGTGGTCATTCCTCATGAGCACATCCTACTCAGAGCCCCCAGGAAAGGGAACATGTACAAGATGGATTTGCAAGAAACATCTCCCTCAGGAGAAGTTTCATGCTTTCTATCTAAAGCAAATAGTGATGAGTCTTTCCTTTGGCATGAAAGAATGTGCCATGTAAACTTTAATAACATGAATAAATTAATTAAGAATGATTTGGTAACTAGAATACCAAAAAGAGAGTTTACAAGTGATGATCATTGTGTTGCATGCCTGAAAGGGAAGCAACACAAGGTATCTTACAAGCCTAAGGAAAGAAACTCCATCACTAATCCCCTACACTTGTTACATATGGATCTCTTTGGCCCCACCAGTGTAATGAGTTTAGGAAGGACCTCTTATTGTTTAGGTGTTGTTTGTTTTTTCTGCGGGAAAACGTCTGCAGTCTGCGGACCATATCTGCAGACATCTGCAGCAGAAGAGGTGGACCAAACGTCTGCAGTCTGCAAGAAAAAGACTGTTTGATTTTTTTAACATTTGCAGACTGCTAAAATATTATGTAATTAAAGTAAACCTATTCTGATACAAACTAAAATAAAAAATCATACTACTAATATCACAAATCATACTACAAAAACCACAAATCAAACCAAATACTAAACCAAATCACTAACCATAAACCAAATCACTAACCATAAATCAAATCACTAATCATACAAACTAAAATCACTAATCATACAAACTAAAATTAAAAATCATACTACTAATATCACAAATCATACTACAAAAATTACAAATCAAACCAAATACAAACCAAATCACTAACCATAACCTGGGTATAACAGTAGTTAACACTCCATTCAACCTGCAATTCAACAATTTATCAAACAAAACCCTGAAGTTTTTGATGAGACTGAAGTTCTTCTTCGTCAAATATTTCAGAATCTTTACGCAGCCGGCTTAATACAGCCTGCCAAAAAAAGAGTTCCACCAGTGATGAGAAATTCTTTTGCTAATATAAAGCTCTCAATTTGGTTAAGAAATATTTAGAAGATAATAATCATATGTGCACATACAGGTACATCTAAAATTATGCATAATTTATACAAGGTGTGACCTCCCAAACATCTACTTTTTTAAATGTGCCCTCTTAATATAGCTCCAAACTAACAAAGGCTATTATGAAGCGAGATCTTATAATATCACGAGCTACAATATTATACCTGAGTGATGAAGTTGTAAGCTTTAAGCAAACCATCAAAAACTAAAATTCTATACTTTTCATCAATGAGACGATAGACGGTCTTTTCTAACTAAGCTAACCTCAAGGACATCAATGTGATTATAAAAGGGGGAGCTATATTCCCAGACTATTTCGAGGCTTGACTATCCATAATCATTATATCATTTCATAACAAAGAATACCACAACACCAACTCAAAACAACATTCAGTATCCAAACCAGTGAACAAACACCAACAAATTAATTTAAGAGCTCCATAAAACCAACAACCGACACTACTCCTTTTATGGCATTCCACATATCATAATTTTGCATATGGTTTTGTATGCCTGTATATTGAAGAATATAGTGCCAGTAACAACTAACAAGAGCATGTAAAGACAATGTTCAATTTCACATGGAGTTAACCAAAATTCAACGTACAAAATCACCAACACACAAAATCACACCTACGAAATTAAGGCAATAGCGAATGAAAACAAACATACACACAGTTATCAGAGGGGTTTTAACTTTTAATCGCTCGATCAAACAAACAGCCCCCTTTCTAGGGTAATAAGAAATCGAAACTAACACACCAATTTTCACACAAACTACCTACACCAAGAACCATGAAACTTAGGGATTACTAACTTCCAACAGTTAATGAATTACCTGCTGCTGTTTGGCTACTTATTCCCTAAGTTTGCTCGCTTGCTTTCTTATGGCTTCCATTATTGAAAATTGAAGTCGAAATGGAAGTTGTTGTTGAATCTGATGAATCGATCGATGATGAAAAGGGTTCGATTGATGCGTTATTGGTGTGTGTGAGATTGAGGGGAGGGTAGCTGCGGTGGTTGGGGGAGGGGGAGGCGGCACGACGGCGGTTGGGAGAGGGGGAGGCGGCACGGCGGCGGTAGAGGGGAGGTGGGGTGGTGGTGGTGAGAGGAGAGGTAAGATGGGGAAGATGAAGATGGATTTCAGGAAGGAGAAGAGGTTAGAAGATTTCAGGAAGGAGAAGAGGTTAGAAGATCTCAGAAGTGTCAAGTCCACATCTTCTTCATGCAGACCTCAGGAAGACGTTTTTTAATGAAACGTCTTTCAAAAATCAAACAGTCTGCGCACTCAAAAGCTCTTCCCGCGTCTGCGTGCGCGCAGATGAAGAGGTGGGGAAGAGCTTTTGGCAAAAAAACAAACAGCACCTTAGTGATCATAGATGATTTTACAAGATTCACTTGGGTCTTCTTTCTTAGAACTAAAGATGAGACCCATGGGTTTCTAAAGAATTTCATCTTAAAGATTGAAAATCAATGTGATCATAAGGTCAAAATCATAAGATGTGATCAAGGAACTGAGTTCAAGAATCAAATACTTGATACATTTTGTGATGAAAAGGGTATTACTAGACAATATAGTGCTCCCAGGACTCCTCAGCAAAATGGTGTTGCTGAGAGGAGAAACAGGACACTAATTGAAGCTGCAAGAACTATGTTGTCTGACTCTAAACTGCCCATCACCTTCTGGGTAGAGGCAGTCAACACTGCCTGCTATGTGCAAAATAGAGTTTTAGTAGTTAAGACACATGGTAAGACTCCTTATGAACTTTGGCACAAGAGGAAACCTTTTATTGGTTTTCTCAGGTCATTTGGTTATCCTTGCACCATCTTGAATACCAAAGATCATATTGCCAAGTTTGCTGAGAAATCAGATGATGGACACTTCATTAGATACTCTTCTCAAGCTAAAGCTTATAGAGTATACAATCTCAAAACTAGAGTAGTTGAGGAGTCAGCCAATGTGACTTTCAATGAACACACTCCCAGTGTGAAAGGTTCTGGTCCGGATTGGCTGTTTGATCTTGATTTAGTTACCAACTGTTTTAACAAATCTTATGAGAATGTTTCAGGATCCACAGATATATTGCCTACAGGTGATTCTGATACTTGATTTGAGCTAAGAAGACCTTCAAGCTACATATCTTCAGCTTCAGTGGTAACTAATCCTGCAAATCAATGACAAATCCTGCTGATACATCTGAGTTGCCTTCATCTTCCAGTCTTGAGGCACAAAACTCAAGTGTAGGAACTTCAAATGTTGGAGAACATGGTGGTGGTGACAGTGATCAGGAATTTCTTGATGCTGAGAACCATCCCATTGAAGAAAATCTCAATGATGTCACACACTCATTGGATCAAGTTAATCTTGATAAGTGTACTGCTGTAGAGGGTGAATCCTCCTTGCCAGATCAGAATTTCTCCAATTTAGATCTGTCTAAAAAACTTGATGTGATCCCTCAACTAAACAATTCACAAGTCTTACCCTTCTACAAACATCATTGGAGATGTTGGTACAGGTGTAAGAACAAGAGGACAGTCTCATAATGCCAACATCTGTCTTCACTCTTGTTTCTTGTCCCAAATAGAGCCAAAGAAGATTGATGAAGCTCTAAAGGATGGAAGTTGGGTAGTTGCTTCAATTCAAGAGGCAAAAGGTTTGGAACTTATGTCCTCTTCCTTAAGGGAAGACTATCATAGGTACAAAATGGGTTTTCAGGAATAAGAAGGATGATAGAGGACTTGTCATCAAAAACAAGGCTAGACTAGTTGTTCAAGGGTATACTCAAGAAGAAGGGATTGACTACACAGATGTCTTTGCTCCTGTAGCAAGACTTAAAGTTGTTAGGATATTCCTAGCTTTTGCTGCATCCAAGAACATCAAGGTCTATCAACTTGATGTCAAGTGTGCTTTTCTCTATGGAGTGATTGATGAAGAGGTGTATGTCAGACAACAACCTGGTTTTGCAGATCCTGATCATCCTAATTATGTCTGCAAGCTTGACAAAGCTCTCTATGGGTTACATCAGGTACCAAGAAAGTGGTATGAGACTCTATCTCAGTATCTCTGTCAGCATAGCTACAAAAGGGGTACCATTGATGGAACTCTCTTCATCAAAGGAACAAGGAATGACTTAATGCTAGTTCAAGTATATGTGGATGATATCATCTTTGGGTCAACTAATCCAAAGCTCTGCAAAGACTTTGATAAGCTGATGAAGGATAGATTTGAAATGAGTGCCATGCGAGAACTCAACTTCTTTCTAGGAATTCAAGTGAAGCAAGTTGACGCTGGTATCTTCATAAGTCAGTCAAAGTATGTGCAAGACATACTAAAAGATTCAACATGACTGAATGTAAGGTTGCTAAGACATCCATAGCTAGAAACCACTCCCTTGGACCTGATCTTGGGGGGGAGTGTGTTGATGAACATCTCTACAGGGCTATGATTGGGTCTCTTATGTATCTTACAGCTAGCAGGCCAGATATTATGTTTGCTACTTACATATGTGCAAGATATCAGGCCAACCCCAAGATGTCACACCTAATCACTGTCAGAAGAATTTTAAGATACCTTAAGGGAACTCCATCTCTTGGCCTTTGGTATCCAAGAAACTCTGACTTCAATCTGTATGCATATACAGATAGTGATTATGGTGGATGCAATATGACTGCAAAGTCTACATCAGGGGGATGTCAATTTCTTGGTGGAAGGATAGTCTCTTGGTAATGCAAGAAACAATCCTGTGTGTCTGCATCAACTGCTGAGGCTGAATACATTGCTGCTGCAAGCTACTGTGCTCAAGTGCTTTGGATTCAAAATCAGATGCTAGACTATGGATTCAACATCAAAGAGACTCCCATTCACATAGACAACAACAGTGCTATCTCAATCACAGAGAACCGTGTGCAGCACTCAAGAACTAAGCACATCAACATCAGGTATCATTTGATTAGAGATAATTTTGAAAAGGGATTAATCAAACTAACAAAGTTCACACAGATGAACAACATGCTGATCTGTTCACAAAAGCTTTTGATGAACAGAGATTTAATTATCTTATATCAGCTATTGGGATGATTAACTTTGAGTAGCTTTTCTTAAAACTTAATCATATTATTTCTAAAACTATGTGTGTTCTATGTTGTCTATTTTATCACTTTAATAAGCCCCAGTTTCTCTTCGGAAGAAAAACCTTTTAAGATATTCCTTAGATCTTTTAGAATTTTACTCTTTTTATCTTTCGGAAGATTTAAAGTTTCCTTCGGAAGCTTTTATTCATCTCAGAATGAAATTGGTATAAATTGCTTCCGAAGCAAAATTCTTCAAAAATTTTGAAATATCTTCCAAGGCAAAATTTGCCTTCGGAAGATTTTCTGTCAAATCTTCCGAAGTTGTCAAAACTTCCGAAGTTAGATAACCTTCGGAAGCTTTTTAGTCAAAACGCCCGAAGTTAAATAACCTTCGGAAGATTTCTCGACTTCCAAGAAAACAATTTTTTGGGCAAAAGAAAACTGCTTTTCAGAGGTGGGACCGACACACGGATTTCAAAGTTTATCCTCTTTCGTTTACTTTGTCTCAAATCCAATTCATACAAATACCCAACGGTTACCCTCTCTTTCCTCTACCTGCTCCAAATTCACACCATACCTTAGACCTAATCTCTCTCAAATCGCATTTGTTCTTCACCTTTCTTCACCCTTAAGCTTTTCAAAATGGCCAACATTCACAACAGAAACAACCCTGATTTCTCCATGCAACTTCACAGGCAACACAACCAAGTTGCTCCATTGGACTCTGAGAAAGATGATAGTTTCTAAGAGGTTTGCCATTTTCTGGCTCTATCCAACTACTACACCTCCCTCACCATTGATCCTACTCTTTATAAGGATCATCTGCTTGACTTTTGGAGGACATGTCAAGAGGTTATCATGGATGGGGAGAAGGCTTTGTCTGCCACAATGCAAGGGAGGACAGTCTTCATCACTTCAGCCATCATCAACACCCATCTTCAGCTAGATGATGAAGAAGGTGAACTGTCTTTCCCAAAGGAAGCTGTTAACTATTCCTTTGAGCAGATAGGCTATGAGGGAGATTTCACTGTAAAGACCTTCAGGAAAGGGAAGGTCTCATCCCGATGGAAATACCTACTCCATGTAGTGATTCACAGCTTATCTAACAAGCATGGTGGGTGGGACCAGATTCCTGAGGATCTATCCTTCATAGTTCATGGAATGTTGCAAGGGGTCAAGTTCAGGTACTCTCAATTTGTATATACAAACTTGCTTGCTAACTTGGACTCCTTAGAATACTATATGTTTCCTATATATGTTCAACACATTCTCAACTGTGAACTTGGCTCATAGTTGAGGGAAACAAATAATATTCTTAAACTAGGACAGATGAAGCCAGGCATCTTTAAGATTATGAAAAAGCCAACTGTAGGCTTCTCAGGGGTAGAAACAGCCCTTGTCCCCAAAATGTTATAGCTCATTGCTCAAGGTGACAACCTAGCAACACAAGCTAGTGTTGAACCCACACCTATCATCTCCTTACCCTCATAAAGACCCCATATCACCCACACTTACCAAAGAAAATCTAAACGAACCCCTGCTCAAGTTATTGAGCCTGTGCAGGCCCCCATACACTCACCCATACAGGAAGAAGTGGATACTAGAGCTCCCACTTCTCCTGAGGAGCAAACCACTCCTATCTCTTTAAGAATCAGTGCTGATGTTCCTCATGATCAGCCTGATGAGCTCATAAGCCCAACTTCCTTAAGCCTTCACTCTGAGTCTCAACACTCAAGTGAACAACCTTCAGGGGACAGTTACCATCCCCAGCCTTTGGACTTAAATAACCAAATTCCTAACCTTGAATTCTACACTGATGAGGACTTAGGCTTCAGTGAGCACCATGAATCTCTCTACTCATCACCTACTCAAAGAGAGAGGTGTACTTCTGAATTCCCTATGTCTACCCCACATCAGTGACCCATTGCTGAGGTGGGTCCTTCTGAACCTGTTCAGGGGATCCATATGGAAGAGGCTCTCACTTCTGCAAGTGATTACATCATTAAGACCTCAACCATGGCAACTCAGCCCATTGACACTTCATCTGAGGCTGTCAATGAGCAGAGGAAATCCAGCAGCCGAAAATACCAAGCTGGCGATGAGAGTGAAGACTTAAGTCTAATTCTTTCATCCCCCCATGATTCTTCTGATGAAGATGAGGGGAATCTGAGACTAAAGGTGCAAAAACTGTCAAAAACATGCACCTACTTAGTCTCAAAGGTTAGTCATCTTGAATTTCAAGTGACTGCCTTAAACAAGAGGGCCAATGATCAGAAACGTAAGATATCTTATCTCAAGGAAAAATTAGCTGGGAGACCTTTAAGAAGAGCTCAACTAGGAACACAAGAACCTATGGATGTGATTGACCTAACTCCAAGCTCACCTATACAAGGAGGTCATGCTACCAAAAAGGGGGAGAAAGTCATTACAATCACAGAACCTGGGAGTTCTTCAAGGAGTATGGACATTGAGGACTCACCATCCTCTCTTGTAATTGTACCTGCTTAGCAACCTCCTTAAGTTCACATTGATGTGAACTTCCTAGACTACTTGTTTCAGAGTCTCTTTGAGGAGGGTATACCAAGGGCAATGCCATTTGATAGCAGAGCCATCATCACAATTGAGCCATCTATTCAAACAACTCAACCTCAACAAGCTAGTAGGTTGGCTCAGGTTACTCAAGAAGCTAAAGAAGATAGACCAAGGCAATCAGGTAATGTCATTGGTCAACTGGATGTTGAGGAAGACCCTGAGATTAGCTTCAAAGGGAAAACCTTGACTGAAGGCCCAGTGATAGAGCCTGAGAGCCCCGTCTTACAATCAATTGATGAAGTGACAGAGATTGAAACACCTGTCATAACAACAACTACTTTACCAACTCAAACCCTCAGTGAAACACCTGCTGGTGAAGGTGTATCATAGTCTCTCTCTGGCCAGAGCTTGGATGCTACATCAAGCAATGAAGGCCAAAGCTCTCTCCACCCTGAGTCACAAAGGTCTGTGGGTGACAAAGGGAAAAGGGTTCTAACCCCTGAGGAGATTGAGGAGGAGGAAAGAGAGAGAAAGAGGAAGCTAAGGGGAGTAAGTTCCACTGGGTCTTTAAGCTTCATGCAAGCTGCAATCAGGGCTGCCCCCAGACCAAACACTCAAAATGATGAGTTGAGGGCAATAAGGATTACTTACTTACAGACCAGGAACTATGACATAGATGAATTTATCTCTCTCCTCTTAGAGGAATTAAATGATCTGGCTGACATGGAAATGTCAAGAGAGAGGAAGGAAGCTGAAGATGAAAGAATTCTTCTAGAGATCAAAGAGAAGAAAAGCCAACAAAGGATATACAAGCATGTTCCCACTCTCTCACCAGTTCAAGAAAGCCCTGTGCAAGAAACTGTGGCTGTTACACAAGAACCTCAGGTAGATAAAGAAACAAATAGACTAAGGATGATAAACTACCTGAGTGCCACAGGTTTCTACCAGGCAGAAGTACTTTTTCCCTTGTCCTATGAGTACATTGAGTTTGAGTATCTCAAAAAACTTGAACTTCAAGTACTCAAAGAGAACAAGTTAACAAAGAAAAGGCTAAGGGAAGAAGCTGCAAAGTCAAGAGCTCTCATTCAGAAGAACATGAAAAAGTTTGCTGATAGACAAAGAATGATGAGCTTCTTGAAGCTGTATGGATTCTCTGGAAGGAGACTTGGCCCTATGTCTCTATCCACTATGGATGAGCATATCAGGGTAATCAAGCAGAAGATCAAGAGTGGAGAGCTTGTTGACTTACACACTCCTCCAAGTCAAGCTCCACCTGAAGTAGAGGTTAAGTTTGAACAACATGAGATAACACAAACTGAACCTCCTGCTTCATCTTCTGATCCACAGCAGGGTCAAAGGCCAGCCTCTTCATCTATTGACCCAAAGCAAGGTCAAAGGCCAGCCTCATCATCTGACCCACAACAGGGTCAAACTCCCTCTCCTTCTGAACCTATGAGGGAGGAACACCTAACTGAGGAAGACATAGTTGATCAATAAGGTGCTGCAGGCCAGTCTTCTTTGTTAAAGACTACAAAGAGGAAGAAGAAGATGGCTTCTAAACCAAAGTCAAAGAAGAAGATGAAGTCAAAATCAACCTCCTCTGATCCTCAGGGTGAATCAGAACATCCTAAGGAAGTACAAGAAGAGAAAGCCCAGTCACCTTCAATTCAAATGGCTCCTATTGCATCAGGAAGACCCATCTTATCCTGGACTTATTTAACTAATCCAGAGAGGTGGCATGTAGTCAGAGATCAAGGTGAAGAGAATGTCTACTCGTGGGAAGACCTCTTCAATTTACCTCTGTATGATCTTTTTGACATGAGAAGATACTTCTTAAGTCTGAGTGATCCTGGCCCTCTAATGAAGAAAGGAATGGTCATGATCATGTTGAGGACTGTGAACAGCTGAATATCTTCAAGTGTTTTGGTAGCATCAGCCTAGGGGAAGTTTGTAAGGATTCCTATAAGTCTGATGCAACCAAAACACTTTAAGTCTTGCTGCATGCTGCACAGAAGAACATGAAGTAGAAATGCTTCGGAAGTTTTACACTTCAGAAATATTCTAAGTGTAAAATCTTCCGAAGCCAAGACCAATGTCTTCCGAAGCCAGAAATGAAGTCTTCCGAAGCTTCAAAGACAAAGTCTTCCGAAGCCAAAGAACCAAGACAGATTCTTCCGAAGACTTTTATCACACATGCTTTTATTTGATATACTTTTTCTATAAAGCTGAACCACTTTCCGCTGCCACTCTGGTTGGTCACCAACTTGCATGAGTTGGTGAAAAGGTCCATGCTTTAGGAAAACTGTACATTGAGGTCTTGAATCTGTGCTTTCTACTTTATGTACTTTTATCCTTTTTGTAATATATTAGGATGTGAGCTATGGCATGTCATAGTCACCTGTCAAAAGGCAATCTACCTTTTGACTCTACATTTAATTTTATAGTTGTCTAATCTTATGTATCCAGCTGGCTTTCATAGTATGGCCGGCTGTAGGTTGTAGTATATAGTGTCTCAAGTCATGTAACTTAGAAGAGTGAAAAAGGCTTATGCTTGAATACTTGTAACTTTGAACTTGAGAAGCAATATACAACATCCTTGAAAACCAACTACTTATGTTGTTATCATGTTCTGTTTCTAAGTCTACTTGTGTTCTTTGCATCATCATAACCAGTTCCGTATTTGATCTGTTAAGTGTTCTTATACACTCTCCTCATTGTGTTGTTGTTTTATAAGTGCTACCCATCACCGGTCCTGCATTTGGTATCAGAGCATTCCAGGCTCTTGATATAAGATCTCACCATCTTAAGATCCCTCACACACACAAAATACTTAACAACTCAAATGGCAGCTCTTTCTAAAGCGGATATGAAAACTGGTACCTTGACCAAGTCCCTATTGATCACTCCTGAAGACTTCGACACATGGTGCACAAGAATGGAAGGCTTCATCAAGTGTCAAGACCCAAGGATGTGAGACTCAGTTGTTAATGGTCCTTTCATACCAAGAACCACTTCTGCTACTGGTAATCGTATCATCCCAAAAGATGTGGATGATTACTCAGAAGAATATAGGAAAAGAATAGAGCTTGATCAAAGGGCCATGACTTCTCTTCAAACTGCTCTTCCAAACTCCATCTACAGAGGCTTCAAGAAGTGCAAGACAGCTAAAGATTTATGGGATGCACTGAAGGTCATGTACGAAGGATCCAAGGAGACTAAAGAGAACAAGAAGGATCTCTTAAAGCAGCAGTTTGAGAACTTCACTTTCAAGGCTGGTGAGACCCTGACTCAACAATACTTCAGGTATGTTGAGATAGTGGACACTCTATTGGATATTGGAGTAACTCTTGAGAACAGGGACATAGTAAGGAAGTTCATGTCTTCTCTTCCTAAACTATGGACACATTATAGTGTTGTGATCAAGAGAACTTCGGACCTTAAGACTCTTACTCTTACAGAGTTGTATGGTATCCTGAGTGCATTCCAGATGGAGATGAATATGCAAAACTCCTCTGGTAACTCCAATAACCAACTGAGTTCAACTCTTTATGTGGATGAAAGGGAAAGCATTGAACCACAACATCAATTGTTATGCTACCCCGACAACTTATAAAAGGGGCCTTTCATCACCTTCCCAGAGACACCAAGAGAAAGCTACACTCAAGGAAGTCCTTTCCAAGAGACAAGTTCTTCTCATGCCTTTGTCTCAGCTGATGAAACCTCTGGCAAGTTTCTCTTCACTCTTGAAGACCTGGACTGTATCCATCCGGATGATCTGGAGTATATGGAGATAGTTCAGCAAATGGATCTTCTCACTCATAGGGCCAAGAAGTTCTACAAGATGACTGGGAGAAAGTTTCCAAGCAATAAATCCAGTGGAAAGTTTAGGCTGGACAAAATCAAAGTAAAGTGCTACAACTGTAACCAAATGGGGCACTTTGCAAGAGAATGTAAGGCACCAAGAACAAATGGTGGCCAAACACAAACCAGACCAAACTTCACTGAGAAAGCTCTCCAGAATGAGAAGTCAAAGCAGCAAGCTGCAGTTGCTGTTGAAGAAGGAGGCTTTGACTGGAGCTTTCAGATAGAAGATGCATCTCCAAACCAAGCTCTTATGGCAGACCATGATGAAACCAAGGCTGAGCTTGTGATCAGCAAAGCTAAGGCAGAAAACTGTGTTCTTGAAGAAGAAACTTTCAAGAACATAATATCCTCATCCTTGTATGCAAAAGTGTATTATCAATATAAGCAGGGACTGGGATCTAGTGAGATAGCTCCTCCACACACCATCTTGTCTGTAAGATCTCCTTGGTGTGAAACTTGTGAAGATGAGCTTCCCCTCATAGATCCTTTGACTAAAGAGGATGAAAAGGAGATAGTGAAGAATGACTCTGGTTTGAGTGAAGAAGTGCATTCTAAGAAGGGTCACCATCCCTCTGAGGAGAGTAAAGCTGTTGGGATGACCAAGTCAAGAAGAAAGAACTTGATCAGGAAAGCCAAAAGAAAATCAAAGAAGGCTCAAGAGATCAAGGCCACTTTTGACTCTAAGAAGAAACAAGTTTTTATCTCTGGAGGGTTTGAAGTGGTTAAGACCGATGATATGAACTCTGGTTCATGTGCAACTCATCTCAGCAACAAGAAGAAGACTGATCAGTTATGTGTTACAGCTACACAGCCTGGACCATCCAACTCCAAGAACAGTTCTCAACCCAAAAGAACTGTCTCAGCTCCTGCAAAGGTGAAGGTGGAGAAGGGATGTGACCAAAGTCAGTCCTCTTCTATGAAGATGACTCTTGGGAAGAAGAAACTGAAGTGTGTCATGTGTGAGAGTACTTCTCATTTGGCCAAGGATTGTCCATATAGTCGCCCCCCCGTGCCGTCCTCAGCAACATACCTTCCAACTGGAAACACATCAAAGTCAGTGTTGCTGAGTGAGTTCTAGTTTTATAATAAAAACATACTTTACTTCCTTTATAAAACCTTTCATTACTTCCGTAAGCGATCACACAACATACATACACATAGATAATATAATTATCTTCATCATTCGTACGTTAACTTTCGTTCATTCATCATCTTTCACTTCTATCTAGATCCTGTCAGGCTTTAATTTCTTCATGGCACTCAGCCATGATTACTAAGAACGAATAACACGGATCCCTTTTTGTACGTTATTATGATATTTCGTTAATGTTCATTTCATACATTCGTTCTCTCCATCATTACTTTTCTCATTCATCAACTCACGCAATACTCCCGACTCATGTCCGAAGACTGATACTGTGCCGGGGCTTGTAAACAAACCCCCGACTCATGTCCGAAGACTGACATAGTACTGGAGCACGCGATTCATTTCTCATTCATCTCATCTCATTCTCACGCACTACTCTCGACTCATGTCCGAAGACTGATACTGTGTCGGGGCCTATAAACAAATCCCCGACTCATGTTCGATGACTGACACAGTACCGGAGCATGCGATCCTCTACCCATTCAACTAGATCCCGTCTCATGCAATACCCCCGACTCATGTTCGAAGACTGATACTATGCCGGGGGCCTGTACACAACCCCCGACTTATGTCCGAAGACTGACACAGTACCGGAGTACGTGAAAAGGACCCCTTTCGAGTCTGTTACGACATAGAGTCGCTCACCTCATACATATGCTTGCAAGCCTTTCGTTCGTTCATTCATTCATTAATGCATGCATTCATTCATTACATTCCTCTTTCCCTTAGCTTCCACTTTACATTATATAATACTTTCATTACATTCATTAACATTCAACGCAAAACCACCGACAGATAAACATACATAATAATAAGGAACATACAAGCAACGTACAACATCAATCACATAGGGCAACATCGCACACCCACAACATACATCATGCATAGCATACAACGTGCATAAGCACACGACATCAACATCATCCGAATCACACGCATCACATCAACAACTATAAGGCATCACACATCATCATGCATCATCCTATATCGTTCGTACCCATCACATCATCAGCAACCCCAAAGGTCCGAGCCTACGTCTGCACTTTCCAGAAAGTCAGACAATACTATGGTCATTCGGGCGTATGGACCCTATTCGATCGTATGGTCCTCCATGTGTATGAGGACACCTGGGCGAATGGAACTCCAGTCGCATAGCCTCCAATCGCATACTTCCCATGCGAATGACCTCAATCGCATGACATCCGGTCGTATGGACCTCAGTCGCATGACCTTCATACGAATGGCCTTCAGTCGTACACCTGTCATGCGTATGAACCTCAATCGCACGACTCACGGGCGTATGGACTCCAATCACATGACCTTCAGTCGCATGACCTTCATCCGCATTTCATTCAGTCGCACGACCTTCAGTCGCATTTCCATCAGTCGTATAGTCCTCATGCGTATGACCCTCAGTCGCACTACTGTTGTACGAATAAACCTCAGTCTCCCTCCTTTCATGTGTATGGACCCAGTCGTATGCCATTCGGTCGTATGGACCTCCATTCGGTCGCATAGCCCTAGCTGGTGCAGAATGCAGTTCATCCCGAACTGCAGCTGTCCCTTTGACCTCCAAACTCTTCCAAACCTCGTTTGAGCTCAAATCAACCCTTCTAAACCTTAGGGAAACATATAACGACATCATTCAGGCACAACCAAGCCTGAAATCAAGCTCCAAACGAATCATACACATACACATACATACACAAACGGGGTTTTCACCCAAATACCCGAAAATAGTTTTTCAGATGTGTTCCAGCCCCAAAATCATTCAATAACGTGTAAAAGAGGGGTGCTAGAACTCACACAAACAATCCCATCTAGTAGAGCTTCGATTTGACCCGCTACACTTCGATTTTCATGCTCGAATCCACCCAAACCAAGCTTTTCTCCTCTTTTTCTCTCTTCTCTTCTCCCTTTGCTGAGTTTGGCAAGAATGGGGAGGGTGTGGGCTGCCCTCCCCCTTTTATACTCCCACTCATCCAAGTTTCTCTCGTTGGCGAGTTTGGTCCCTCGACTTTGGGATTTATTTCTTTTCTTCTTTCATCGGCTTCAAAGAAAATTTCCGGGTGTTCAAAGCCACCCCCTTAAACGGGTTTCGTCCCTGAAACATGTTGTTCCTTAAACCATTGCGGGCAATACTGTCTCATCTCTTTTCCAGTCTCCCACCTGGAATTCAATCGCTCTACGTCGTTTATCAACATACGACTTCTTGTCTATCTTTATCTACTTCCATCAAGGCTTTGATCCTTTCGAGCTTCTTACTTGTACCCTCAATCACCCCAATACTTCCCATACGGCATTTGGTGCTCGGCCTTCACTTGTAAACAAGTACGACATTTACTCTTGTACTTCACCATATCAAACTTCATACCTGGCCACCAATAATCTTTACTCGGGTCTCGGTATATCTAACGGTTAGGATATTAGTATATCCACATACCTTACATCGGCCAAGTAGGCAATACGTCCACGCCTCATGGATTGCTAGCCCATTCATCTTATGGTGTACGCCTATCCACCCAAGTCTGTCCCGAATGGTCTAGCAGGAACAAATGCTTTCTCAATTCTATCACTCAATCCTCTAGGGCATCAGGTAACGTAGTGAATTCATTAATAGCAATCTCTACATCAAAGGGCTCATCGATGTTCCTTCTCCTAACACGCAACTTACAACAAAAAGCAGTAGGAACGAAACTACTACTAGCATCACATTCAAGGCATAAGTGCACAAACTTAAATTACCAGAAACGTACCTGACGTCAAGTCGAAGTCCGCTCTAGCCTCCTCTTGGTCATGACAAAAGCTCTAGCCTTCACCCTCTGTTCCCCTTCCTTGCACCGGAGCTTCCTACCTTCGACTTCTTACAATCCCTGCTCAGATGTCCAGTCTCGCCGCAGTCATAGCACTTAGCCACGTGGCAATCCCTTGCCCTGTGGCCTTCCTTCCTACACTGAAAATAAACGTTCAGTCCACACTTGCACTCCCCCTCATGGCCTTTACCACACTTCCTGCATACCTCTCCTCTTCTTTCTATTCTCTTTCGATCATCGTCCCTCAACGTCGTACCTTCAGACACAAATCCACCATCATTGTCTCGCCTTCCTTTCCCCTTCTTAACATAGGGTCGCTCCTTCGCTTCATCCGTTATCGCCATCGCCTCCCGCTCGTCGTACAACCTTCCCGCTAGATCAACCGCCGACCTGAACGTGCTTGGTCGGGCAGCGATCATGTGCTTACGGATATCCGCCGGCAAGCCCTGAATATACCTCTTGGTCTTTCGCGAAAGAGGTGTCACCTGATCCGGCACCAGCCGTGCCATTTTGTTGAATTTAGCGGTATATTACTGATGCGTCATTGTCCCCGCCTCCAACTGCAGGAACTCCCTTTCAACTATATCTATCTCACGGTGAGGACATGACTCCTCAATCACCAGTCTTTTCAGCTCTGACCATCTCATCCTTTCGATAGCCCGGCTACCCTCAACTTGGACTATGTTGTCCCACCAGCACAAGGCTGAGTCCACGAAAGAGTGGGCAGCAAACTTTACCTTCTGGTCTTCTCGGCACTCGCTGATGTTTAGAAAAGCTTCCATTTCCCTCACCCATCGGTGAGCAGCAGTAGCAGTGCCATTGCCATCAAAAGTTGGGGGCTTGCATCGTTGACACGCCCCATAGTTACAGCCTCGTGCCACCTCCTGCACGGGCTCTTCTTCTTCATCTTCCTCTTCCTCATCAGAGAAAACCGTATCAGTCTCGGGCCATCTCCTCTTGCCCGTAGGTCTACCCCTTTCCTTTCTCTCCCCATCTCTAACAGCCTTTATCACTTCAGTCACCACAGACGGTAAGATTGTCTGCATGGCCTGATGAACTTCTTCCGCAACCTCCTCTCTCATCAAGGCTCTCAGGTTCGCACTCTCGTCACTGCCCTCCGGATGAGGGGTATCGGGTTCTTCATGAACCACCTTTTCAACTCTGGGCCTTCCTCTTTTGACTCGTGGTTCAGCACCACGTCCACCACCACCTCCACCTCGTGAAGCCTTCGATGATCTACCACCGGCTATCCTCTAACACATTGAAAGATTTAAACACCAACACGGTCATTCAAGGGAACAACTCAGTTTATGTCAAGTATAGTAAGTCCCTAATTATAGTGGCTAGTTGTGATTAGCCACTTACTTTACTCTTCATACCCCAAGCATTACCTGTCCTGACTACATCAGTATTTAAATCTACATACAACACATAACCACATACCATGCGCACATAATACCGGTTATCATTAAGAAAAATACCTGATGGCACGCAGCTACTCAGATTGGCATCCCTTCCCTTTCCGTCCCATTCTCAGTTTAAGTTAAGGTTTATTTTGAAAAATTACCCATTTCACTTAAACTTTAGCTCTAATACCAGCTTGTAAGGCCCCGTTCCAGGGACGCTTACAGCTGGTCATTCATCGCACACAAAATATATATTTTTGTCTTCTTACATAAAACGTAGCAGCGGAAACATTAAAAACACTCATTTTCATTTCATCAAAGTACTTTTACAAAATAATGTAACCATTCATTACACAATATCATTTTTACATTTCATTACAAAAGCATTATAACAATGGATGCCATCCCAAAGGAACTGGGTAGTCCCCCCTTGCCATCCTCAGCAACATACCTGCCAACTGGAAACACATCAAAGTCAGCGTTGCTGAGTGAGTTCTAGTTTTATAATAAAAACATACTTTACTTCCTTTATAAAACCTTTCGTTACTTCCGTAAGCGATCACACAACATACATACACATAGATAATATAATTATCTTCATCATTCGTATGTTAACTTTCGTTCATTCATCATCTTTAACTTCTATCTACATCCTATCAGGCTTTACCCTCTTCATGGCACTCAGCCATGATTACTGAGAACGAATGACACGGATCCCGTTTCATACGTTATTATGATATTTCGTTAACGTTCATTTCATACATTCATTCTCTCCATCATTACTTTTCTCATTCATCAACTCACGCAATACTCCCGACTCATGTCCGAAGACTGACACAGTACCAGAGCACGTGATTCGTTTCTCGTTCATCTCATCTCATTCTCACGCACTACTCTCGACTCATGTCCGAAGACTGATACTGTGTCGGGGCCTGTAAACAAACCCCCGACTCATGTCTGTAGACTGACACAGTACCGGAGCATGCGATCCTCTACCCATTCAACTAGATCCCGTCTCATGCAATACTCCCGACTCATGTTCGAAGACTGATACTATGCCGGGGGCCTGTACACAAACCCCCGACTCATGTCCGAAGACTGACACAGTACCGGAGTACGTGAAAAGGACCCTTTTCGAGTCTGTTGCGACATAGAGTCGCTCACCTCATACATATGCTTGCAAGCCTTTCGTTCGTTCATTCATTCATTAATGCATGCATTCATTCATTATGTTCCTCTTTCCCTTAGCTTCCACTTTACGTTATATAATACTTTCATTACATTCATTAACATTCAACGCAAAACCTCATAAAGATAAACATATATAATAATAAGGAACATACAAGCAACGTACAACATCAATCACACAGGGCAACATCGCATACCCACAACATACATCATGCATAGCATACAACGTGCACAAGCACACGACATCAACATCATCCGAATCACACGCATCACATCAACAACCATACAGCATCGCACATCATCATGCGTCATCCTATATCATTCGTACCCATCACATCATCAACAACCCCAAAGGTCCGAGCCTATGTCTGCACTTTCCAGAAAGTCAGACAATACTATGGTCATTCGAGCATATGGACCCTATTCGATCGTATGGTCCTCCATGCGTATGAGGACACCTGAGCGAATGGACCTCTAGTCGAATAGCCTCCAATCACATACTTCCAATGCGAATGACCTCAGTCGCATGACATCCAGGCGTATGGACCTCAGTCGCATGACCTTCATGCGAATGGCCTTCAGTCGTACACCTGTCGTGCGTATGAACCTCAATCGCACGACTCACGGGCGTATGGACTCCAGTCGCATGACCTTCAGTCGTATGACCTTCATCCACATTTCATTCAGTCGCACGACCTTCAGCTGCATTTCCTTCAGTCGCATAGTCCTCATGCGTATGACCCTCAGTCGCACTACTGTTGTACGAATGAACCTCAGTCGCCCACCTTTCGTGCGTATGGACCCAGTTTTCGGTCGTATGGACCTTCATTCGGTCGCATAGCCCTAGCTGATGCAGAATGCAGTTCATCCCGAACTGCAGCCGTCCCTTTCGACCTCCAAACTCTTCCAAACCTTGTTTGAGCTCAAATCAACCCTTCTAAACCTTAGGGAAACATATCACGACATCATTCAGGCATAACCAAGCCCGAAATCAAGCCCCAAATGAATCATACACATACACATACATACATAAATGGGTTTTTCACCCAAATACCCGAAAATAGTTTTTCAGATGTATTCCAGCCCCAAAATCATTCAAAAACATGTAAAGAGGGGTCCTAGAACTCACATAAACAATCCCTTCGAGTAGAGCTTTGATTTGACCCGCTACACTTGTTGTCCGGGTAGTCTCGTGCTACGGAATATCTACCAACTTGTTGTCCTCTTCTTTCTTTTCCACTACATGGGCCAGAAACGCGTAACATTGTTTTCGTAAACATCAATGTGTATTCGTGCAAGAGATAAGCTTTAGGGTTCTCCCCGATCGTTCTCCTTGAATCCTGAGTACCTCCCCATCTCGCATGGGGATTCGTACTACTTTTTCCCGACAGACAATCTCAGCTCTGTGTTTCGACAACCAATCCATTCCCACAATCTCATCGAAGCTTTCCAGCTCAAAAGGTATTAAATCTATATCGAAGGCATGGTTTTCCAATATTATCGAGCACTTTCTAATAATCTCGTCAGCCTGTACAATTCTACCGTTGGCCATTTCTATGGAGTAGCTAGTTTCTAGCCTACTAGGGTTCAAGTCAAGCATGTGAGCAAATTCAGAGGATATAAAAATATTGTCTGCTCTAGTATCAAACAATATAGATGCGAAGTGGTGATTGAGCAAGCACGTACCCGTAATGACATTCGGGTCCTGACGGACGTCATTTGCTCCGATTACGAACGCACGTCCTCTGGCAGCATTTCTTTGATTTCCCTAGCCTTTATTACCGGCTATGGCCATCACTTGTGGTTGGTTGTTTCCTTGCTGACCCTGCGCCCGATTCAGTCTGGGCACATGTTCCAGTAGTGACCCGGGCTTCCACACCCATAGCAAACCTTAGCATTCCCTGTAGGGTTAAGCGCATTAACTGGCGCAACTAGATTCGACGCTATTCTACAGTCTTTCGCTAGATGCCCCGGGCATCTACAGTTCACACACACCCGGCACTGCATCGCTGGGGGATGATGAAAGTTACACCTATCATATTTGGGGTGTGGCCCGACATATTCCCTCTTGCCTTATGTCACAGCCATAAAATTCCTGGTTGTTTTGGCCCGTTTGTCAACCTTCCCATTACTCGACCTACTCGCTTCTCCAACATCCTTCCTCTTCTCAGCTTCTTTTCCTAAAACCACAGTTCTCACCATCTCATCTGTTAGAGCGCCAGCCTTCAGAATTGCACTCTGTATCGTAGGAGGAGCTGCTGCTGTTACCATTGCCCGGATTTGACGCGCAAGTTCCCAAATATACCTCTCGATCCTCTTGGATTCCAGAGTCACCAGATGTGGAACCAGTCTTGCCAACTCATGAAAACGATCTGTATAAGCTGCGTGCCCAGCCCCCACCATAGCATGATTCCAGAACTCATGCTCCAATTTCTGTATCTCATTGAGGGGGCGGTACTCCTCGGTGATTAAGGCCTTAAACTCATCCCATGTCATCTGCATTGCCGATTCTCTTCCCCTAGCCTGTACCTGTGTGTTCCACCAAGTTAATGCCTTGCCCTGTAGTGAGCACGTGGCATACTTAATTTTCTGGCCATCGAGGCACTCGCTGATATCGATCACTGCCTCCATCTTCTTAAGCCATCTTCTTAGAGTTATCGCTCCACCTTTCCAATCAAAATCCCTTGGTTTACAAGCCACAAACTCCTTGTAAGAACATCCCCGTCTTGTATTAGCAATCCCAGTTTCTTTGCCAGTAGTTCCACCTTTCTCAGTCTCTAACCCTGTACCTTGGTTATGCTCGTTGTCATTTTCGTTATCCCCGTGGAGGTTATGATTCAGAAGAGTGTCGCTCACTTGGGTCACTATTGTAGGAATCAGTGTGGCTAGCTGCTGAGCAATCATGGCAGCTATATCGGGGTTTCCAGTCCCCTGATTGTTGCCGGCGAGACCACCACCTATTCCTGGTGGCCTACCTCTACTTCTGCCCCTTGGGGTCTCACCTTCGCGACTTGTACTACGGGTGACTCTTCGAGGCGGCATTTTCTAATCATATAAGAAGTAAACATGTAAACTTTAGTCACTTCAAGATACACATATAATTCCACTCATCAAGTTCCAGCATTTCATACTTCAGTTAATTAAGATCATCACGTAGCCCAGTTCAAGAACATTCTTAGTATACCGATGATGCTTATATATAGGGTTCCCCGTAGCGTTCCCACCACATCCGTGATATCGGTTACATGACGTCCGATTTTTCCTTAACATCATCCCAATGAACAACGTAATGCATGTGTAGGGAGTATTATCACTCTTCTACAACTCTTTTAAGTCCACATTCATTCTAAGCATTTAGTCAGTTCCATAGTTACTGAAATGCTAGACATAGCAATGTTTCATAGGGAATAAGACTAATGTCATAATTGAAATCCCATGAAGGCTCTACGTAGAACAGGACTTAAGTAATAGTAGAGGTTATGAATGTTTTATCACACTTTCCAATTTATAATTTCGATTTATTTTCCCATTTAATAACCCATAATCAGATCTTTATTTACAAAGTCTTACTAGAATTATGATTCTAGGGTCCTAATGTATAGAATGGAAGACTTGTACTAACTATGATCGTTCCTCGTGGTAAGATTAGCCAGGCTTCACATGCACCGCAAATTGCAATTACGTGTGCACCTGTAATAGTAATTTGCCTTGCATGATCCACCTCAGCTTCACCTACCCGAGTTAACATCACAGTGTTAACACTATTCATCATACACAGATCATGTAAGTTCTCATGTCCATGGACCAATAGTATTCCAATAGTAGTCCGCATAACAAATAGAATCCAAGCACATAATCTCAATTGGTCTAGCAAAAGTTGCCTATCCCTTCTTCTTTTGGGACCTCAGGCATAACTATCTCAGGGTCGGACTCAATATCCGAGATCACCGCTTCACGTAATCTATGAAGATCCCTTTAGATTGGGTACCCAAACCTAATAGTATAATGCGGTGCGCATGGGAATGAAAGATTCTAGCCGAAGACGTCCCGTGAGGAAAGAGTAAGAGTAATGGTGCTTTCCTCAGAATGATCAGATATCAAGACATAGAGATAAAGAACAAGTATATAGGAACATACAAGTAATATCAGATGCAAGCCAATCCTAGCATGCATTCTACATGAAGGTTCCTAGGTTATAGTTTAGCTCAAGTGATTTGCCTAATTCTCTATAACCAATGGCTCTAATACCAGTCTGTCACGCCCCCGCTGAGAGCGGAAACACGGGGATGTAACGTGACGGGATCATCATAACACATGGTAAACAATAGAGATGCAATATAAATAAATGATGGTGAGAGTGTCATGACAACACCCGACACAAAGGAGACTTGTGTCGTGTTTAGTCAATATTCATGATAACATAGCTATAAGCATAAACTTGTACATGAATCATATAATCAAAAATAGTATCATTGTAATGTAATTCCCACAACCCGGAAGCAAGTCTTCAAAAGAATAATTGTATGTAATCAGACCAACAATGTTTCAAAAGAATGTTTGTCAAGTATTGTATAGTCTCAAAATGCATCCTAGGGTCTCCACTAAGGCAGCACATCTAGATCTTCAATTAGCAGTGTCACCTGAAAAGATATGCTCAAAATAGTCAACAAAATTGTTGGTGAGCTCGCAGGTTTAGTATAGTAAGTAAATTGATGCTGCATAATAGTTTTGCAGAATACCGTGATTATAGTTATAAGTAAGCAAAATCACATGACAATGAGCTTTACAAACTCACTTGTTCGGTGGTAAGTATGAATGATCAAGTTTCCAAATGATGTAAGCGATAAATGGTCAAACACCTATTATCAGTTATTGTTAAACATTAATGGTACGTTAAAGAAAATAGTAATGTTCGGTCGGTTTCGGGTTGTATCGGTTCGGTCATGCGGAACACACACCAGTAGACCTAAGTATTAGATCTTATATAAATCCAAGTACTTGGAATCGTCGCCATTGTCGATGATATTAGTGTAAAGGTTTTATTGTTGTTAGAGAAGTACTTAGTAAATTTTAGTGGTTACAATCAGTTCTTGATAATTGTAATAATGTTACAGTTGAGTTGATTCGTGATAATATTAGTAATTTTTATAGCGTAAGCGATATTAATTTCATTAGCAATGGTAACCATGTCGATCTCACCTTAACATCACGTGACATACACACACCACACCCACAAGAAGGGAATGCACACGCAAATAACTTCAGTCGCACTACAGGACCAGACGCACGACTCAATGTTCCATCTGCACGAATCAACCTCCATTCGTACGAATCACCTTCATTTGTACGAATGAACCTTCATTCATGCGACTCAGCCTTCAGTCGTACCACACAGCACTCAATCGCACGACTCAACATCCATACGCACGAATCAACCTTCATTCGCACGAATCAGCTTCGTTCGTACAAGTGAACCTCCATTCGTGCGACTCAGCATTCAGTCGTGCGATACACGCACATTCGTACTCATTCATCCGCATTGACTCAATCGCACGACGCACACAATCGCATGACTCAGTCACATACATACACTCATCCGCATTGACTCAATCGCACGACACACACAATCACACGACTCAGTCGCACGACACACCCAGTCGCACGATACAGTCTCATGACAGAACACAGACGCCTGAGCAGGGGTCGCGACTACAGAATGTGCAGAGCAGCCTTCTGCGTGCACCAGATTCGCACCACCAGTACTTCCAGAAACGCATTTCACATACACACAAGCAAAAAGGACACACAAAATAGACATTACACGAGGTCACAAGGTCACATACGCTCGGGTCGGTCCCGAGCACCCGAATTAAGGCAAAAAGGACAGAAACAAACGAGGAAAAAGACGTCTAAGGTTGTCTACCTGCAAGAATAGAGTAGAATCGGCTGATGCCAGAGTTTTGCCAGAGAAATCGTGAAGAAAAGGTTGGTTTGTGCAAGAGAGGAGAAAGGGGCGGTTGGAGGAAGAAGGAGAAGAAATTCTAGGGTTTGGCTGATAAAAAATGACACAATTAGTCCCTGCACTTAAATCCCCGAATTCCCCAGTTTGTTTTAGTTAAAAACGACCTTAAATCAGTTAGTTATATTAATGATAAAGATGTAAATGATGATATTGGTAATTTAAAAATGGTTTTATTAATAACAATGATAACAATTAATAAAGATGGGTTTAATAATAACGATAACGAAGATTGTAAAAGTTCTTAATGATGGCAACGCTAACGATGAGGACACAAGCAAAATGATGATAAGGCAAAGATAATAACCACACGAATAGTTTATAAAGATAAAGAATGAACGATCAAAGAAAGGTTAACGGAAGTCACGTTAAATAACGAACCTTTCGGTGACGGGTGTCACAGTGTTCTAGAAGATAGGATCCCAACGTCTTGAATTCACAAGAACCATCCTATGTCCCAGATTATAGGTCCATTGAATGAAAGAATAATGAGGAATCATTCAGAAAAGGCAAATATGTGCTTATACTCGTGTTTTCTATCTCAAATTGTTCATAAAAACATCACTGAAGCTTTACAAGACAATAGTTGGATTGTGGCTATGCAAGAAGAGATATTATAGTTTTATAAAAAGGAAGTGTGGAAGCTTGTGGATTTACCTGAAGGAGAAAATATCATCGGCACCAAATGGTTATTTAGAAACAAATCAGATGATAGAGGTATTGTTGTTCGAAACAAAGCGAGACTCGTTGCACAAGGTTACATGTAAGGCCCCATTCCCAGGACGCTTACAGCTGGTCGATCATTGCATAAAACATACATGGTTATTTATCTTGTATAAAAAATTGCAGCAGAAACGATCAAAATGACATCTCATTTCATCATAAAAGCTTTTGCAAGTTAATACATCGTCAATCAATTACAAAATATATATTGTTGCATTACATCACAAAAGCATTATATAAATGGATGACATCCAAAAGAGCTGAGTAGCCGCCCCGTGCCATCCTCAACAACCTTACCTGCCAACTGGAAACACATAAAAAGTCAGCATTGCTGAGTGAGTTCTAGTTTTATAAACAAAATACTTTACTTTCATTAAACCCATTCCTTTACTTTCACTCAATCATACATCATACGTACACATAGATAATATCATTATTATCTTTATCGTTCATTATCTTTTACTCCTATCTAGATCCTGTCAAACTTTACCCTCTTCATGGCATGCAGCCATGATTACTGAGGTCGAGTGACAAGGATCCCGTTTCGTACTTTGTTATTACATTTCGTCCGTTCATTACTTTCATTCGTTCATTCTTTAACTTCCGTTCATTCATCTTACTTTCTCGTCATTCTTACTCTTTCATCATTACATCTTTTCTTTCCATCACCCATAAACCTTACCCTTCTGTTTCGTGGTATTGGACCTAGGCCTACCATAGACCTTCTATAACGGTGCACCGAACCTCTTAGCCACAGTACCTAAGGTAAAGTTTAGGTGTACCATTGCCATATGCAATACCCTTCTGTTTCGTGGTACTGGATCTAGGCCTATCATAAACCTCCTATAACGATGCACCGCACCTCCTGGCCACAGTACCTACGATATGCAGAAATGGTTCTATACAAATGGTCAATCATAGTGTCAAGCTTTACCCTCTTCGTGGCACACAGCCACGATTAGTGAGGTCGAAGGACAAGGATTCCATTTCGAGTCTGTTGCGACAACAAGGTCGCTCACCTCATATATTTGCTTGCAAGCCTTTCTTACTCTCATTCATTATTAATGCATGCATTCATTCATCATGTTCCTCTTTCATTATCTTTCACTTTACGTTACCTAATACTTCCGTTTCATTCTTTAACATAACACGTAAAGTTACGGTAAAGATAAACATTCATCATAATATGGAACATCAACATACACAGTAGCAACATCGTACAGGGCATCATCATACATACATATCATACGTCACGCATAACATGCAACATAATCATGCCCAACATACCCTCTAAGACCTCAATGGTCATCTTACATGTACCTACGGGAACTTACACTCCAAAACTTACATCTGCACTTTCCCCCGAAAGTCAGAAATTAAACCATGCTCCTCCTCGGGTACCACAACCCTATTTGGTCGTATGGGCACCCATCAGTCGCATGGCCTCCATGCGACTGAACATCATGCGAATGGACCAATACGGATGAACACCAATGCGGATGAACACCCAATCGTACGAATGGACCTCATGCGGTTGAACACTATGAGAATGGACCTTCTGCGAATGGACCTCATATGAATGAACTTAATACGGATGAGTACTTATACGACCAGGCTCTCAGTCACATGACTTCCCATGCGACTGGCGCTCTAGTCGTGCGACTGAGCCTTAGTCGTGCGAATGGACTCCAATCGCACTTCAATCGGCCGTATGGCCTCCAGTCGGTCTCCTAGCCCTAGCTAGTGCAGAATGCAGTTCATCCCGAACCCAATCTGCCATTTTCGACCTCCAAGCTCATCCAAACCCATTCTAAGCCCAAATCAACCATCCTAAACGTTAGGAATGCATACTACAACACCATTCAAGCACACACAAGCCCGGAAACAAACTCCAAACGTATCACACGCAAACACACCCAAATGGGTCAAACACACACACATACAAAAATGGGTTTACTATGTGTTCCAGCCCCAAATCAGTTGAAAACTAGTAAAATAGGGGTCCTAGAACTCACACAAACTACACCAAGAAGTAGAGCTTCGATTAGACCCGCTACACGATGATTTTGCACACTTGAACCCACTCGAACCAAGCTTTCTTCTCTCTTTTCTTCCTTTTCTCTCTTCTTTCTCTCTTTTGGCTGGAATGTGGATGTGGGGAGAGGGTAAGGGCTGCTGTCTCCCATCAAATATCCCCATTTACCCAACTTTCTCGCGTTGGCAAGTTTGGTCCCCCGACTTTGGACTTTATTTCTTTTTCTTTTCTCGTCGGCTTCAAGGAAAATATTCGGGTGTTACAAGTCCACCACCCCCTTATATAGGTTTCGTCCCCGAAACCTGTTATTCCTCGAACAAACGTGGGTAATGATGTCTCATCTCTTCCTTAGTCTCCCACGTTGACTCGAATCCCTTCCTGTGCTTCCACTGTACACGCACAAGAGGAACCACTTTATTTCTCAGCCTCTTCTCTTTTCGATCGATGATTGCCACTGGTTGCTCCACATAATTGAGCTGTTGGTCTACTTTGATATCCTCTAGTGGAACAATCATATCTTCATCTGCCAAACACTTCCTTAGATGAGATACGTGGAATGTCGGGTGAATTCCACTTAACTCATCTGGTAACTCCAATCTATAGGCCATCTCTCCTACTCGAGCAATGATTCGGAAAGGGCCTATGTATCTCGGGCTCACCTTGCCCCTCTATCTGAACCGAATGATACCCTTCCAAGGTGATACCTTCAACATAACTCGATCACCCACCTGGAACTCAATCGGTCTGCGTCGTTTATCAGCATATGACTTCTGTCTATCATTGGCTGTCTTCATGAAGGCTTTGATCCTTTCAAGCTTCTCAGTCGTAGCCTCGATCACCTCGACGCTCCCTAACTCTTTATGACCAATATCACCCCAACAGACGGGTGTTCTGCATCTCCCACCGTATAGCATCTCATAAGGTGGCATACCAATACTGGCATGAAAACTGTTATTGTATGAGAATTCAGCTAACGGTAAGTGGTCATCCCAACTTCCCCTAAAATCAATCATATATTCCCGAAGCATGTCCTCCAGTGTCTGAATGGTCCTTTCTGTCTAACCATCAGTCTGGGGATGATAAGCCGTGCTAATATGTAACCTCGTCCCCATGGCGTTGTGGAATTTCTTCCAGAATTTGGATGTAAACAGGGTGTCACGATCAGACACAATAGACATCGGCACACCATGATGAGTTACAATTTCCTTGATGAACAGATCAGCCAACCTCTCAGACGAATATGTCTCATGGATGGGTAGGTTGTGAGCACTCTTCGTCAAGCGGTCAACAATCACCCATATAGCATCATACCCTTTCGGAGTACGTGGCAGCTTCATAATGAAATCCATGGTGATGTGCTCCCACTTCTATTCTGGTATATCCAAAGGTTGGATCTTCCCATACGGCTTTTGATGCTCGGCCTTCACTCGCAAGCATGTAAGGCACCTACTCATACTCCACTACGTCATGCTTCATACCCGGCCACCAATAATCTTTCTTCATGTCTTGGTACATATTTGTAGCACCAGGATGAATAGAGTATCTAGTCTTGTGAGCTTCATCCATAATCTTCACCCGTAGATCCCCAAGGCAAGGGATCCACATCCGCCCGAATTGGGTTTTAACACCAAGTGTGTTTTCACCCAATTCCACATCCAGACCTCTCATTCTTTTAGAGTTAAGATGATCTTCTTTCAATGCCTCAACTTGAAACTCTTTGACTTGTTTCATCACATCATAGGTCATAATTAGCTGGTACGCCTTCACCCGAACCGGCTCGGGTCTTTCCTTTCGGCTAAGAGCGTTCGCCACCACGTTGGCTTTGCCCGGATGATAATGGATCTCACAATCATAATCTTTTATGAGCTCCAACCATCTTCTCTGCCTCATGTTCAAGTCTTTCTGCTTGAAGAAATACTTCAAGCTCTTATGGTCAGTGAATATGGTGCACTTCGTCCCATACAGGTAGTGCCTCCAAATCTTTAACGCAAAGACCACTGCTGCTAGCTCCAAATCATGAGTAGGATAGTTAACCTCATGAACCTTCAACTGTCGAGATGCGTAGGCTATAACTTTCCCTCTCTGCATTAACACGCACCCTAATCCCGAGTAGGAAGCATCAGAATAAACCACCAGATCTTCACTTCCATCGGGTGACGACAATACAGGAGCTTGGGTCAACCTCGCCTTCAATTCCACAAATGCCTTCTCCTGAGCTTGACCCCACACAAACTTTATATCTTTCCAGGTCAACTTGGTTAGTGGAGAAGCGATCTTGGAAAAGTCTTGAATGAATATTCTATAATAGCCCGCCAAACCCAAGAAACTACGGATCTCGGATGGTGTCTTTGGAGACTTCCATTGCATCACCGCTTCCACCTTTGCCGGATCCACCATAATCCCCTCCGGGTTCACCACATGACCCAAGAACTGAATCTCGCGCAACCAAAACGCGCATTTGGAGAACATGGCATACAACTTCTCCCTTCTCAACGTCTCCAACACCTCTCGAATGTGACCGGCATGCTCTATCTCACTCTTCAAATAAATCAAGATATCATCAATAAACACAATCACCGATTTATCCAGCATCGGCCGACACACTCGGTTTATCAAGTCCATAAAAGCAGTTGGCGCGTTGGTCAAACCAAAAGACATAACGAGGAACTCATAATGACCATAACGCGTGCGAAAAGCTATTTTAGGAATATCCTGCTCTTTCACCTTTAGTTGATGGTAGCCAGATCGAAGGTCGATCCTTGAAAACCAACTGGCACCTTGAAGCTGATCAAACAAATCATCTATCCTCGGTAACGGGTACCGATTCCTCACCGTCAACTTGTTCAGCTCATGATAGTCTATACACATCCTCATACTACCATCTTTCTTCTTCACAAATAAGACCAGAGCACCCCAAAGAGAGATACTCGATCTAACGAACCCCTTATCAAGCAGCTTTTGCAACCGCTCCATCAACTCTTTCATCTCCATCGGAGCCAACCGATACGGTGCCTTGGCAACAAGTTGGGCACCTGGTATTAGATCAATCTGAAACTCAATCTCTCGGTCAGGTGGCACTTCTGATAAGTCTTCTGGGAACATGTCTGGAAAGTCACACACAACCGGAACATCGGATAGTTGTGGTGTTGGCATATCCACATCCTTCACATAAGCCAAGTAGGCGCTACATCCATGCCTCATACACTTTCCCGCCACCACCATTGAGATTACTTTTGAGGTCGTCATGACACAATCCCCATAAACAGTTACCGAACTCCCTTCAGGCGCTATCAAACGGATCATCTTCTTTCGACACACTATATTCGCCTTGAAGTCCGCCAACCAATCCATCCCAAGAACCAAATCGAAACCACCTAGGATCATCACAAATGGTTTAACAGGAAACTTATGACCTTCTAATTCCATATCACAGTTCTCTATCATCTCAAAAATCCTGGTAGACTTACCTATGGCAGTTTCTACATCAAAGGGCGCGTCAACACGTCTACTACTAACATGCAGTTTAGCATAAAAAGCAGCAGAAACAAAACTTTTACTGCCACCCGAATCAAATTACACAGAAGATAAAGTTTAGTTCACTAGAAACATACCGGACACGACATCAGGATCCGTCCTAGCTTCCTCCTATGTCATAGTGAATGCCCGGCGCTCGCCCTCGGTCCTTCACTTCCCGCCTTCTTCACCCCGGAACCCTCAGCCCTAGGCTTCTTACAATCCTTAGTTACATGGCCCTCCATGCCACAGTTAAAGCATCGGATCGCACGACAGTCCCTTGCTATATGCCCAGCTTCCCACATCTGAAGCACACGTTCGACCCTAGCCTACATTCCCCAGTATGCTCTCTCCCACACTTACCGCACTTCTTCATACCCGCACCCGATGTGACTACACGGCGGTCATCCACCCGTGCCTTCTTGTTACCCGTCGAGGCCTCAACCCGACCAAACCTTTTTCCCTTCCAGTTCCGATCACCACCACCCTTCCTATTACCTCTAGCCACCACCACTACAGTCCTCTCATCATATAACCTCCCTGCCAAGTCCACTGCCGACCTAAACGTGCTCGATCGGGCAGCGATCATGTGCCTACGAATGTCCGCTGGCAAACCCTGAATGTACCTCTTAATCTTCCGTGACAGAGGCGTCACCTGATTCGGTACCAGACGTGCCATCTCGTTGAACTTCATGGTGTACTGTTGATGTGTCATGGTTCCCACCTCTAGTTGTAGAAACTCCCTCTCAACCTTGTCCATTTCTCGGTAAGGATAAAACTCCTCAATCACCAACTTCTTCAACTCTGGCCATCTCATCCTCCCAATAGCCCTGCTACCCTTGGCTTGGACTATATTGTCCCACCAGCATAGAGCCGAGTCCACAAAAGAGTGGGCAACAAACTTTACTTTCTGATCCTCCCGGCACTCGCTGATGTTCAAAACAGCTTCCATTTCTCTCACCCACCGGTGAGTAGCAGCAGTAGTGCCGTTACCATCAAAAGTAGGGGCTTGCACCATTGAAATGCCCCGTAGTTACAGCCTCGTGCCGCCTCCGGCGCAGGCTCCTCTTCTTCCTCTTCTTCATCATCAGAAAGAACTATTTCAGGCTCCGGTTGCTCCCGTCCTCCCGAGGACCTGTTCCTCTCTTTCTGCTCTCCTTCCCATACAGCCTTAATCACTTCAGTCACCACAGAAGGTAAGATCGTCTGCATGACTTGATGAACCTCCTCCACAACAGCCTCCTTTACCGAGGCTCTTAGATTGGCGCTCTCATTTACACCCTCCGGATGAGGGGTCTCGGGTTCCTCAGGAACCACCTTTTCAACCCTAGGTCTTCCTCTTTTGGGTCACGGTTCCGCAACAGGCCCACCATGACCTCCACCCCTTGAAGCTTTAGAAGATCTACCACCGGCCATCCTCTAACACACACTGAAAGATTCAAACACCAACACGGTCATTCAAGGTAACAACTTAGTTTATGTCAAGTATAGTAAGTCTATATTACAGTGGCCAGTTGTGATTAGCCACTTACTTTACTCTTCATACCCCAAGCATTACCTGCCCTCACTACATCAGTATTTATATCTACAACTAACACATAACCACATACCATGCGCACAAAATACCGGTTAACATTAACGAAATACCTGATGGCACGCAGCTACTCAGATTGGCATCCCTTCCCTTTCCGTCCCATTTTCAGTTTAAGTTAAGGTTTATTTTGAAAATTTACCCATTTCACTTAAACTTTGGCTTTGATACCAACTTGTAAGGCCCCATTCCCGGGACGCTTACAGCTGGTCGATCATTGCACAAAACACACATGGTTATTTATCTTGTATAAAACATTGCAGTGGAAACGATTAAAATGACATCTCATTTCATCATTAAAGCTTTTGCAAGTTAATACATCGTCAATCAATTACAAAATATATATTATTGCATTACATCACAAAAGCATTATATAAATGGATGCCATCCAAAAGAGCTGAGTAGCACCCCGTGCCATCCTCAGCAACCTTACCTGCCAACTGGAAACACATAAAAAGTCAGCATTGCTGAGTGAGTTCTAGTTTTATAAACAAAATACTTTACTTTCATTAAACCCATTCCTTTACTTTCACTCAATCATACATCATACGTACACATAGATAATATCATTATTATCTTTATCGTTCATTATCTTTTACTCCTATCTAGATCCTGTCAAACTTTACCCTCTTCATGGCATGCAGCCATGATTACTGAGGTCGAGTGACAAGGATCCCGTTTCGTACTTTGTTATTACATTTCGTCCGTTCATTACTTTCATTCGTTCATTCTTTAACTTCCGTTCATTCATCTTACTTTCTTGTCATTCTTACTCTTTCATCATTACATCTTTTCTTTCCATCACCCATAAACCTTACCCTTCTGTTTCGTGGTATTGGACCTAGGCCTACCATAGACCTTCTATAACGGTGCACCGCACCTCTTAGCCACAGTACCTAAGGTAAAGTTTAGGTGTACCATTGCCATATGCAATACCCTTCTGTTTCGTGGTACTGGATCTAGGCCTATCATAGACCTCCTATAACGATGCACCGCACCTCCTGGCCACAGTACCTACGATATGCAGAAATGGTTCTATACAAATGGTCAATCATAGTGTCAAGCTTTACCCTCTTCATGGCACACAGCCACGATTACTGAGGTCGAAGGACATGGATTCCATTTCGAGTCTGTTGCGATAACGAGGTCGCTCACCTCATATATTTGCTTGCAAGCCTTTCTTACTCTCATTCATTATTAATGCATGCGTTCATTCATCATGTTCCTCTTTCATTATCTTTCACTTTACGTTACATAATACTTTCATTTCATTGTTTAACATAACACGTAAAGTCACGGGAAAGATAAACATTCATCATAATAAGGAACATCAACATACATAGTAGCAACATCGTACAGGGCATCATCATACATACATATCATACATCACGCATAACATGCAACATCATCATGCCTAACATACCCTCTAAGACCTCAATTGTCATCTTACATGTACCTACGGGAACTTCCACGCCAAAACTTACATCTGCACTTTCCCCCACAAGTCAGAAATTAAACCATGCTCCTCCTCGGGTACCATAGCCCTATTTAGGCTTATAGGCACCCTTCAGTCGCATGGCCTCTATGCGACTGAACATAATGCGAATGGACTAATACGGATGAACACCAATGCGGATGAACACCCAATCGTGTGAATGGACCTCATGCGGTTGAACACTATGCGAATGGACCTCATGCGGTTGAACACTATGTGAATGGACCTTATGCGAATGGACCTCATGCGAATGAACTTAATGCGGATGAGTACTTATACGACCATGCTCTCAGTCGTATGACTTCCCATGCGACTAAGCCTTAGTCATGCAAATGGACTCCAATCGCACTTCAATCGGCCGTATGGCCTCCAGTCGGTCGCCTAACCCTAGCTGGTGCAGAATGCAGTTCATCCCGAACCCAATCTGCCATTTTCGACCTCCAACCTCATCCAAACCCATTATAAGCCCAAATCAACCATCCTAAACCTTAGAGCATACTACAACACCATTCAAGCACACACAATCCTGAAAACAAACACCAAACGTATCACACACAAACACAGCCAAATGGGTCAAACACACACACATACAAAAATGGGTTTACTATGTGTTCCAGCCCCAAATCAGTTGAAAACGAGTAAAATAAGGGTCCTAGAACTCATACAAACTACACCAAGAAGTAGAGCTTTGATTAGACCCGCTACACAATGATTTTGCATACTTGAACCCACTCGAACCAAGCTTTCTTCTCTCTTTTCTTCCTTTTCTCTCTTCTTTCTCTCTTTTGGCTGGACTATGGGTGTGGGGAGAGGGTAAGGGCTGCCCTCTCCCTTCAAATATCCCCATTTACCCAACTTTCTCATGTTGTCGAGTTTGGTCCCCCGACTTTGGACTTTATTTATTTTTCTTCTCTCGTCGGCTTCAAGGAAAATATCCGGGTGTTACATTACCCAAGAAGAAGGAATTGATTATGATGAAGTATTTGCTTCAGTTGCAAGACTTAAAGCAATTCATGTCTTCCCGGCTTATGCTTAATATATGAAATTCAAGGTGTACCAGATGGACGTAAAAGGTGTTTTCTTGTATGGACCACTCACTGAGGATGTATATGTCAAGCAACCTCTAGGTTTTGAATATTCAGAATATCCTCATCATGTGTACAAGCTTAGTGAAGCATTGTATGGACTTCATCAAGCTCCTATAATTTGGTATGATAGATTGTCACAGCATTTGATCCAGCATGGATTCACGCGAGGGAAAATTGATCCGACTTTATTTATAAAGAAGGATGATATCACTTATGTGTTCAAGAGTATGTTGATGATATCATATTCGGTTATACAAGTCCGAAATTGTGCAATGATTTTGAAGAAATCATGAACTCTCGTTTCCAAATGAGTTCTATGGGAGAAATTAACTTTTTCCTTGGTTTACAAATGAAACAATCTATAGATGAAATTTTTATCAATCAAGAGAAATTTGTTGAAAAACTCTCGAAAAAGTTTAAACAGTAAGTTGTCAATCCATCAGAACTCCAACTGACATCAATACCAAGATTGAACCCGATCCGAAAGAAAAAACTATTGACCAAACTTTATACAGATCTATGATTGGTTCCTTGATGTATCTTACTGCATATAGACCTAATATATTGTATGTTGTTTGTGTCTCTTCCAGGTATCAATCAGACCCGAAGGAATCTCACCTTATCGCTGTCAAACGCATATTCAGATATCTCAAAGGAAAACCGGCTCTAGGGTTGTATCCTTATGAAGGAAACTTCGATTTACATGGATATACAGATAGTAATTATTAGGGATGTTGCCAAGATCGTAAATCTACGACTGGTGGTTGTCAGTTTTTAGGTCCCAGATTAGTCTCATGGCAATGTAAAAGACAAACAAATGTATCTGTTTTAACTACAGAAGCTGAGTACATAGCTGCATCAGTAGGGTGTTCTCAAATCCTTTGGTTACAAAACCAATTGTTAGATTACAGGTTCAATTTTCTTAAAACCCCTATTTACTTTGATAACACTGCTGCTATGTTTATAACAACTAATCATGTCCAACATTCCAAAACAAAACATATCGAAATTCGATATCATTTTCTCAGAGATAACTCTGAAAAAGGTTTAATCATTTTTATTCAAATATGAACTGCAAAACAGTTGGCTGATCTATTTACAAAGCCTTCCTACCAGGAAGGTTCGAGTATTTGGTCTAGTTATTTGGTCGAGTTAATTGGTCTCATTAATCATGTTTAATTACATGATTGAGTTTCATTTCATTATTTGAATCATAAAAATGAAAAGAACCTACTCCTATCTAAACAATAAAATTCCAAGTGAAACTGTCAATGTTGACTGCCTGATTGTATATACTCTGTGTGTGTATGCTTAATATGAAAAAGCAAATACAAAAATAGATATTGCAAAAAGAAAGGAGAAAAATATAAAATTAAAAATTAAAAATTTATTGTTTAGTTATTCATTTATTATTTTAACATTGAATCTGTTTTTGCAATATGTGAGAAATGATAGTACATTAGTTTTGATTAGTTGCATACTTCATTCGTTGATAAAGTCTGACGTCATCAGATATGATGCGCAGGTAAACTCATGCAATTATACTGAAAAAGTAAATTCTTGTGATTAAACTAAATCAATTATGCATTTATGTTTTTTCATCTTAGTACCAATGAGTAGTATTGATCTATCTGATTGATTGCTTACAAAGTCACAACCTCACACCTGGTGGTGATATGAATAACCATGAGATCTATTAACAACATCTGTTCATTTCTCTGTTATGAGTCATCATAGACCTGAAGTGCTGAGATATCCTTTGTTGTAAGTCATTACAGACCTGGATATTCTCTCATGATGCAAAAGATGCTAATGTGCATAATCCATTCAAATGGATGTTATAGAGTTTATCAAATGGCTTATCCAAGATAACACTCTTATTTTTTTACTTTACATAATTTTCTGAAGTGAGATATCCTTTGTTGTAAGTCATTACTGATATGATCTCACTGCATTCATATGATTCATTATGTATATTGTGACTTTTATTCTGATTTTTTTTACTTTACATAATTTTCTGTGTGCAGGCATGTTGATAATGATTGGTTTACACTATATGCACCATAAATAAACTTCTAAGTTTATCAACTTAAAAGTTTAGGGGGAGTAAATTGAAAAAAATAATCAAAATCAAATGTTTGGATGAAAAGGATGAAGCTATCTATGACAAACATATGTGTGTTTCATATGATGAAAACATGAGCCTGAAAAGATTTTAGCACAAGTGAAAAAGCTGCTTGTTATAAAAAATGTGATCATTTGTATTTTGCAAAATTTCAAAATAGAGACTAAAATGATGGGAAATTTTTTAAATAAAAATTGTTTTTAAAATTATGCTTGATTGGAAAATTAAAAATGATCATTTGACATTTGATAATGTATGATGAGTGATAGTCAAATTTGACTAAGTGTGATGTGTGAAAATTTATGATGAATAGTGTTTAATGTGCACAAATAGTGTTTGGATGAAATTTGTGAAAAAATTTTAAGTGTTAGACATATGGAAAGTTTCTCATACGCCTGAACAGTGTTCAAAAGTCCACTTCAAGAGTATGATGAAATTTTAGAAATTTGTACAAGTGTTGGGCATTCGATTCAACCTCATGTGCCTAAACAGTTGTCATGCGCCTGAAAAAGGTACGTGTTGGGCGTTTCAAGTCATACTCATACGCCTAAACAGTACCAGACTTTCCAATGTTGAAAACATTTTAAGTGTGGACACTTTGGATGGATCATGCGCCTAACCGATTCTTATGTGGACTGAGGGTTCATGAAATTGACCAAGTGTTAGGCATTTCTGTCTAGGTCATGCACCTGAACAGTGCCATGCGCCTGAATAGTTCTCATGCGTCTAAGGGTTTTATGAGAAAATGCAACCAAGTATGCTCATGCGTCTAAGTCTCATGCGTCTCAACAGTGCCCATATGCCTCCATAGTGGTCATGCGCCTAAGAGTTTTTACATTTATATATATATATATATATATATATATATATATATATATATATATATATATATATATATATATATATATATATGACACTTGGTATAATTCTTCATTTTCATATCTACACTCAAAACCCTCCGTTACTCTTAACTCATACAAATCATTTCAGTATCTCATTAGCGTTTGATTTCAAGTTAATATTTGTGATAAATAGGTAAAATCATTGATTTCAAACAATATGTTGATCTTATAACATCAAATTTCAGAACATAATCAGAAAAATTGATTAGGCGTTGAAAGCTGTACGGGCGTTTGAACCCTAAGAAGTGATGAAATTCAAAATTTGAGTAACACTTGGAAACTTTTTAAGTGAAATTGATCAAGTTTTAAAAACTTTAAAAATTACTAAGTAATTTGATAATCTATAATAAGAATTACATCATTGTTATTCATGTATACTTATTGTTTGTCTTGTGTCAACAGATGGCAGAGTTAAAGTTTGAACCAAAGCATAATGTAGCAGCTTATTTAAATGAAGATGTTCATGATGTTGTTTGTTATGAAGAGATGATTAGATTCTTGCTGAGGATAAGATATGTTTATGCTATGTGTGCAAGGCCTGTTATATATGCAAGATGAATAAAGAAATTTTAGAGAACAACTGAAATAGATAGAGATGATGAAGGAAGAAAAGTGTTGAGAGGATTTATTACATATCAAAGGATGATTGAAGTTTCTGAACAGACTATAAGAGATGCTCTGAGATTGGGAAACAATGATCCACAAAACTTGGTTGAGCTTTCTTTTAATAAATCTAGAGATACATTCATTACTATGGTTCATCCAAATAATTTCCCAAAGAAGCAATTCTTTAGAGCAAGATTTTACAATCACTAGAAAGTGTTATGCTACATCTTCTAACATTGTATGTAAAATAAAAGTGCTAGATGGAATTCATTTCCAGTTGATATAGCATCTCCAATAGTAGCTTTAGCCATAAACAGAAGATTTAACATGGCTAAATGGATTCTTAATGGATTTGCTTACAATTTGGAGAAAGGAAAGAGGAAAAAGTACTTGATATATCCAAGATTTCTCCAGATGATCATAAATGAAGAAAACCCTGATTTTCATGCTTATGGAGTCAGTGGTGAAAGATTTGAACTTGAACATATGTCTGAAACAGTGTATAAGAGACTAGCTATGATTACTGGTGCTCAAAATATACCTGTTTTTTATTATATAAGGAATGTGGCAAGAGATTATGTAAACATCAATGAAGATCATTTTCATTTGACCAAGGATGCTCCTATTGATCCTAATGATCTAATTAAAGATGTTCATCAAGATGCGTCTGATTCTGAAGATGAAGAAAATAATGATGATGATTTAAATGAACTTGAGAATGAAGAAAGTTCATCTAGTAATGATGATGATGATGATGATAATGATGGTGGAGAAAATGTAGCTGAAGCAGACAAAGAAGCAGACAGTAAAGAAACATTATCAGATCATATGAATGAAAATGTTGATGAAGAGGAAGTTAATGATGAGATAAATGATGTAAATGAAGAAGCTAATGCTGTTAATGAAATGGATGATAATATGAATGAAGGATTTGATCAACAACAGAGCTTTGAATTTGCTTACACTGATGCAATTATGTATGGTCCAATTATTCAAAGTACTTCACTTGTTGTTGAATCTCCAATTCATGATACTCAAGAAATAGTCATTTTTGAAGAACCTCAACTCAAAACAACACAAAATGTGTTTGTTCAAACTGAAGAGGTGAATGATGTTGATCTTATTGATTCCTTGAAAGAAATGAATAAGGAACAAGATGAGATGATTAAGAACTTAAGAGAAGAAAAAATGACATGTTGAAAGCTGAATCATTAAAGAAAGATATGCTGATGACTGAACTTGAGGAGAAATTGAAAATGTTAATGATGAATGTGAGAATCTGAAAGAAAGCTTGAAGGATCAATTCAAAAAACCTGATGTTCTACCATCAGAGAAAGAAATAGTAAAGCTCAAGGTAGTATGGTTCAAAGAATAACAAAAGTTGATAAAGGAAAAAAGAAAAGTTGATGAAACTATGACTGAATCATCTTCTGAATTAATGTCAAAAATGCAAAAATCTATGGATGAATCGCTAAATATTGATGAGAGTGATGTCCAGAGGCAAATTGAAGCTTTAGATGATATAGATTCTGATTTTCCTAATGATTGGTATGATGAGGTGTTAGATGTTGGAGCATATATAGTCATATATAGTGTGTCCGTCGCTTGACGAATAGTCTAGGCTTAATGTTATACACCTTGTAAACACATGAAACTGGGTCATTCGCAGGAGCATATGTGAATGAGACTCAGTCGTACGACTGAGCCATGCTAATGGACTAGTCGTGCGACTGAGAGATGCGATTGGGGCATTCGTAAGACTGAGCCATAAGAATGGTCCAGTCGTACGATTGAACCATACGTATGGTCCAATCGCACGAATGGGCCCAGTCGCATCTAATATGGGCCGAGGCCTATATATACCAGTTTCAATGTGTAAAAGCCTAAGGGTTTTAGAGAGTGTGCCCGGCGCCCAGGCGCTGCCGGATGAGAGGGGAGATCATGCTCGATCTCCCCTTGCCAAAAGTCTTGATTCTTAAGTTGTAACGAGCTTAAAATCGTTATGTTTTATCAATAAAATCATTCGATTATTGTTCGTGTTATTGATTGTCTTTTTGTTTATCACCTTCCATCAAGAACACGCTCGGATGTTTACCGATCCAGTGACTTCACATTAGAAGATGAAGATATTCATGATATTGCAGACTCTAGTTAGAGATTTTCAAGAATATATACCAATAGACTTTGATGATCGATACAATTATCTGGTGAACAAGAAGTACAATCGTGTCTTTTTAGATGGTTTGACTGTATCTCATATAAATGAAGAGTATGAAAAATGTTTGGTAGCTGAGTCCTCTGCTCCTGCTAATCCAAACGAAATTAGTTTAGAGCATGGTGAATGGACTTTAATAAATGGAAGCATAAATGTTAATGATATTCCAACTTCTGAATTACATCATCTTGATCCAGATGATATGAGCATTAATCATTGAAGTTATGGTTGCAATCAAGGAATTATCCTAGGAAAAGACTGAATAGATTACAAGGAACTTATCTGAGGAACTTAGTCATAAGTTTCCAAGAGACTGCGAAGCGGAATAACAGGATGATAGTACTTGATACAGATAATCCTTAATATCTTGAGATCACTAAGAGAATAAGAATTTTGAAACCATAAGAGATAAAATCAATAGAGTTAGTGAAGAGATCACATGAGAGAAGAAAAAAGTTGATGGAGATGTTTCCAGCAATGAAAAACAAGCTTATAATGTTTCAGTTGATCAGAAATAACTGTGAAACAAAGCCAAATCTGCTAGAGATATTGTGAGAAATGTGTTGCTGACAGGTCAATCAATCTCTGAATTGCTCAATGCAATGATTGTTCCTGATAAAACAAAAGAAGTAAAGATAGTAGCATGGAAGTACGATAAAGTTTTTGATGCATTTTTGATAAAGAGAGTGAATGCAATATGTGATGTTTATCATTTTTATTCAAGTATCATTGATCTTCCTGTGCAAGATATAAAGGAGTTACATAAATTACCTTTGACTAATCCTATAAAGGCACCTAGAGGATAGAATTTTGTAAAACCTCTAGATCAAGGAATTTCAAATATGTCATCTTTTCTTCAAACATGATGTGATCAAGAATATAAAGAATACTTCAAGGAGTTAAAGAAAAGAAAGAAAGGAGCTTCAAGTTCTGCTGAAGAGGAAAGTTATCTAGAGACATTCAGTGATCAATACTTTGTTGGACCAAAAGAACCAATGAGCCAAGATCAGGAAAACCTCTAAGTCCCACATGTCATTACAACAACTGCTGAAGACTCCCATCAGCTATTCTGACAAAGTCTGAAGATCAAAGATCTGAAGTACAACAGCTGAAGAATCTAAAGTGCTGAAGACAAGTACTGAAGTCTGAAGTACTGAAACATACAAGTACTGAAGACTTCAAGTACTGAAGACAAGTACTGAACATCAAAGTTGAAGAACTGAAGAACTGAAGATCATCTACTGATGCACAAAGTCTAAAGACAAAGACTAAAGATAACAGCTGATGACATCTACTGAAGTCATCAGCTGATACATCATCTGAAGCCCAAGTCTGAAGAACCAAGTGCTGAAGATTCAGAGTTTGTCACAACAGCTGAAGAAGTCTTCTTCAGTTGTTGTGATGGTTTTTCATTTCAGTAGTTTTATATTTAGTTTTAGTAGTTTGTACAACAGCTGAAGAGCTTGTTCTTCAGCTGTTATAGTTCAGTAGTTATAAACGACTGAAGAGTTTGTTCTTCAGTCATTGTAGGCTTTTCAGTAGTTTTCTTTTCAATACTTGTAATAGGTAGAACACTTTTGTAAGAAGATGTCAGCTGTTGACATCTTCAGTAGTTTTATGTTCTTTCAGTTGTAAGTTTAATAATCGGTTGATGTCACTGTCAAGTGACATCATCACCCATCCTTTTGCCGCCTATAAAAGGATGGTGAACCATGCTGTATTAGGTGCCGAAACGTGTTGAGTAATAGAAAATCTTCTTTTTCGCAGAACTTTTCTCTCTCTCTATGTTTGTACTTTTACATGCAAAATATTTTGTGTTCTTGCTTTAAGTGCTAATTTCGTGCTAAATCTGCTGCAAAAACAATCTGATTAATCAAACTAGAGGCTGAGATCCTGTCAAATGGTATCAAAGCGGGTTAATCATTGATCGATTTCACTATTGATCATTTGAAACTGCTCTTTTGATCTCTACGTTTGATCGAATTAGCAATTTGCAATAATTAGCCATAGAGAGTGAGTTTCTGCTGTTTCTGGCCAAAATCTTGAGGTTCTCTGGTGGTTTAGAGCTACATTTATTTTGCTTAAACTTGTTTTTGACTAAAACCTGAGATGACGACACTAACTAACGATCCTCACAACACTGGTTCCTCAACCAAGCCTCCGATGCTTGTGAGGAATGAGTATAACATATGGCAAAGACGTATGCTTCACCACTTGTCTGTCAACAGTGCTGGTTATTAGAAGTCAGTGGTGCATGGACCATACAAGCCTATGGTGAGCGTCCCTGAATCTAATGAACAGGTTTCGAAGAAACCTGAACAATATTCAGACGAATATCTTAAGCTGTTCGAAATTGATGCTAGAGCCCATGGAATTTTAGCCATGGCTATTCCTAACGAGATTTATTCAGGGCTCCTACATCATGAGACTGCTCATGACCTATGGGTTGCTCTAAAGGAACAATATGGAGGAACTGATTCGGTCTTAGCAAACAATAGGGAAATCCTCGCCCAACAATATGAGACATTTTCTTATAGAAAGGGTGAGACTCTGACCCAGCAGTTTGAGCGGTTCTCTTGTTTGATTTCTGAGCTGAAGATTGTCAAACAAGAGTACTCCAACAGCCAGATGAACAACAGGTTCCTTAGATCACTGCCTGAGAGATGGGACACTTATACCATTGTCCTACGCTCCAGTGCAAATCTGGATACTCTATCTCTCACCCAACTTCATGGGAAACTGCTCACATTTGAGAGAGAGATAGAGCAAAAGAGGAAGCTGTCCACCTCTGGCAAGCTCGCTGATGACTTTGTTCAAGGAAATGCTGCCTTGATAAGTCAGGAGTCAGAATATGCTGCATCAGAAAGTTCTTATGATGAGTATATTGATTTCTCTACCAACTCAGAACAAGCTTTTGTTGGTGTTAGTAGTTCAGGAGGTAGTGGTGACAACTTGCGTTTTCTGATGGAGGACTTGAAGGGCATTCCAGATGATGATCTGGAAGAGATGGATATTTTGAACCAAATGGCAATGATAAAAATCCGATCTCAAAAGTTCTACAAGAGAACTGGTAGGAAATTCCCTGGACTCTCTGGCAAAACCAAAGTTGGTTTTGACAAGAGCAAGTTGAGGTGTCACAAGTGCCAAAGGCTTGGACACTTTGCTAGAGAGTGTAGATCATCTGGATCTAACTCCTCTGCACCCTTTGTGACTTTTCCCAGCAATAGCTCACAGCACAGAGGGCAACATTCCTCCAGTTCTAGTCATCCATCACAAGCACAGGCACCACATGCTTATTTTGTGCCTCAGGGTCATATGCCATATCCTTACCCCTGTCACTATGTGCCTCAGCCTAGTCAAACTCAAGCACCCTTGGCTCAACCACCTCATGCTCTTCCTGAGCCTCAATCTTCCCAATCTCATCATCACACACAACCTCAACAACACAGCTTCTTCACCCTAAGTGTTGTTGACTGGAGTAGTCTACCAGATGATCTATCTGGTCAGGAACAACTACTCCAAGATGCTGGTCAACATGGTGGTGATCATTCTTTTGGAAATCTTGCTCTGATGGCCCTTGATTCTGCTGAAGGGTCATCATCCAATGCCTCATCGCAGGTATCCACTGAGGCTAAAGCCAAGCTTTGTTCTGAATCTTGCATAGCAGCATTTGCTTCTATTAGAGAAGCAAATGTAGCTTTAATAGATAAAAATCTTGAGCTAGAGCACACTATTTCCAAAAGAAAAGCTGATTTTGAGGTTGCTCTAAAAGAGAAAAATGATGAGATTTACAAGCTTAAATGTCAAATCAAAGATGATAAAGCTAGGGAAGATGTACTTCTAGAGAAGTACAGAGACCTCAAGGAAACTCTTGCAACCACCCAAGTTGAGTGTGATCGATGGGTGCAATCATGTAAGGGTTTTGAAATGCTTCTTAGTAAGCAATCAGCTTCCAATGTGAAGTTTGGCATTGGTTATAATCACACTGCTCCTCCTACAGATTTCACTTCAAGAGCAGAAGTTGAATCTGATGGGGAGAGCAATAACCAATCCTTTTCATCATGTGACCTACTATCTTCTGATTTAGCATCATCAGAGATAGAAGTTAGCATTAACTCATGCCAAAACCAATCAGCTGATGCTATAACAGCTGATGGTTCAAATGCTGACTATCACATGACCAAAAGGCTGATCAACTCAGGTGTTGTCACTAGAAGTACTGAAGGCACTGGAGAGCAAGTGACAACATCTGAAGTTCAAACCTCAACTACTGTTAGCACTAATGAGAAGAAAACTAACAGTAGGAAAGGTTTGAAGACAGCTAAAGAGGATGCCAGGAAAGCAGGCACTAGGAAGAAAACTGCTAGTACTAATAGCAAACAGCTGAAGAACAAGTCTTCAGTAGTTTCATCCTCTTCAGCTGATGATCAGCATAAGATGAAGAAGAAGCCATGTGAGATATGTGGCTTGTTCAATCATCTTACTGATGATTGCTGGTACAAAAGGGGTTCCAAACTCAAACAGAAGGAGAAAATCAATGAGGACATCAATAAAATGAAGAATGAGTTTGAAACCAAGTTTGTACTAGCAACATCCAAGCCTGAAATCCCTAAGCCCAAAGCTAAATCTAAAAAGAAGGTAGGGGTTACTCAGGCAACAGCTGAGGTTGCTCAGAAAAAGATGGTACAACATAGGAATCCATCATCAGCAAACTCCAATGTGTCTGAAGAGCTGAAAGCTTTATCACAGAATCAGACACAGCTGGTGATGATGGTTCAGCAACTAATGGGAAGAGTCAACCATTTAGATGTTCCTATGTTGAAACCACAGAAAAGGAAGTCCAAGCCAAAGGGTTCCTCTTCTGCACCATCTTCTTCACCTCAGGCTGTCACACATAACACACCTGTTAGTGCTGCACCTGTAGCTGAGAACAGACCCAAAACCAAACAGGTTTGGGTCTCTAAGACTAACTAACATGTGGTTATGTTTGCAGGGTTCTTCAACATGCCAAAGAAGCATCTGGTATGTAGACAGTGGAGGATCTATGCACATGACAGGAAGCAGCTCCCTTCTTAATGACTACTCTCAAGGAAAGAAGGGATTTGTCTCCTTTGGCAATGATGCAAAGGGTTACATCATCGAAAAAGGCTTTGTTTCCAATGGGGAAATAAGGTTTGATGATGTTAACCATGTGGAGAATCTCAAGTACAACCTCTTGAGTGTCAGTCAAATGTGTGACAAAGGCCATGTTGCCCTTTTCACAAGCCAGAACTGTCGGATTCTGTCATCCAAAGTTCTGAGTTTGATTGACAAGGCATTGGATGAACACACTCTCCTGAAGGCCAACAGGACAGGAAGAGTGTATGCCTTAGATCTTTCCAAAAAGATAGATCTAAAAGGCCATCCTTGCCTATTCTCCAAGGCCTCTCCTCAAGAGTCTACACTATGGCATAGAAGGCTGGGTCATGTTAATTTCAAGAACATGAATCAGCTGATAAGCCATGGTTTAGTAAGAGGATTGCCTCTGAAGGAGTTCAAGTGTGAAGATGACTGCACTGCTTGCTTGAAAGGAAAACAACATAAAGTTTCATTCCCTTCAATAGAAGAACCAAAGTCCACTGCCTGCTTGCAGCTCCTGCACATGGATCTCTTTGGTCCTGTTAGAGTGATGAGCATGGCAAAGAAGAAATACTGCCTGGTAATTGTGGATGATTATTCCAGGTTTGTATGGACTTTCTTCTTGCACTCCAAGGATGAAGCAGCCAAGACTATCATGAACTTTGTGTTACTTGTAGAAAAGCAGTATTCCCTACAGGTCAAATGTGTGAGAAGTGACAATGGAACAGAGTTTAGAAACCACACACTTGATGACTTCTACCTGTCCAAGGGAATTAGAAGGCAGTTTAGTATTCCTAGAACTCCTGAGCAGAATGGAGTGGTGGAGAGAAAGAACAGGACTCTCATTGAAGCAGCAAGGTCAATGTTGGCTGACTCAGGGTTGCCACTGACCTTTTGGGCTGAAGCTGTCAATACAGCTTGCTATGGACAGAATAGAGCTTTAGTGAATAAGAGGTTGATGAAGACTCCTTATGAAGTTCTTCATCATTTGGCTCCTCTGATTTCATTCTTTAGAGCCTTTGGGTGTCCATGTTTCATTCTCAACACTAGCAACCCACTCTAGAAGTTTGCTAGTAAGGTGGATGCAGGGTATTTTGTTGGTTATTCATCAACTTGCAAGGCATACAGAGTCTTCAACTGTAGAACAAAGATAGTTGAAGAAACTCTGCATGTTAAGTTCAATGAATCTCCAAAGGACAAGATTCCACAAAACCCTGTGGAGTTGTTTGATCTGGACATACTGCAATATGTTCCTTATCAACCTCCAGCTGTTGAGCCTGTCAACAGATCTCCACCTGGTGGTACTGATGATGATGCAGTCAGTACTCACCTCTTCAGGTTCAGTGACAACCTGCCTGAGTCCACTGAACCTGATGCTCCTGTAGCCTCAGCAGCTCCATCCACCACAAATGCTGATGAGATTTCTGCTTGCTCTACCTCATTTGAGCTGCCATCTTCTATATGGTTTCAGGAATCTCCATCACCATCTGTTGCTGCTGATGGGTCTACAAACACTTGCACAGATATTATAGTCTATCAAGAGCTCAAGAATCACCCCACATCTCAAATTATTGGTGATATCAATGATGGAGTTTCAACCAGGAATCAATTGTCCAACTTCTGCTTCTATGCTCTCTTCATCAGTCAGCAAGAGCCCAAGAACTATCATGTTGCTTTAAGAGACAATGGATGGGTGGAAGTTATGCAGCTTGAGCTTCTTCAGTTCAAGAAACAGCAAGTGTGGGAGCTTGTTCCATTACCCAAAGGTAAGTGTGCTATAGGCACCAAGTGGTTATTTAGGAACAAAACAGATGAGAAGGGCCAAATTGTCAAGAACAAGGCCAGGCTGGTTGTTCAAGGGTTTGCACAAGAGGAAGGCATCGATTATGATGAGACCTTTGCTCCTGTGGCCAGACTGGAAGCAATCAGACTATTCTTAGCTTATGTTGCCTTTCACAGTCTTAAGGTTTATCAAATGGATGTCAAAAGTGCCTTCTTATATGGAAAAATAAAAGAAGAAGTTTATGTGTGTCAACCACCAGGCTTTGAGGACAATAAACATCCTGATTGGGTGTACAAGCTTGATAAGGCTCTTTATGGGCTGAAGCAAGCTCCTAGAGCTTGGTATGAGACACTATCAACTTTTCTTTTAGAGAATAAGTTCACTAGAGGCACCATTGATAAAACCTTATTCATCAAGACTGTGGGAAAACATAAGCTCCTTGTTCAAATTTATGTAGATGACATCATCTTTGCATCCTCTGATCTAAAGTTGTGTGATGAATTTACAAAGCTCATGAAGCTAAGGTTTGAAATGAGTGCTATGGGAGAATTACAGTTCTTTCTAGGTTTGCTAATCAAACAACAGGATGATGGAATCTTCATCCATCAGTCTAAATATACCAAAGAGTTGTTGAATAAGTTTGATTTACAAACCTGTAAGCCCTGTTCTACTCCCATGAGCAGCATCATACAACTAGATGTAGATCAGAAAGGTAAAGCGGTTGATGAAACCCTTTACAGATGTATGATTGGGTCCTTGATGTACCTTACAGCTTCTAGGCCAGACATCGTGTTTGCAACATGTGCTTGTGCTAGATTTCAGGCTGCACCTAAAGAATCCCATTTGATTGCAGTCAAAAGGATCTTTAGATATCTGCAAGGTACCCAATCACTAGGTCTTTGGTATTCAACTGGGCATTCTTGCAAATTAGTTGCTTTCTCTGATAGTGACTATGCAGGATGCAAAGTCACCAGAAAATCCACTTCTGGTGGTTGCCAATTCCTAGGCAATTGTTTAGTTTCTTGGCAGAGTAAGAAACAAACATCAATTGCTACATCCACTGCTGAAGCTGAGTACATTGCTGCTGCAAGTTGTACCTCTCAGATACTCTGGCTTCAGAACCAACTTCTGGATTATGGCATTACTGAGACTAAGACTCCATTACTAATGGATAGTGCTTCAGCTCTTTGTATTGTTAAAAATCCAGTCCAGCACTCTAGGACCAAACATATAGAGATCAGACATCATTTTATCAGGGATTGCTATGAAAAAGGTCTGATTGATCCTAAGTTTATGCCTAGTGCTGATGAGCTTGCAGACATTTTTACTAAGCCTTTAGATAGTGCTACATTCCAAAATTTGGTACTAAGGCTTGGTATGCTGCAGCTAGAATAATTTGACCAATGATGATGCTCTTATTTCACAACTACTGATGAGCAAAGGTCAAATATAAGTACTGATGAGTAATTTAGTCTTCAGCTCTTTCACAACTACTAAAGACTAAAATGCTTCAAAGTACTGATGTACATTATTTGAAAACAACTGATGTAGTGAGGTGGATTACAACTACTGATGTATGATTTTCAAACAAATAAGTACTGAAGAACAAATTTTGCTCACAAGTACTGATGTGTAATCTTACACAAGTACTGAAGACAAAATTTGTTCACCAGCTCTGAAGAGTATTTCATCAGCACTTGTGAACATCTGATCACAAGAGCTGAAGGCATAAATATTCACAAGAGCTGGAGGGTCAATGAAACATCTGAAAATCAGCCAAATAGCTGATGAGTAAGTGTAGAGGCTAGCATGAAACAACTGATTTGACGGAAACAGCTGATGAGTAATTTCTCATCAGCTGATGCCAACAGCTGCTGTTTCATACCCAAACAACTGAAGAACAAAACCATGTCTTCAGTAGTTTCACAACTACTGATGACTAACACCAAGTCCTCAGTTGTTTACAACAACTGAAGCAATACCATGTCTTCAGTAGTTCACATACTAATATCAGTAGTTTAGAACTACTGAAGACTAACACCAATTCTTCAGTTGTTACAACGTCTGAAGATAAAAACTAGGTCTTCAGTAGTTTACAACTACTGAAGACTGACAACAAGTCTTCAGCCGTTTACAACATCTGAAGGACAAAACCAAGGTTTCAGTAGTTTCAACTACTGAAGACTAACACCAAGTCCTCAGATGTTATAACCACTGAAGGTTAAAACCACGTCATCAGTAGTTTAAACAACTGATAACTAACACCAAAACCTTCAGTAGTTTTCTTTCAGCCTTTGCCCTACCCTATAAATACCCAACCTTCAGAGCATTTACTCTTCACTTGACCTAACTTTTCAAAACCTCTGAACCTCCCATACACCATTAATGGCGACCATACAACTCAAACCTCGAAAGGCGCCCTTGATCTATCTTTCACAGCCAACGACTATCAGGGCGACCTTTCTGCCACCACCTTGTTGAAGAAACACTTCCCAGACCCTCAACGCTTAATTTTTCATATGGTGAACGTGTGTCTGGCCCCCAAAACCTCTTCATAGGACCAGATGTCAACAAGGTGAAAACAGGTATAGTCTATCTTTGAGAAACAACCACTGAACTTAACTGAAATTATATTTTTGGAACTCAAAGACATGGCTGCTAAACCTGTTTTAAACCGATGGATTTTATATCCTAGGTTCATTATGGACATGATAGAAGACCAGGTTCAAGTTGAGGGACTTGTTGGCACTGGGGTCCCTGCCATGGCTGTTCTAGCCGAGGTATACTCCAGGCACAACACCGACCACACACTAAAACAGGCTGGCCGGCTGCGAAAACCCACGCAGCAGGAACCCACAGCCTCCACCTCCAAATCCAAAGTCCCCACCAAACCAAAAACCAAAAAGAAGCCCAAAAAGGCTACTCAGGGAAATGAGTCCCCTGAGGATGCCCCTGCAACACAAAGGCAGGATGTGGCTGCTGCTTCGATTCTCCCAGCAGCTACCACGACTCCACCCACCACAACCGCATTGGCTTCCTCTCAACAGGAGCCTGATGCAACCACTTCTGGGGCAGCCACACTTCTGGGGTCTATCTCACTTGAGAAGACAGCCATTGAAACGCACAGTCCTCCCCATGTGCACTCTGCTTCAAGCCCATCTCCCACTGAAACCACCCCACAAAGCCCTACACTAATAATAGCCAAAGTGTTGACTCACCTTAGCACTCCACCCTCTCCCCAGAAACCAATTACAACTGGGGAGACTCCAACCGAAGAGAGGGTGGACAAAGGTGCCGATGGGAGCCCCCAACACAGAGAATCACATGTCCAATCTCCCAGTGTGGCTAGGGAGATAGGACATTCTGGTGAGGCTGCCACTTCCTCTGCATCAACATCTGAGCAGGGTGAAGCTGGTAACATCAATAAGACCTCACCAGAGGCAACTGCCGATGATGGATCCAATCCGGAGGCTGGAAGTCCCCAGTACTAATACCAAGGGGCACATGCTACTTCTGAGCCACACTCAGAGCATGTACATCCTGACATAGTCAGGAGGTAAGGTGATTCAGTTCACACTGATGATGACCTGAGCTTCTTCTTTGATGTAGTCGCTCAAAACACTATCTTAGAAGATGAGATAAGCAGACTCAAAGAGCTGCTTGCTCAAATGACTCAAGATAGAAGTCCATCTACCACCACAAACCCACAGATGGCACCTTCACCCGAAGGTCTCACATACACTGAGCCACTCCCACAAACTCGGCCACCAGCCCCTGCTTCTAGCACTAGCTCTCAGGGCCAGAACCCCCCTGAGCATCTAGATGCTATCCTCCAGAAATCTCTGCCTCTCATCACACCATTAATAATAGATATTGTCATGAAAACCATTGATGAGAGGCTTCCCACTCATATCCAACCCATGGTGGAGGTTGTCATTGCTAAGGCGCTTGCTGATAGTCAAACCCCAACCAATACACCTAAAAAGGGGGAGACATCAGTGCAAGCTAAGAGGAAGAGGGGAGAGGAGGAGTTAGAAGTAGAAAGAGAGGAGGTAATTGAGAGGGAGAAGGCTGAGGAGAGTGTTAGGGTGAAGGGGAAGAAGGTGAGGGAGGAGAGTGAGCATATTGAAGTGGCTGAAATCCAAAAGGATTTCAGTGTCACTTATCAAAAGAAAAGGGGAGAGAAAGAGGAAGAGAAGGGGGATGATGATCTAGCAGCCCTTGTCAAGGAGGCTGATGCTGAGCATAGCCGATCAATGGACTCTGTCATTGATCAGCTGTTCAGGCAAGGCTTTGACAAGGACACTGCCATGCTAGATCAGGAGATCAGAAATATGGAGAGAAAAGAGATTGAGTACCGATGGTCTACTTATAGCCAAGAGGACAAAAAGAGACTCGAGGCTATGAGTAGATTCATTTCGAAGTATCTGGGCAGGCCAGTCCTTGATGTCAAAGCATGGACCAGGGACAGAATCTTGGCTATAGCCACCAAGATCTGTTCAGCTGGTGATTTCACTAAAGGACTAGTCGCTGAGGCCCTCTCAGAAGCCGGTGCTGGGAACAGGACACTGCTAGCAAAACAGACCAAACCATCTCTTATCTCTAGATTGCTAGCAGTGCCTGCCAATATTCCCACACCAACCACCCAAACACAACCCATAAAACCAACCCCTTTACCATCAAAACCCGCAGCCAATGATCCACCCTTGAAGAAGAAGAGAAGGGTGTTGAGGCTGCAAGAAGAAGAAGAAGAAGAGGATGAGGAGGATAGACTGCCCCTTTCAGCAGTCATCCCTCTACCCAAAGCCAAACCTCAAACCATCACTCCCACCTCACAGATGGACACTGTAAGGGTAAAATTAGAAGAAAAGGAGCAGCAAAGATTACACGATGAGGAAATGCTGAAAAGCATTGACAAATCATATGCTGCTTCTACTTCTATCATGAATATGAATAAGGAGGCTCTGAGACTCTTCACTCTTAAGCAAACCTTTCAATATGATAAGGAAAGAGTGAGGACTTGGCCTGATCCTAGGGTGGCTCACAGGATAATCCAGAAAGATATGCCTGTGAGATACAAGAGCCAACTTAAGAGAGTTGTAGATGAAGTAATCTCTGTGGCACTTGTAATAACACCCTGGGAGATAGTAGAGGAGTTCGAGAGAGCCTATAAAACTAAGCAGCCACCCCAAAAAATGTTAGACAATAGGGTGGTGAGGAAGGGCTTAGTCTATAAGAGGCTTGAGAACTTCCATAGGGATGAGCTCAACTTGTTGTTAGAAGAAAGACACCCAGATGAATTTGCATATAGGCAAGTCACAACAGTTGAGCTCAAAAATGGAAAACAGGCCAAGTATGTCTCAGAGCTGTATGGCCGGGAGGGGTTATTCGAAGGTGCGGCTGAAGACTTAACTAAAGAAGAGCAGATGATATTTCTTCAAGCCTACACTCGAGAATCCTACCGGCTCGTACGTGGAAGGTAGATCTCATGGATGGGACAACAGCTCTGTGTCCAATTCCCCAAAACAGAGCTCCCATCCATACTCAGCCAATCAAATCTTAGAGACTACCTCTCAGGCCAGTGCTTATCAGGGTCAACTTCTGATCTGATCCAGAAGGAAATAGACCAATCTTTATGCCAACAATAAGTGGGACAACAAATAATTAGAGGTTTTGGCTGCATTGGTTCAGGGGGAGTTTGTTGGACCAAAAGAACCAATGAGCCAAGATCAGGAAAACCTCTAAGTCCCACATGTCATTAGAACAACTGCTGAAGACTCCCATCAGCTGTTCTGACAAAGTCTGAAGAATCAAAGTCTGAAGATCAAAAATCTGAAGTACAACAGCTGAAGAATCTAAAGTGCTGAAGACAAGTACTAAAGTCTGAAGTACTGAAACATACAAGTACTGAAGACTTCAAGTATTGAAGACAAGTGCTGAAGATCAAAGTTGAAGAACTGAAGAAATGAAGATCATCTACTGATGCACAAAGTCTGAAGACAAAGACTGAAGATAACAGCTGATGGGAGTCTTCAGCAGTTGTTGTAATGACATGTGGGACTTAGAGGTTTTCCTGATCTTGGCTCATTGGTTCTTTTGGTCCAACAAACTCCCCCTGAACCAATGCAGCCAAAACCTCTAATTATTTGTTGTCCCACTTATTGTTGGCATAAAGATTGGTCTATTTCCTTCTGGATCAGATCAGAAGTTGACCCTGATAAGCACTGGCCTGAGAGGTAGTCTCTAAGATTTGATTGGCTGAGTATGGATGGGAGCTCTGTTTTGGGGAATTGGACACAGAGCTGTTGTCCCATCCATGAGATCTACCTCCCACGTACGAGCCGGTAGGATTCTCGAGTGTAGGCTTGAAGAAATATCATCTGCTCTTCTTTAGTTAAGTCTTCAGCCGCACCTTTGAATAACCCCTCCCGGCCGTTCAGCTGAAGAGGAAAGTTATCTAGAGACATTCAGTGATCAATACTTTGATAAAATTACAAATCATGGATTAAAAGTAATAGATGGCACTCAAACATCAAAACCAACTTTGAGATGGTTCTATCATGCTAATTCTTTTCAGTTGATGTTAGTACGAAACATGGATGATTAGGATAAAGATATGATATGCTTGTTTGGAGTGTTTGAGCTTAAACTCTTACATCCAAGTTATATCTCATTTTTGTCAAATCAAAAGTTTGATAGAGTATCGCCTGAGGTAACTGAGAATGAGAGGAAGTACTTTATGGTTGTTATTAAAGTAATGAATGTTGCTCTGGAGCGAATGTTTTTTAGAAAAGCTCTAGCATATGCAAACATTATAAAGAAGGATATCAAGAACATTGAATTTATGAGGATTTTAAGTAAAGGTGTCTTGGAAATTATTCAAGTGATTATCCTAAACCAATTGAATTCTATGCAAATGTTGATATAACTAGGCTATCAAAAGAAACTTTGGAAGTGATGGAGAAAATGGATATAAAAACAGATGAATCAAAGCCAGAACAAGCTATTTTGGCAGCTAAATTCAAGTCATCAATTAAGAAAGCTTTGAAAGAATTAGAGATATATAAAGACAATCCAATGTTCTCAATCAAAGAAGAACCAGAAGAATTTTGATCGACTGAATATAAATGCAAATCTTAGGGGTGTATTGTTGGAACTTCTTTGAAGATTAGAATTAGTCATTTAGTTTTATCATAGTGTAGGGACTAATTTGTAAATATGTTCCTCAGTTTTCATTATTAGTATAAATAGAATATTTTATGTTATTTTACAGGTATTTGAAAACAGTAGCTTGAAGTTAGAACTTTTGGTTACACACCATTGCACATTGTATCCATTTAGCATCTACTATCAATAAACAACTATGAATTTTGAAGTATATGTTTGTGTTTGATTACTTTGTGTATATAATTGATCATTGCATTACAATATCAATCATAAATCGATCCATTAGAACCTATGAGAACCAATGTTGTAATTTCTTGAAAATTAAGATCAATATTGTAATAAGGGTATATTACAGAGTCCAATCATATAACTAACCCTAAATTTTAATTTGCTTGTAACTTACCAAATTGTTTTGTTATAAATAGAGTAGCCTAAATAAAAGCTTTTATTATTAGTACTAATCAGTATTGATTTATGTAAATATGTAAAAAGTTTATTTATATGCTATATATATATATAAGACTGCCCCTAACGCTTCTTGTTGGGGGGTTGCACTTGATGATGTGGAGGATGCATTTGTAAAGGAAGCATTTGTAAAGGAAGCATTGGGGAAGGTGACATTTAAAGGGGGGTTGCATATGAGGAAGTGAGGAAGTGTACCTACATGCAGGAGAGAGAAGGTGAAGGTGGACCCTTTAAAAACTAATTTCCAACTAAATAATTAAATACAACTATGTATATAACTATACATGTGAACGACTATTTTTTAAAAAATAGTTTTTTTCCAATAGCTATATTTTAAAAAAATGGCTAGTTTTTTCCCCCTATAAATACCAATTAAAACTAACTCAGTTTTCACCCCAAAATTTTACAAACTCTCAAATTTTTTCATCAAACTCTCAAAATGGATCCAAGACGTCAATTTTCTTTCATTGGTTTATTAGATGAAGAATTTGATGATTAGCTAATGAAGAGTAGATTTGTATTTTATTAAGTTTTGTTTTCATTTTTTAATTTAGTTCTAGTTTAATTTGAGTATTTCTATTTTATTTTTTAGGAAAATGAAACTTTTTTTTATGTAATGCAAGTTTAAATTTTATTTAATTTTATCTTTTTTTTATTTTTATTATTTAAATATATTTTTACATTTATTTATTAAATATTTTTTAAGATTATAAAATAAAAGTTTTTAAAGAAAAATAGAAAAAGAAATAGTGATGTGGAAGAGAGAGGATGCATGTGGAAGAGAGAGGATGCATGTGGAAGAGAGAGGATGCATGTGGGAAGGATGGGTTTGAGTTAAAAAGAGGAGAGAGAGTGCATGTGAGAATGATAGGTAAAAAGCTTATGTGTTAGTAACGACTAAGATGCATGTAGTAAACACAGGCTATTGCATTACGAATAGTCTAAGGATGAACGGATGACTAAATGATCATTTTACTTAAATGTTAGATTAAATTACACAGATGGTCCTTATGATTTGATTAAAATTTTAGATTTGGTTCTTAAAGTTTTAAAATTACGAATATAGTCCCTAATATTATAATTATATTTCATCAATATTCCCTACTCTGTTGGTTTAGTTAGTAATGTTATATTAAAATAACTATTTTACTTATACGGATCATCATATGAAAAATATTTTTAAATGTTTGGTTTATAATTTTTCTTAAACCAATATGCAAGGTTTTATTAAACCTTTACAACAATGTCTTCTTTTATAAAAACGTTTAAAATTGAATTTTTTTAAAAATGTTTAAAAAACTAAGAATTTGTTTAAGAAAAGATAGTTTAAAAATGAAGGGTTAAAAAAAGAATTTTAGAAAACCAACCAGTTTAAAAAATCAAAAAGTTTTAGAATGACGTATAACAAATGAACAGTTTAAAAACCAAACATTTAAAAAACTTGTTTTTAAAAAGTTTTTTATTTGTGTATTTAAAACGTATTTTCTTAAATAATAATCTTATTAAGAATGAAATTATAAAAATAATATAAAAATTTAAGAATTTTGAAAAACAAAAATATAAAATTTTCTTAAATAAAAATAATACTATAGTTTAAAAGATAAATTAAATAGGTGGCTAATGCGAGTAAAATGCTAATTTTTGTAATATTTAATACCGCTAACGGTTAATAACAGACCTAGAGACCATACATGAAAGAGATAAAAATGTTAGGGACTATATTCAAATATTTTAAACTTTAAGGATTAAATTCAAAATTTCAACAAAACCATATGGACCATCCATGCAATTTACTCTAAATGTTAAGATACATAAAACAACTTGTAAAACATAGCATACAAGTGCTCTAAATTTCATATTTTACCCTCAATAAATAAACTACTTCTAAATAATACATCATTTAATTCGCACTATTAATACATGATTATTTAAATCACTATATCAAATATTATCTCATTTATGATTACTTTAAGTTTACATATAAAGTTATATTATATTTTTATAAGTAAATGCTATTTACATTAAGAATTATTATATTTAAATACTTAAGTATAAATTCTTAGTAATTTTTTCTATAATATCAAAATTTCCCTTCAAGCATGATGTATAAGTAATCTAAGCATATTAAGCCTCATTACCTTTTTAAAGCTAATCACATAAATGGTCTATGTGATAAGGTTATTTTTCAAGTTTAGTCATCACGTAGGTATATTACAAGTTAACCCACTAAGTATTGAAAGTTGTAACAAAATTGTCCTCAGCTTGGATGAACGTTAACTTTTCCCGTTAAATATGTGTAAAATGATCTTTATACGTCTTCACACAATTCTCTCTTTTCAACACCACCACCACCTATGACTTTTACCAACCACCAGCGACCATCGCCACCTGCAACATTTACCACCCACCACCTACAACCTTCACCACCCAACGCCGACCACCGCCACCTGCAACTTTCCAAACTCCCAGTCATGTAACACCCGGATATTTTTCTTGAAGCCGACGAAGGAAGAAAAAGAAATTAAGTCCAAAGTCGGGGTACCAAACTCGCCAACGCAAGAAAGTTGGGTAAATGGGGATATTTGAAGGGAGAGGGCAACATTTACCCTCTCCCCACACCCATATTTTCAGCCAAGAAGAGAGAAAGAAGAGAGAAAAGGAAGAAAAGAGAGGAGAAAGCTTGGTTCGAGTGGGTTCGGCCTTGGAAATCATCGTGTAGCGGGTCTAAGCGAAACTCTTCTTCTTGGTGTAGTTTGTGTGAGTTCTGCGATCCCTCTTTTACTCGTTTTCAACTGATTTGGGGCTGGAACACATAGTAAACCCGTTTTATGTGTGTGTGTGTTTGACCCATTTGTATGTGTTTGCGTGTGGTGCGTTTGGAGTTTGTTTCTGGGCTTATGTGTGCTTGAATGGTGTTGTGGTATGGATTCCTAAGGTTTAGGATGGTTGATTTGGGCTTAGAATAGGTTTGGATGAGCTTGGAGGTCGAAAATGGCAGATTGGGTTCGGGATGAACTGCATTCTGCATCAGCTAGGGCTAGGCGACCGACTGGAGGCCATACGGCCGATTAAAGTGCGATTGGAGTTCATTCAACGACTGAGGGTTAGTGGCACGACTGGGGTCCAGTCGCATGGGGAGTCATGCGACTGAGGTCCCATTCGTATGAGTACTCATTCACAATTAGTCCATCCGCATGAGGTCCCATTCGCATAAGTACTCATTCGCATTGGTGTCCATCCGCATAAGGTCCATTCGCACGACTGGGGTGTTCATCCGCATTGATGTTCATCCGCATTGACGTTCATCCGCATAGGTCCATTCGCATGATGTCCAGTCGCCTGGAGGCCATGCGACTGAAGGGTGCCCATACGCCCAAATAGGGTTGGTGAACCCAAGGAAAAGCATAGTTTAATTTCTAACTTTCAGGGGAAAGTGCAGATGTAAGTTTTGACGTGGAAGTTCCCGTAAGTTCAAGTATGATGATTGTTGGGTCTTAGAGGGTATCAGAGCTAAAGTTTAAGTGATATGGGTAAATTTTTAAAATAAACCTTAACTTAAACTGAAAATGGGACGGAAAGGGGATGGTATGCCAATCTGAGTAGCAGCATGCCATCAAGTATTTTCTTAATGTTAACCGGTAATATGTGCGTGTGTTATGTGGTTATGTGCTGTTTATGGATTTATTTACTGATGTAGTCAGGACAGGTAATGCTTGGGGTATGAAGAGTAAAGTAAGTGGCTAATCACAACTGGCCACTGCAATTAAGGACTTACTATACTTGACATAAACTGAGCTGCTCCCTTGAATGACCGTGTTGGTGTTTGAATCTTTCAGTGTGTATTAGAGGATGGCCGGTGGTAGATCATCTAAATCCTCACAGGGTGGACTTGGTGCTGCATCGCGGCCCAAAAGAGGCAGGCCTAGAGTTGAAAAGGTGGTTCCTGAAGAACCCGAGACCCCTCATCCGGAGGGTGTAGATGAGAATGCCAATCTGAGAGCCTTGGTAAAGGAGGCTGTAGTGGAGGAGGTTCATCAAGTCATGCAGACGATCTTACCGTCTGTGGTGACTAAAGTGATTAAGGCTGTACGGGAAGGAGAACAGAAAGAGAGGAACAGGTCCTCGGGAGGACGGGAGCATCCGGAGCCTGAAACGGTTCTTTCTGATGATGAGGAAGAGGGAGAAGAGGAGCCTGCGCCGGAGGCGGCATGAGGCTGTAACTATGGGGCGTTTCAACGATGCAAGCCCCTTACTTTTGATGGTAACAGCATTGTTGTTGCTGCTCACCGATGGGTGAGAGAAATGGAAGCTGTATTGAATATCAGCGAGTGCCAGGAGGACCAAAAGGTGAAGTTCGCTACCCATTCTTTTGTGGACTCAGCTCTGTGCTGGTGGGACAATATAGTCCAAGCCGAGGGTAGCAGGGCTATCGGGATAATGAGATGGTCCGAGCTGAAGAAGTTAGTTATTGAGGAGTTCTGCCCTCACCAAGAGATGGACAAGGTTGAGAGGGAGTTCCTGCAACTAGAGACGGGAACCATGACACATCAGCAGTACACTACAAAGTTCAACGAGATGGAACGTCTGGTGCCGGATCAGGTGACGCCTCTATCATGGAAGATTAAGAGGTACATTCAGGGTTTGCCAGCGGATATTCGCAGGCACATGATCGCTGCCCGACCAAGCATGTTTAGGTCGGCAATGCATTTGGCGGGGAGGTTATATGATGAGAGGGCTGTTGACTTTGTGGCTGAAGGTAATAGGAGGGGTGGTGGTGATCGAAGCTGGAGTTGGAAGAGGTTTGACCGGGGTGAGGCCTCGACGGGTAACAAGAAGGCACGGGTGGATGACCGCCGTGTGGTCACATCAGGTGTGGGTATGAAGAAGTGCGGTAAGTGTAAGAGAGCGCATAGTGGGGAATGTAGACTGGGGTTGAACGTGTGCTTCAAATGTGGGAAGCCTGGGTATATAGCTAGGGACTGTCGTACGGTCCGGTGCTTTAACTTTGGCGTGGAAGGCCACGTAACTAAGGATTGTAAGAAGCCTAGGGCTGAGGGTTCCTGGGTGAAGAAGACGGGAAGTGAAGGACCGAGGGTGAGCGCTAGGGCATTCATTTTGACACAGGAGGAAGCTAGGACAGACCCTGATGTCATGTCTGGTACGTTTTTGGTGAACCAAACTTTATCTTCTGTGTTATTTGATTCGGGTGCCAGTAAAAGTTTTGTTTCTGCTGCTTTCTGTGCTAAACTGCATGTTAGTAGTAGACGTGTTGACGCGCCCTTTGATGTAGAAACTGACATAGGTAAGTCTACCAGGATTTCTGAGATGATAGAGAACTGTGATGTGGAATTAGAAGGCCATAAGTTTCCTACTAGACCGTTTGGGATGATCCTAGGTGGTTTCGATTTGGTTCTTGGGATGGATTGGTTGGTGGACTTCGAGGCGAATATAGTGTGTTGCAAGAAGATGATTCGTTTGATAGCGCCTGACGGGAGTTCGGTAACTGTTTATGGGGATTGGGTCATGACGATCCCGAAAGTAATCTCAATGGCGGTGGCGGGAAAGTGTTTGAGGCGTGGATGTAGTGCCTACTTGTGTTATGTAAAGGATGTGGAAACGCCAACACCACAACTATCCGATGTTTCGGTTGGGTGTGACTTTCCAGACGTGTTCCCAGAAGACATATCAGGAGTGCCACCTGACCGAGAGGTTGAGTTTCAGATTGATCTGATACCAGGTGCCCAACCTGTTGCCAAGGCACCGTATTGTTTGGCTCCGATTGAGATGAAAGAGTTGATGGAGCAATTGCAAGAGCTACTTGATAAGGGGTTTATTAGACCGAGTATCTCTCCTTGGGGTGCTCCGGTCTTATTCATAAAGAAGAAAGACGGTAGCATGAGGATGTGTATAGACTATCGTGAGGTGAACAAGTTGACGGTGAAGAATCGGTACCCGTTACCAAGGATTGATGATTTGTTTGATCATCTTCAAGGCGCCAGTTGGTTTTCAAGGATAGATCTTCGATCTGGCTACCATCAGCTAAAGGTGAAAGAGCAGGATATTCCTAAAACAGCTTTTCGCACGCGTTACGGTCATTACGAGTTCCTCGTTATGTCTTTTGGTTTGACCAATGCGCCAGCTGCTTTTATGGATCTGATGAACCGAGTGTGTCGGCTGATGTTGGATAAATCAGTGATTGTGTTTATTGATGATATCCTGATTTATTCAAAGAGCGAGATAGAGCATGCCGGTCACATTCGAGAGGTGTTGGAGACGTTGAGAAGGGAGAAGTTGTATGCCAAGTTATCCAAATGCGCATTTTGGTTGCGTGAGGTTCAATTCTTAGGTCACGTGGTGAATCCGGAGGGGATTATGGTGGATCTAACAAAGGTGTAAGTGGTGATGCAATGGAAGTCTCAAAAGACGCCATCGGAGATCTGTAGTTTCTTTGGTTTGGCGGGCTATTACAGAAGGTTCATTCAAGACTTCTCTAAGATCGCTTCTCCACTAACCAAGTTGACCCGTAAGGATGTAAAGTTTGTATGGGGTCAAGCTCAAGAAAAGGCGTTTGAAGAATTGAAAACGAGATTGACCCAAGCTCATGTTCTGTCATTACCCGATGGAAGCGAAGATCTGGTGGTTTATTCTGATGCTTCATACTCGGGATTGGGGTGCGTTTTATGCAGAGGGGGAAGGTTATAGCCTATGCATCCCGGCAGTTGAAGGTTCATGAGGTTAACTATCTTACTCATGACTTGGAGCTAGCAGCTATGGTCTTTGCACTAAAGATTTGGAGGCACTATCTCTACGGGACGAAGTGCACCACTTTCACTGACCATAAGAGCTTGAAGTACTTCTTCGAGCAGAAGGACTTGAACATGAGGCAGAGAAGATGGTTGGAGCTCATAAAGGATTATGATTGTGAGATCCATTATCATCCGGGCAAAGCCAACGTGGTGGCGGACGCCCTTAGCCGAAAGGAGAGACCTGAGCCGATTCGGGTGAAAGCGTACCAGTTGATTATGACCTCTGATGTGATGAAGCAAGTCAAAGAGTTTCAAGATGAGGAATTAAAAGAATATCATCTTACCTCTGAAAGGATGAGAGGTCTAGTCACGGAGTTGGGTGAGAACACTCTCGGTGTTAAAACCCTATTCGGGCGGATGTGGATTCCTCGTTTTGGGGATCTACGGGTGAAGATTATGGATAAAGCTCACAAGAATCGATACTCTATTCATCCCGGTGCTATAAAGATGTACCAAGACATGAAGAAAGATTATTGGTGGCGGGGTATGAAGCGTGACGTGGTGGAGTGTGTGAGTAAGTGCCTTGCTTGCAAGTGAAGGCCGAGCATCAAAAGCCGTATGGGAAGATCCAACCTTTGGATATACCGGAATGGAAGTGGGAGCACATCACCATGGATTTCATTACGAAGCTGCCGCGTACTCCGAAAGGGTATGATGCTATATGGGTGATTGTTGACCGCTTGACGAAGAGTGCTCATTTCCTACCGATTTGCGAGACATATTCATCCGAGAGGTTGGCGGATCTTTTCATTAAGGAGATTGTGACTCGTCATAGTGTTCCGGTGTCTATCGTGTCTGATCGTCACACCCGGTTTACATCCAAATTCTGGAAGAAATTCTACGACGCCATAGGGACAAGGTTACATATTAGCACGGCTTATCATCCCCAGACTGATGGTCAGTCAGAAAGGACCATTCAGACATTGAAGGACATGCTTCGGGCATGTGTGATTGATTTTGGGGGAAGTTGGGATGACCACTTACCGTTAACTGAATTCTCATACAATAACAACTATCATGCCAGCATTGGTATGCCACCTTATGAGATGCTATACGGTGGGAGATGCAGAACACCCGTCTGTTGGGGTGATATTGGTCATAAAGAGTTAGGGAGCGTCAAGGTGATCGAGGCTACGACTGAGAAGCTTGAAAGGATCAAAGCCTTCAGGAAGACAGCCAATGATAGACAGAAGTCATATGCTGATAAACGACGCAGACCGATTGAGTTCCAGGTGGGTGATCGAGTTATGTTGAAGGTCTCACCTTGGAAGGGTATCATTCGGTTCAGATAGAGGGGCAAGTTGAGCCCGAGATACATAGGCCCTTTCCGAATCATTGCTCGAGTTGGAGAGGTGGCCTATAGATTGGAGTTACCAGATGAGTTAAGTGGAATTCACCCGACATTCAACGTATCTCATCTAAGGAAGTGTTTGGCAAATGAAGATATGAATGTTCCACTGGAGGATATCGAAGTAGATGCACGGCTCAATTATTTGGAGCAACCAGTGGCAATCATCGATCAAAAAGAGAAGAGACTGAGAAATAAAGTGGTTCCTCTTGTGCGTGTACAGTGTAAGCACAGGAAGAGATCCGAGTCAACGTGGGAGACCGAAGAAGAAATGAGACATCATTACCCATGTTTGTTCAAGGAATAACAGGTTTTGGGGAAAAAACCTATATAAAGGGGTGGACTTGTAACACCCGGATATTTTCCTTGAAGCCGACGAAGGAAGAAAAAGAAATAAAGTCCAAAGTCGGGGGACCAAACTCGCCAACACGAGAAAGTTGGGTAAATGGGGATATTTGAAGGGAGAGGGCAGCCCTTACCCTCTCCCCACACCCATATTTTCAGCCAAGAAAAGAGAAAGAAGAGAAAAAATGAAGAAAAGAGAGGAGAAAGCTTGGTTCGAGTGGGTCCGGGCTTGGAAATAATCGGGTAGCGGGTCTAAGCAAAACTCTTCTTCTTGGTGTAGTTTGTGTGAGTTCTAGGAACCCTCTTTTACACGTTTTCAACTGATTTGGGGCTGGAACACATAGTAAACCTGTTTTATGTGTGTGTGTGTGTGTGTTTGACCCATTTGTATGTGTTTGCGTGTGGTGTGTTTGGAGTTTGTTTCCGGGCTTGTGTGTGCTTGAATGGTGTTGTGGTATGCATTCCTAAGGTTTAGGATGGTTTATTTGGGCTTAGAATGGGTTTGGATGAGCTTGGAGGTCGAAAATGGCATATTGGGTTCGGGATGAACTGCATTCTGCATCAGCTAGGGCTAGGCGACCGACTGGAGGCCATACGGCCGATTGAAGTGCGATTGGATTTCATTCGCACGACTGAGGGTCAGTCGCACGACTGGGGGTCCAGTCGCATGGGGAGTCATGTGACTGAGGTCCCATTCGTATAAGTACTCATTCGCATTGAGTCCATCCGCATGAGGTCCCATTCGCATAAGTACTCATTCACATTGGTGTTATCCGCATGAGGTCCATTCGCACGACTGGGGTGTTCATCCACAATGATGTTCATCCGCATGGGTCCATTCGCATGATGTTCAGTCGCCTGGAGGCCATGCGACTGAAGGGTGCCCATACGCCCAAATAGGGCTGGTGAACCCGAGGAAAAGCGTAGTTCAATTTCTGACTTTTGGGGGAAAGTGCAGATGTAAGTTTTGACGTGAAATTTCCCGTAAGTTCGAGTAAGATGATTGTTGGGGTCTTAGAGGGTATGTTGGGCTTGATGATGTTGCATGTTTATGCATGATGTATGTTATGTATGTATGATGATGCCCTGTATGATGATGCTACTGAGTATGTTGATGTTCCTTATTATGATGTACGTTTATCTTTCCCATGGCTTTACGTGTAATGTTAATGAATGAAATGAAGGTATTATGTAGCGTAAAATGAAAGATAATGAAAGAGGAACATGATAAATGAATGCATGCATTAATAATGAATGAAAGTAAGAAAGGCTTGCAAGCAAATATAGGAGGTGAGCGACCTTGTTGTTGCAACAGACTCGAAATGGGATCCTTGTCATTCGACCTCAATAATCGTGGTTGTGTGCCATGAAGAGGGTAAAGCTTGACACTGTGATTGACCATTGTATAGAACCATTGTTGCATACCTTAGGTACTGTGGCCAAGAGGTGCGGTGCACCGTTAAGAAGGTCTATGATAGGCCTAGGCCAAGTACCAGGAACAGAAGGGTATTGCGTATGGCAATGGTACACCTAAACTTTACCTTAGGTATTGTGGCCAAGAGGTGCGGTGCACCATTATAGAAGGTCTATGATAGGCCTAGGTCCAGTACCATGAAACAGAAGGGTAAGGTTTATGGTTGATGGAAAGAAAAGAGGTAATGATAAAAGAGTAAGTATGACAAGAAAGTACGATGAATGAACGAAAGTTAAAGAATGAACGAATGAAAGTAATGAACGGATGAAATATAATAACACTGTACGAAACGGGATCCTTGTCACTCGACCTCAGTAATCATGGTTGCGTGCCATGAAGAGGGAAAAGTTTGACGGGATCTAGATAGAAGTAAAAGATAATGAATGAAGAAGATAATAATGATATTATCTATGTGTACGTATGATGTATGATTGCGTGAAAGTAAAGAAATGGATTTAATGAAAGTAAAGTATTTTATTTATAAAACTAGAATTCACTCAGCAACGCTGACTTTTTATGTGTTTTCAGTTGGCAGGTAAGGTTGCTGAGGATGGCATGGGGCGGCAACTCAAGCCTTTTGGATGGCATCCATTTATATATTGCTTTTGTGATGTAATGCAACAATATATATTTTGTAATTGATTAACGATGTATTATTTTGCAAAAGCTTTTATGATGAAATGAGATGTCATTTTGATCGTTTCCGCTGCAATGTGAATATAAGATAAATAAAAATGTATGTTTTGTGCAATGATCGACCAGCTGTAAGCGTCCCGAGAACGGGGCCTTACAAGTCACATGTTTCAAGCGGCAATTTCATACCCTATTCCTCAGAACCGTAGTCTATCACGTGGTCGCCTATGCGGCTACCTATGTCATACGACCACCGTCATCATTGCCATAGCATCCTTCAACTCCAGCTAAACCTATCAATCGGTGTAAAATTATGTAAAAACAACCAAATCGTGAAACCCTTGCCGGTGGTGGTCGCTGTGACGGTTGTGATGGCAGTGTGTGATATGATCAGCGCTATCATCATCAACCACTTACTTTAGGTTTGGGTTCTTTTCAACGGTGAAACCCTTGCCAGTTATAGTCATCTGAAATGAAGGAGTGTTGAGGAAGATGATTGGGAGAGGTAGAGGTGGTGATGGTGATGGAAGGGTGGTGGCGATGGCGGTGATGGAAGAAGGTGGCGGTGATGGAAGAAGGTGGCGCTGACAGTGGTGATTGAGGGGTGGTGGTGGTGGTTGTGCAATCTAGGTCAATAGAAAGAAAAAGGAAGAAATATAAGAATAAAAAAATGTTATTTCACACACATATAACGGAAATAGTTAACTTACATCCAAGCTAGGGATAATTTTGTTACAACTTAGCATACTTAGGGACTGTTTGACAATTTTTTTTTATTAAGTGTTGAAACAAAAAGAGGTCTGAACCATTAAGTGCTAAACCATTAAGAGCTAGTATATGTATACGCTTAATTATTCAAAGGCAAATGTATGACCAATTCATATAAGAAGTCTTAACCATTCAGCATTATACATCTTAACCATTCAGCATTAGACATCTTAACCATTCAGCATTAGTATAATACTTAACCATTCAGAGGCAAATGTCTGAACCATTCAGACATTTGCTCGCGAAACAAACAGTCTAAACCATTAAGTGTAGAATCATTCAGACATCTGAACCCTTAATACTTAACCATTTAGAGGCAAATGTCTGAACCATTCGACATTTGCTCGCGAAACAAACAGTCTGAACCATTAAGTGTTGAATCATTCAGACATCTGAACCATTAAGAGTCTGATTTAGATGCTGCTAAATAGCCCCTTAGTGGGCTATATTGTAATAAATCATACTTGGGAATTAAACTTGAAAAACAACCTTATCTCAGGGACCGTTTATGTAATTAACTCAAATTTTTATTTTTTTCCCTTCAATTATTTCAATTCTAAACTCATAAAATATAATTAGCTTTCATAAATGATAAATTTCCTATATACACTAATGTGTGCTTATTACCCTATATATGAAAAAGGCAACTGCCATCAGCAGTTGTCTTTTTCACTTTTCAACATTTGTCACACAGGTTTGAAGGTTTTTTGTTTTAACCCCTCAGCACCATCCTTTTGTATATAACGACATTTGGGCTTCCCTTACCGCCACCATCATCCCCCCTGCACCACCACTGTCTTTCATTACACCGTCGGCCCCCACCTCCGGCGGCGCTTCGGGTAGAGGATTTCCGTTTTTAGCTGTGTGGGTGGTCGTTGCGCTTCCGGTTTCGATTCAGCTTGCATGCCTTTGCCGGTGGTGGCGTGTCCGGTTTCCAGATCTCAACCCAGTGGGTTTATGGTTGTGGTTGCTATGGCGCTGGCGCCGATGTGGTCGCCTGCAGCTCTGCCGCCCATTATCGGTTGAGATCCGGTTGTTTTCGTGACAGGGGGCGGCGGTTCCGCAACCAGTGTCGGTTATGGCAGCGGTGCCTTCTACCGCCTCCGCCTGGTGTCTCGTAGCATTGGTTTCGTCGCCGATGGTGGCAATTTCACGTTTAGGTGGTCGCCGGCAGACAATATGCAGGTGGTGGTTGGGCTGGTGTCGATGTCGAAGCCGGTGCGGCCTGCCGCGTTGTAACGTTGGCTCCTCCACCGATGATGATTACAATGGCCTTCCGTTTCCGGTTACATCGCGGCGGTGGGTTCGCGAACTGTGCGTATCTCGTTGCTCTTTGACCTGGCCAACCGACTTATACACTATTGTGGTTCCAGTGGTTCGATGTTACCGGTAGTTGTTTCTTAAACTCGGTTTCTGTTTGTTTCTTCCTTTGTTAGGGTCTCTGTTACACAACTTTGACTGCCTCAGTTTATGTTGTTTTATGTGATTAGTGCTTGTGACATGAACCCTGGGTTATTGGTCTGATGAATGTGTAGGTTTGCTCTGAAACCGTAGATCGTTCGAATTTCGGTTCCCCTGCATGTTCTTTGGCTATGATGATTGTAATATAGACTGTTGCTTGGTATGGCATAAACGAGGATGATGAGTGACATGTTTTTCACTTGCAACCCGCATTACAGCCACATCGATTTACTAATTAGATCTGAGCCACGCTGTATATGCTTATTATGGTTTTTGTCTTTGTATTAGTCATTGCTATGTTGGCTATGATATACATGAAAACTACTGGTTGGATTGGTCTGGCAATCATTTTCAGTGTGCAGCCACAACTTGCCATTAGTTTTAAGCCGCACATTAAACATTCCAATTTTACGCACCGATTTGCGGCGTTCTCAAGACGCGCAACTAATCACACTAGTTTTATTTTATATTGTATGATTTTTATTTAACGATTTATTAAAATTCAATATTTACTATGAAATTATGAATAAAAAAATAGGACCACGACTACTAATATGATGCGTTTCAGGATGCATACGGAAAAGACTAATATCCAGTGTTTTCACGGCCGGATCGGACCGGCCGGTCCGACCGGTCGAACCGGGGATCGGCTAGGTGGCCGGTCCGGTCGTGTGCGATTCGTTTTGTGGGGGTCGAACCGGCCGGTTCTACCCGAGTCGGTGGTCGGACCGGGGAACCGGACCGGTTTTGCAATTTTTTTTATTTTTTTTAATTTTTTTGAGTAAAAACAGGGTGTTGAACTACAAATTAGTGTGCTAGATCAAAAAGTAAAACCGAAATCAAAAAACGGGCTCGCACGGGCCTAGGTTTTTGAAGTTGCATTCGTGTCCGCGACACGTGCGGGCACACACGAGTTCGCTGGAAATCCAACCTTTTTCCCCATTTTTGCAACCACCCTGCGCGCGGGTAGTACTTGTGGCAAAATATGTCATTAGGATACACTAGAGTGATAAAAAAATTACTTATAAACCAAACATTACTTTGTCCCCACACCAATGTGGGACAAAGTGTTCAATATAATCTTAAACATACATTCACACACACCCAAATATACTTAAATTTTATATATAACTATAAAATACATATATAAAGCATATATAAATTACTTATATTTAATTACATATATAAATATAATTAAAATATAGTTAAATCCGGTCCAACCGGTCCGACCGGTCCGACCGGTCCGACCACCAAACCAGTAGGGCGTCCGGTTCGACGTCCGATCCGGTTCTGAAAACATTGCTAATATCTTTCGCATTTATGCCCTCAATTTATGTTTTGAAATTAGTTAAATATAACTATGATATATGTTTTCTTATGGCTTTTGAATGTTAGCTACCGTAAGCCTGCAAATATAAATGTTACCTTTGGTTGAGACTTGATTACTAAACATTAGATTTTGCTGCTAACGGGAAATTATCCGCGGTAACATGCGGGCTTTACATACTAGTGTTCTGATGTTAATTTTGTTTGGACACGAGTTGTATTAAATATAAAACATTTGTTTGAAAATGAGTGAGATCATGTATAATATGTTTTTCGTTTGACAATATGATGAATTCAAGTAACACTACGTTTCAACATAAATTTGGTAAAGAAAACAAGTTGGAACAAGCGTAGTCTATGCTTTATTTCATCACGTATGACGTTGTCGCAACGCGCGGGTATATTTACTAGTTCAATACACAAACGATTGAGAGACACATTTTTTCGTACACATAAGCTAAACTCTAAATATCGAATTTTACAACCAACTTCACTTCGGCAAACAAATTGATTTGTTAAAAGAATGATAAAAAGAAAGATATATGAATCTAAAGAATAATATCTTCGAAGTTTCAATATCCACTATTTTTTATTCTTATAGGCTCGTCACTTTTGAGCTTTATGTAGTTTTGGTTTGGACTCAATGTAGTTTTGAGTCTGATAAATCAACCGTCTACTCAATATTCTTGTACGGGTCCAAAATCACTACACGCCCCTCCCATACACCGGTAAAAAGGTTACGATGGCAAGCCTCTCCCCGGCCAGAGAGCCTCCAGGACAAGGAGGCAGCGATCAACTATCCACTCTTGAGATTCGTATTGATCAATTGATCTTCGCAACCCGCTAGTTCACTAGTTTGAAAAGAATAAATCGAAGACTTGACCCGTTTTATTTAATTATGGTTCATTATTAGTTTTCTTGTTCACTAACTTGTAAACCTAGATTGTCTTTATTCACATTATTTATTGTAGATGTAATTGCTCACGAGAGAAACAGAGTTGCAGTCTGTGAGCTATACCACATGGATCTAGCCACATAAATCTTACATGTGCATCTCCGTTCTTGTTTTTTAATCTTCAACTACAATTGTGTTTGTGTGTTAATCAATACCTAAATCCCTAACAATTGTATCTTAGCCTCACTACACTACACACGGTGTAAAGACAGCAGTCTAGTTGACTGGTATTTTAACTTTATTTTTTCATCTTAAATCAGGAGGAAAAGGAGCTTTGTTTAACTTTTTTTCTCTTCTTAATTCGAAGAGAAAAATAAGCAGTCTGGCAGGTTGGTTGGTTGGTTTTATTTTTTATCGCATGTTAGGAAAAAAGAAAAAAACCTACTTGCTCTTGTGTTCGCTTGTGTCGCGCAAAAGAGAATGGATGGACCAAAAAAAGAGTATAAGCTATCATATTTTTTTGTTGCCCCAAGCGTGCTACCTATGCTCGTCAAATTAACTATAAAGGTAGTTGGCTACTTGTTTGTGAAGTGAAGATTAAAGTTAAGCAAGTGAAGATGAAAGTTGAGAAGTGTAGATAAACTCATGAAAGTTCAGAAGTAAATTTTATAGTCATTTTTTAAAATAACCGTCAGAAAACTTGTCATCTTAAAACTAACAATTAGAAAATTAGGTAGTCGTTATGAAATTAAAATTCACTATCTTTTAACAAGTTAAAAATAAAATTAATTGATTTTAAATTTTATATAATTAAGGGAAATTAGTTGTTAGTTACTAGGTGAGTTTCCAAGTTGGGTCAGCGGTTCAAGTCTCACCTGTAATAAAAAAAAAGTTTTCAGATTGGATTAGAGGATTTTTTTTCTCTCACCTATATTGATTTTTTTAGTGTGATTTTTTTCTCTCACCTATATTTGTTTAGTTTGATTTTTTTCTCTCACCTAATTTTTTTTAATGACTTCGGGTTCGTTTGTTTCTGATAGGTCGATTGTTAATTTAAAATCAAATAATATATGTTATCTCAGTAGTGTTAAAAAAGTTTCTATGGGTGGTCACCGGTTTCCTATACCGGAAAAGTTTCAAGGCCGTATTACGAAGTTTTTTGTGTCGAATCTACCGGATAAATGCAGCGGAAAGGAATTAGCGGAGCACACAAGGCATTTGGGGGGGATTTTTGATTTGTACATCGCTAGGAAAAGGGACAAGTTTGGGAATCGGTTTGGCTTCATCTCCTTTTTGGACGTTAAAGATGTTACTGAGATGACGAGGCTGTTGTCTGGGGTGAAGATAGGTGAGTATGGAATTAAAGCTAACGTGGCGAGATTCACGTTTGAAGATGGAGAGATTGCCCCTCCTCCGAGGGTGAACATGAAACCGTCTAATGATAAGGAACATGAGGATAGGAAAACGGAAGGTCCGAAGATGGGTGAAAGGTTCTTTACTCAAGGAGGAAGATCGTTTCAGGAGACGTTGAAGGGTGTTAGGACCGTCGAAAAATCGATGAAGGTGGATGATGGGCTAGAAGTTTACAAAGAGTATTACGGTACGGCGGTTGTTATGAGAATGATAGATCTCTCGGCTTTGAAGAGAATTAAAATGATACTGAAAGAGATTGGAGCAGGGGAGTCGCGAGTACAGTATATTGGTGGTTTATCTATTTTTGTTACGTTTACAAATAATGAGAATGCGGTTAGAGCGGTGGAGGCGGCGAAGAAGGTGCTGGGATGTTTTTCGTCAGTTAGAACGTGGGAAGGACAAGCCTTGGATTTTGAGAGACTCGCGTGGATCAAGTTGAAAGGTTTGCCTTTGCAGATGCTTCACAGATGAGTCATCTATGAGGTTGCGTCAAAGATTGGTAAGATTATACACAAGCCTCCTAGAGCAGAGGAAGATGCGGATTTATCTTATGAATACATGGGGGTGCTAGTTGGTGAAGGTAAGAGGATTGCGGAAGAGGTAACTGTGTATTGGCGAGGTCGTAAATTCAAAGTTTGGATCGAAGAGGAGTCCGGGGATTGGGTTCCGGAGTTCATGGATCCAGAAAAAGAGGAGGAGATTAATATGGATAAAGAAGATAATATTGACGGTAGCGATGGGGAGGAGACGAAAGAAGACGACGGGATGGAGGAGGAGGTAACAGAAGATGCGGCCGTCGGAAACGAGGTGGATAACTCCGGTCATTTTTTCTGGTGACAATTAATGTTCAGAAATCGGATAATACTGTTTTGGAAGGTGAGGCGGAAAATAGGAATGTTGCCTTTTGGGAGGAGAACTGAATGAAGGAATTAATTGTCAGGAATTTATTTTGGGAGTTTTTAATGAGGAGATTAATTTGAAAGATGAGGTGGGTCATATTCTGAATAAAAGAAAGAAAAAATAGGTGGGCTTGGGCCTTGAGAAAATTCAATATTCAAGAAGTCTTGAAAAGGAAAAAATATGTAAAAAGAATAAAGGGGCTTTGGACCCAGTGGACCTTGATGGGCTGAAAAGTCCAAATAAGGGGTGTAATAGTTCGGAAGTTTCTGGTCTTAAAGGAAGGGGGTCTGATTGTAATTCCGGTTATCATGAAGGGGGGAGCGGTAATCGGAAGACTTGGTACAAAAACTGGGTTCTGAGAAGGTGTTTAGCCCCCAGCAAAAGATACCGGAAGAACACTCAGTCTCGAAGAACGCGTTAACTGAAGACATCGATAAAGAGGTGAATGAAACCATGAAGTTGGGAATCTTGCTTGGTGCCGAACTTTATGAGCAGAGAAGTCTGGTTCAAAATATGGTGGAAGAGGAAGGAGTACAGGTTGGTCTCCAATGAATTTTATTTCAATCAATATTAGGGGGTGAGGGCGATTGGTAAAGCAGGGTGGGTGAAGGGATTGAGAAAGAAACATGGTGTGGATTTTATTGGTTTGCAGGAGTGTCTTGTGGCGCGTATGTCGCGTCAGGAGATTGCTAGGTTTTGGGGTGATAGGGGTTTTGATTATGATGTGGTGGATCCTACTGGTAGGTCTGGGGGTTGATAAATGTTTGGAACCCAAAAGTGTTTAAAAATGTTCTTCTGTGGCGAGTAGGAATTTTTTAATGACTTCGGGTTCGTTTGTTTCTGATGGGTCGATTGTTAATTTTGTAAACGTCTATGCTCCACAATGAGCAGGGGCGAAAAGGGCGTTATGGGAAGAGCTTATTAGGATGGTAAGGAGCTGTAATGGGATGGTTATGTTGTTGGGGGATTTTAACGCGGTTAGATTCCCTGAGGAAAGAAGAAATTCGAAATTTAATCAGGTGATTGCGATAGATTTTAATAATTTTATTGATGAATTGGGTCTGGTGGAATATATTATGCGTGGTTTTAAATTCACGTTCTTAAGTGGAAAGGGCAAAGATCATAAGATGAGCAAGATTGATAGGGTGCTTGTATGTAGAAATTTCTTCAATAAGTGGCCTTCGGCGTGTCTTAGGGCGTTAAATAGGAAGGTTCGGACCATTGCCCGCTTCTTGTTTCTTTGGTAGATGTGAATTTTGGTTATAAACCGTTCAGGTGGTTCAATTCTTGGTTGAATAGGGAGGGTTATGATAGAGTTGTTACAAAAGCCTTGATGGAGTGCACGTTTGAGGGGAGTGCGGATGAGGTTATTATGGCAAAATTCCGGCATGTCAAATCTTGTTTGAAGGAGTGGTGGAAGGAGATTCTGAAAAAGGAGGGGGAGGAGATGATTAGTATGAAAGATGATATAGAAAGATTAGAGAAAGTTATGGAAGATAGGGATTTGGAGGAAGAGGAAGTAAGGGTTTTGGAAGAATGTAGGAATGGGATTGATTTTTTGAATCTATGTAATAATAAGGATTTAAAACAAAAGTCTAGGGTGAGATGGGCTATTGATGGAGATGAGAATTCGGCGTTCTTTCATGGTGTAGTAAATGGTAGGAAAGCGTCTAATTCGATTCCGAGTCTTCAGGTGGAGGGCAAATGGGTTTCGAAACCCAACATGGTGAAAAAAGAAGTTTTTTGTCACTTTAGAAACCACTTTTCGGATACTGTTGGTTCTCGGCCCAGGGTATATTATGAAAACTTGAAGAGGATTAATGACGAATGTTCTACGAAGATAATGAAGAGGTTCTCTAAAGAAGAAATTAAGGAAGCTGTTTTTGATTGTGGTTCGGACAGAGCCCCAGGTCCGGATGGCTTCAATTTCAGGTTCGTGAAGCATTTTTGGCATTTATTGGAAGATGATTTTTTTAATTTGTTTGACAATTTTTACGACCAAGGAGTTATTAGTAGAGGGTGTAGCTCTTCGTTTATTACATTGATTCCTAAAACTAAAACTCCGGTGGGATTGGAAGATTATAGGCCAATTAATTTGGTTAGGATTATTAGTAAAGTGGTATCAAAAGTTGTGGCGGACAGGATTAAGGGAGCTTTGGGGTCGATTATTTCCGACACACAATCAGCTTTCCTTAAAGGAAGGTTTATTTTAGACGGACCGCTTATGATCAATGAGACTATAGGGTGGATTAAGAAGATGGGTAAGAGGGCTTTCTTGTTAAAGTTGGATTTTGAAAAGGCGTATGATAATGTCAACTGGGGTTTTTTATTGGCTACCCTTAATAATATGGGTTTTCCGGATAAATGGTGTAAGTGGATCAAGGGGATTCTAGAATCGGCTCGCTCGGCTGTATTGGTAAACGGGTCTCCTACCTTCGAATTCCATTGTTATAAAGGGGTAAGACAGGGTGATCCACTCTCTCCTTTTCTTTTCTTGGTGGTTATGAAGGTATTACATTGTATGATAGAAAAAGCGGTGGATTTGGGGGTAGTTAAAGGTATTGATTTTGGGGGTGGCAAGAAGGTTTTATCTCACTTATTTTATGCCGATGACGCGTTGATTATCGGGGAGTGGTCAGAGGATAATCTAAAGAATATTGCTAGAATCCTTCGGGTTTTTCATGTTTGTTCTGGCTTCGTATTAACTTACAGAAGTCTTTCCTGTACGGTGTGGGGGTTGATGTTGACGATGTGGTCTCTTTGGCTACGCTTATTGGGTGTAGGGTGGGGGAAATGCCATTTGATTATTTGGGAATTCGGGTGGGGGCTAACATGAACAAGGCCATCCATTGGTCCCCGGTTATAGACACTATCAAAGATAGACTTAATTCTTGGAAAGCGAAAACGTTGTCTTTGGGGGATAGAGCTATATTAATTAAATCAGTGTTATCTAGCTTGCCCATTTATTATTTATCGATGTTTAAAGCTCCAAAGGTGGTCCTGGAAAAGATGGAAAAGATTATGCGCAAGTTTCTTTGGTCTGGAACGGATGACATAAATAAGATTCATTGGGTTTCTTGGGAGGTGGTGACATCTCCTAAGAAATATGGGGGTTTGGGAGTAGCGAGGGTGGAGGTGGTTAACTTGGCGCTGCTAGCTAAATGGGCATGGAGATTTATTACGGAAAAGGACTCGATTTGGAGAAACATTATTGAAGCTGTTCACGGTGGTAGAGGTTTATGGAATATGCTCCCGATCAGGAAATCGCTTCCAGGTTGCTGGAAATCGATGGTCAACTTGCTGGAGGGGGTTCGAGTTCAGGATAAAAATTTCTTTCAGTTGATCAGGGGGTGATGGGTAATGGTAACGGGATACGTTTTTGGTATGATTATTGGTTGGGAGATACGGTTCTTAAAAATCGCTGGCCTTTTTTATATAAATTGGAGAAACATAAGGGATGTTTGGTTCAAAACAGAATAAAATGTGCAGGTTTTACTAATATGTTTACAGGAGAGTGGAAAAGAGATCCTACAACGGTGGAGGAGATATCTGAATTTCAAGATTTAACTTGGATGATTGGCTCAGTCAGGCTCAGAGATGATATAGATAGATGGATCTGGAATGACGATACCAAAGGTCCCTTCTCGGTGGCAGACTGTAAGTCGCTGATGCGTGATCAGATTGGGGGGCAGACGAGGGAAGTCTTTATTTGGGAACATTGGGTACCGCTAAAGGTGAATATTTTTTCTTGGAGGGCTGCTCAAAATAAGATACCAACGAGGGAAGCTTTATCAAGAAGATAGGTCAATCTTCCAACAACTAGCTGTCCGACCAATTACAGCAACGAAGATATGACACACTTGATGGTTCGGTGTAGCTTCTCATATGAGGTGTGGAGCCAGATTTGTAGTTGGTGCAGGTTGAATCCGTTTTATGCTTATGACTTTGACGACTTGCTGATGCTTTATAATAATGTTCATGCTGGGAAATGGAGAAAAAAGATTATTCGAGGTATTGTGATGGTTACGGCCTGGGTGATATGGAACTCGAGGAATTTGAAGATTTTTGAAGGCAAGGATAAAATGGTTGTGGATGTTGTTTCAGAAGTGAAGTCCAAGGTGTTTTTATGGTTAAAATATAGATCGAAATGTAATAGTATTAGTTGGAAAGAATGGGCCAAATCCCCTTTATATTTTGTATGATTGATTTGGCGGTGCTCAGTTTGAGTGCTTGCCGTTGTTAATGAAAGTAAATGTTCAAAAAAAAACGGGTGGGCCAATAATCCATCGGTGATCCAATTTGCTGTTAAAAAATTTGTTAGTTACTAGAATTAGGTAAGGAGTTAATGATAATAACATGATTTGTATGTTTGGTGTTTAAAACACTAACTAATATTTGTATTTTGTTTTTTTCATCTTCATATTACCTTGTATCACAAGATTGATATGACATACAAACTAATTTCTTATTTTAATTTTTAACCTCTACATAAGTTTATTTTAGTTTTCATTATTTGGAAACTAATATTTAGTTCAAAAATAAACATAATACATCAAATAAAAAATATGTTAACTTTTTTTAAAAAATATTAATGTTTGTTTAAAATACAATAAAAGAAAAGAAATAGATAATAGAAATTAAAACGTAAGAACGTCCAAAATGCTATAATTAAATTTTATTGTGGTAATGATACGCATGTTACGTTTCGTTTTAAACATCAACATTTTCTAGCAATAAACATTGTAGTGTATTATGTTGCCTATATGGCTATATAGTTATCCGTACATTTTACAACATCGATTATAATAAAAAACTATAATTGCGTTGTGTGGGATCTATCAAAATAGTTCACAATGTTTCATTTGTATAGAGTGAACCCTTCATGAACATAAGTTGACTTACCAAGTAATAACATATTTGTAGGATTTAAGTATTTAACCTTCAACTCATGTTACATATGCTATAAACACAAGATTGAGAAAGAAAACAAATGAAAAGACTACACAATAATGGAATTGGGAGCATCACAAACGGATGGGAATGAAAGTGTTTGTAGAGGACGTTCATGAAAGAGGAATCATTTTATAAGGACGACCTCACTAAATATGAGAAAAGAAAGAGGATTTGTCTCATATTAGAATGAGAGTAGACAACAGGCCGGGAGCCGGTCAACCGACAACGGTAAGAGACAATCTCATCCCCTTAAACTGGAGTGGCTTAATAAACAATTTGTAATCCTCGTAGACATGTCAGGAGCAGGGGCGGCTCAATACATTTGAGGATTCTAAACGAGATAAAAATCTATAGTATTTCTCAAATAGGCCAGCTTAATGTACATTGGTAAAAAAACAATATATTATATAAATTATTAATAAATTAAATTTAACATTTATATATATATATATGTATATGTATGTATGTATATGTGTATATATATATATGTATGTATATGTGTGTGTGTGTATTTATAGAAAAAGTTTACGACACAAAGTGATTAATTTTTGCGAAGTGATAATGGTCATTGATCTAGGAAATTAACGGTTCAGATTAAAGATGTGAGTAATCACGCAAGGAAATGACTAGAGGAGTAGATTTGTAAATCACATACGATTGTTGATTTTCTTTAAATTCCCTCAATTTTATTTAAATGCGTATAACTTTTTTATATAATATTATATTTTTAAAAAATTTACTCCATAAAATCATGCATTTTGTTATCTTTAATTTGAGTATAGTATTGATATACTTTATAAAAAAATTAATTAAAAAAATAAATGTGTTTTGCGTATAACTTGCATGATTATAATTGCGTAATTATGAAAATAACTTCCGTAATTATCATATAACTTGTGTAATTGTTATTTATAACTTGAATAATTTTAACTTGTGTTATTATAATTACAACTAGCCTATAAACCCGTGTGATACACGGGTTACAAAAATACAATATAATCAAATTAATTGCACAATAATTTTTTAATAATGGATTGCGAAGGAATTAACATTATAAAGTGATGTAGAAAGAACTCTCAAATTAATAAATAAGGGATGTGAATTATTGTGGAATCCTACAAGCCGAATATAACACTTCTAACAAAATATCATCCAACTGATTTCTCATTCCAAGGCACACCTCCAAGTGAGTAATTTGATGATTTCACGAGTGGAGAAGAAGAAAGTTTAAATCAAATAGTTATTTACTCATTTAGTTCACGTCTAAGGTAATAGAAGTTTACTATGTAATCCATTGTTTTTATATCTAATAATGTATAAAAGCTACACTAATTTGAGAGAAACAAACTACCCTATTTTGACAACTATATAATGCATAAAAGCTAAATAAATTCAATGACAACAAACTACATAGACCTGCACTATTATGACAATGGATATAATGTATAAAAAATGCACATATTAGACAGCAACAAGCTGCATAAATAGGCAATGTTTTGACGGGTTTATAGTGCATAAAAACTACACTAACAGATAGCAATAAACTTCACAAGTCGGTACTATTTTAATAGCTACATATCCATAAAGACAAAGTAATTTGACAGCAGCAAACTACACAACTCTACATTATTTTAACAGCTTAAAAATTACCCATTTTACCCATTCAATAAAAATTAACAATTTGACCCGGTTAAAAAACTAAAAGAAATAATTATTATTCATTATATATAGCTTACTTTGCTATTTAGTGCTATAAGAAGAAATCAACTGCTGTTTCATATGAATCTCGGAAGACACCTGCAGAAAAATAGATAGCCATATGACGACCATCATAGTATAAGTTTTTTAAATGTTTTCGTATGTTTGCTATGTGTGTACAAAGCATTTCAAAAGTCAGGGATCAAAAAATATACATGTTGCATCATTATGGGTCTTATGGCTACTTGTAACACTTATGAAAGCAAGCTCTTCAGTTTTATTCAAAGAAAAATAACTTCATTGCATATCTGAGAGAAAAAGACAGGGTCTTATGAGCAGAATAAAAAATTAAAATTAAGACAGGGATATCATTATGAACATACAAAAATATAATTGAATAATCTTGAAACTTGAAAAACATAATCAAATCTCACAACTGACAATTTTATAATGGTTATCAATTAGAAGCTTGTATTAAATGTTGAAGTTTAAGCACAGACTTGAAAGATGCAAGATTCCTATGAAGAAGCTTACTTGCAGACCTATGTTCTTTTTGGAAATTGTGTGCTCTAGCTCAAGATTTTTATCTATTAAAGCTACATTTGCTTCTCTAATAGAAGCAAATGCTGCTATGCATGATTCAGAACAAAGCTTGGCTTTGGCCTCAGAGGATACCTGCGATGAGGCATTGGATGATGACCCCTCAGCAGATTCAAGGGCCATCAGAGCAAGATTTCCAAATGGATTATCACCACCATGTTGACCAGCACCTTGGAGTAGTTGTTCCTGACCAGATAGATCATCTGGCAGACTACTCCAGTCAACAACTCCTAGGGTGAAGAAGCTGTGTTGTTGAGGTTGTGTTTGATGATGAGATTGGGAAGATTGAGGCTCAGGAAGAGCATGTGGTGGTTGAGCAGAAGGTGCTTGAGATTGACTGGACTGAGGCACATAGTAGCAGGGGTAAGGGTATGGCATATGACCCTGAGGCACAAAATAAGCAGGTGATGCCTGTGCTTGTGATGGATGGCTAGAACTGGAGGAATGTTGCCCTCTGTGCTGTGAGCTATTGCTGGGAAAAGTCACAAAGGGTGCAGAGGAGTTAGATCCGGATGATCTACACTCTCTAGCAAAGTGTCCAAGCCTTTGGCACTTATGACACCTCAACTTGCTCTTGTCAAAACCAACTTTGGTTTTATCAGAGAGACCAGGGAATTTCCTGCTAGTTCTCTTGTAGAACTTCTGAGATCTGATATTTATCATTGCCATTTGGTTCAAAATATCCATCTCTTCCAGATCATCATCTGGAATGCCCTTCAAGTCCTCCATCAGAAAACACAGATTATCACCACTGCTTCCTGAACTACTACTAACACCAACAAAAGCTTGTTCAGAGTTGGTAGAGAAATCAATATGCTCATCATAAGAACTTTCTGATGCAGCATATTCTAACTCCTGACTTATCAAGGCAGCATTGCCTTGGACAAAATCATCAGCGAGCTTGCCAGAGGTGGACAACTTCCTCTTTTGCTCTATCTCTCTCTCAAATGTGAGCAGTTTCCCATGAAGTTGGGTGAGAGATAGAGTATCCAGATTTGCACTGGAGCGTAGGACAATGGTATAAGTGTCCCATCTCTCAGGCAGTGATCTGAGGAACCTGTTGTTCATGCTGTTAGAGTACTCTTGTTTGACCATCTTCAACTCAGAAATCAAACAAGAGAACCGCTCAAACTGCTGAGTCAGATTCTCACCCTTCCTATGAGAGAATGTCTCATATTGTTGGGCGAGGATTTCCCTAGTATTTGCTAAGACCGAATCTGTTCCTCCAAATTGTTCTTTCAGAGCAACCCATAGGTCATGAGCAGTTTCATGATGCAAAAGCCCTGAATAAATCTCATTTGGAATAGCCATGGCTAAAATTCCATGGGCTCTAGCATCAATTTCGAACAGCTTAAGATCTTCGTCCGAATATTGTTCAGGTTTCTTCGGAACCTGTTCATTAGATTCAGGGACGCTCACCATAGGCTTGTATGGTCCATGCACCACTGACTTCCAACAACCAGCGCTGTTGACAGACAAGTGGTGAAGCATACGACGTTGCCATATGTTATACTCATTCCTCACAAGCATCGGAGGCTTGGTTGAGGAACCAGTATTGTGAGGATCATTCGTTGGTGTAGTCATCTCAGATTTTAGTCAAAACAAGTTTAAGCAAAACAAATGTAGCTCGAAACCACCAGAGAACCTCAAGTTTATGGCCAGAAACAGAAGAATCTTACTCTCTATAGCTAATTCTTGCAAATTGCTAATTCGATCAAACGTAGAGATCAAAAGAGCAGTTTCAAATGATCAATAGTGAAATTGATCAATGATCTACCAGCTCTGATACCATTTGACAGGATCTCAGCCTCTAGTTTGATCAATTAGATTATGTTCGCAGCGGATTTAGCACAGTAATTAGCGATTACGGCAAGAACACAAAAGATTTTGCATGTAAAAGTACAAATATAGAGAGAGAGAAAAGTTCTGCAAAAGATATTTTCTATAACTTCACACGTTTCTGTAGAAGACTAATCAAGGCTTGGCAAAACATTTGAAGATTGAATGAAGACGAAGTCCGAAAACAGACTGCATGTGCAAAACCATCTGTCACGCGAGAAGCAGATCATGCGAAATCAAGTTTCCATGCGAAGAGAAGCTTCCACGCGAAAGTCACAGCCGCGCGAAAAGCCTTTCGCGCGAGAACTCAATGTTTAGTATAAATAGCTTTGTTTCGTTTTGTAATAAGCTTTTCGTTCATTTATCATTCTGTACTGTGCGAAAACCGCACAAGACCTTTCATAGGTTGATTGATTCAATCAAAGAAGCATTTCGTGTTCAATTCATTCTTCTCTTCTATCCAATCATGTTTACATTCCGCATTCACGTGATTGAGATCGTGTGTTATTGATTTCTGGGAGATTTCAGAGGTTTTACAATTGGTATCAGAGCAATAGGCTCTAGAACCACGATTTGGAAGAGATTTGGATTGAGTTTTACTCGAATTTGAAGAAATTCATCATTGATCACTTTAGATTCTGATATGGAGATGTTATTCTGCTCGATTTTGGAGGATTTGGACTGATTTGGACCGATTTGAACTGAATTAGTGGACTTTAAGTGAATATTAATCAAAATTAAGCTTAAAATTGACCTAAATTCATTAAAATTGGATTAAAATGGGTTCAATCAGACATATTCATTGATTTGGAGGTGGTTCTCACTTGAACTAACTGTTGGAGATTCGATTCTGCACGAAATTGACGATTTTCGCGTGATCTGTAAGTTTTCGCGTACGAAAAAGGGGTGTTTTCGCTCAGACAGTTATATTACCTTTTTGTGCGATTTCGCGTGAAAAGGTAACTTGGAAATTCGCACGCACTGCTATCTCGCGCGAAAAATTGTGACGCGCGAAATCTATTTTCGCACGACTTCTTATTTCGCACGAAACCTGATTTTTGCCTTTCTGATCACTATGGCTTCAACAACACCGAATTTGAAGCATCTTACTGCTTCACTTCATCTAGACACGGAAATTGGTACTGGTAACAAGCCACCGAGGCTTCTCTGTGAAGATGATTATACTGATTGGGCTTTCCGATTTGAGAGATATGTTATTTACACGGAACCGAAGATGTGGAGATCAATCCAGTATGGTCCTTACATTCCGTTGTATAAAAATGATAAAGGAGAGATGGTTCAGAAACCTGAACACTTGTGGGATGAAGATGACATCAAGAGATTGGAACTGGATGATAAAGCTTATGCTGCCATCACTATGGCACTGACTACTGAGATTTCACAAAAGTTTCAAGAGTTCAGGGGTGCTAAGGTACTATGGGATGCTCTGGAGTCTCAGATTATGGGCAACAAAGACATGAGAGAGAGCAAAAAGGATATGCTGAATCAAGAATTCAACATGTTCAATCATATTGTTGGTGAAGAGCTGGAAGTTCAGATGGCCAGGTTTGTTAGACTGGTAACAAAAATGAAAAGTGCGGGTATTACTCTGGAACCCATCACTGTGAACAAGAAGTTGTTAAATTCACTTCCTTACAGTTGGAATAACAACTGTACTTTGATCAAGAGAACCAAAGACTTGTATACTCTTCAGTTGACTGATCTCATTTCAACTATCAAGTCTTATGCTATGGATGATAAGCAGCGAGCTGCTAATCATCTAAGTTCTTTGGGTGCTGAAGGAACTGCTCTTTATGCAAAGATGGCTAGTAATCCGAATTACTATGTCAGTTATACACAAATGTGTCAGCAACAACAATCTGGAAGTGCAGCATCTTCTTATATGCAACCAGCTGTAAACCATCAAGTTCATGTTCCAGCTGCTCAACACTATTCCCCTATCATTCATCAACAAGTCTCTCAATCTCAAGATTCTCATAGTGGTCAACATGCTTATGTTGCTACCACTAATCCATCAAAGCAGACTGTTCAGATTGCTGAGGAGCATCTTGCTCTTTTCACCACTTTTATGTCAAGTTATGAAGCTTTCATGGCCGAAAGACTTACTGCTCCAAATGTATTGGTTGATGATCTTCAACAAGTCAATCCTGATGATGTTGAAGAGAATGACATCAAATATCAAATGGCCATGGTAGTTTACAGGGCTAAGAATTTTGCCAGACGAACTGGGAGGAAAATGTTTGGCGTTAACAACTCTAGCAAAATCGGTTTCGACAAGACTAACCTGAGGTGTTACAACTGTGACAAACCAGGTCATTTCGCTAGAGAGTGTACTGAACCAAAGACTGGTCAAACTGAAGGCCCCAAGAAGATGGTGACTATGGAGATAGAGCCGAAGAAAGACAAAGCAAGTACTTCTGGTGGTACTAAAGCATTAGTTTCTCAAACCAATGCTGAATATGATTGGTCGGATCAAATGGAAGCCCTTGATCTACATTTGTCTACTGCATTTATTGCAAAGATTGTTCCAGAACCAGAAGAAGAAGAAAATTTGTTTGCCGAATTCGTGTCTGATGATTTGTTGGAGGGTTTGTTTGCTACAGTGGAAGAAGAGAGGGAGAAAGTTGAAGTAGAGAAAGTGAATACTGAACGAGAGGTTGAGAAAGTTGAAGAAAATGAGACAGTTGAGAAGAAAGATCAGGTTGAGAAGGTTGATGAAGAAAAGAGTGAGATTGATGAGTACACTGTCGAGCCTCCAGTCAAAAGCCCATGTGTTGATCCAAAGACTGTTGATGTTGCTCCAGTGGAAGAACCAGCTGATGAATTGAAAGCATTCATGGTCAAGAAGGTAGAAGAGGCTGAAGGGGAAACTTCTGAACCCAAGGTATATGATGGTTTATGCAAAAATTCATGTGTTGAGAAAGTTCAAAAATACGGAGTTCACAATGAGAGCCTGATAATGGAAGTTGAAAAACTTCAGTATCAAGCTTGCAAACACAAGTCAAATGAAAAGATTTTTAAAGAAAAACTTGAAGGTTTAAACAAAACAATATATAATTTAAAATTAAATCTTCATGATAAAGAATGTACCAATAATGACTTGACAAATAGAAATAATGAACTCGCTTTAGAAATTAATAGACTTAACAGTGAATTAGCCACGGCTAAATTGACTGTTGAGAAATTTGAACTTTCATCAACAATGGTTGAAGGAATAATCAAGTCACAAATGACTTAGAAGATCAAAGGAGGAAAATGTGGTGTTGGGTTTTCTAACATTGCTCCTCCAATTAATCATGATTATTCATGTTTACTGATAACATCTGATAACATTTGTGATTCTGATATGGTCTATGGGATTGGTTTCTCTCCATCTCAAGACTTAAAACCTTCAGTCAAAGTAAATTTATCTGTTGATCCTATCATAGTACCCAAATCTAAACAATCAACTGAAAACTTTTGTGCAGATAAATTGAAGGTGGATGGGTTGGTTGAAGAATGGGAGAGTGATAGTGAAGGAGAAAATGAGAGAGAAATTTTGAAAAATAAGAATGTAAAAGTTTTAAAATCTGATTGTAAACAAACTTTGTATGGAAATGAAAAGTTGGTTAATTTGAATGAGATTAAATCTAATAGCAAAGATAATTTGAATGCAAATCAAAGGGTAAATCAGAAAGAAAGAATTGAAAAGGATTTTAAAAGTAGATTTGTTTCAAAAGGTTTAATTGAAAATGAAGAACATATTTTTAAAGAAACGAATTCTCGATTCTTTAAAAATAAACTTCATTATAATGCTAACCTTGTGAATCAAGATGTTTATAGCCCAGATTTGCAAGTGAATGATTCTTCTGCATTCAATCTGAAAATTCAAAAGCCTGGTCCTTCTCCAGCACCAATCCGTATATCTAAGCCTGGTCCTCATCCAGCAAATTCAAAGTCTGGTCCTACTCCAGCAGAATCAAAGACTGTTCCTATTCCAACACCACCAATCCAAAATGTCAAAACTGCCAAATCTCCAATCCAAAGTGGTCATAATTCTTCGATTTCCTCGAATCTGCAAAAGATGAATTTGCAATTGTCAAACATGGCAAAGATTCGAGAGACTGTGGAGAAAGTTAAACCTAGTCAATCTGACTTTGGTTTTTATGACAATTTTCATAATTGTCATCCGCAGTTTGTTTTCCACACACAACAAAAGAGATGTTATCAGTGTGGAAACACAAATCATTTGGCAAACAATTGTCCTTTTCGACAAAAATCATTAAGTAAACAAAGATTTCATAATTCTATTTCTCATAATAGAAAACTATTTTTCACTCGTGGAAAATTTTCTAATAATATGAAATCAAAGGTTGTTAATGATTTTAATGTCAAACGGGATAAGAATTTGATTAATGATGTAAAGGAAAATGTCAAGATTAAAAGCATAAATGAAAAGAATGATGTGCAAACAAAATATAATAATATCAAATCATTTTGTCTTGCTGCAACACATAATGTGCTCAAGTCATGTTTGACTTGGGTACCAAAAACTAAGTAATTTTGTTACTTATGCAGGGACAACCGCAAAAGGCTATTGAAAGTCTATGGCATGTAGATAGCGGTTGTTCAAGACATATGACTGGGAATTTATCATTACTACAAGATGTTCAGTCATATAACGGAGGAAGAGTGATTTTCGCGGGAGACAAAGGAGGACGTATAACAAAACGTGGTACAGTTACAAACGGCGTCCTTAGTTTTGAGAATGTTAACTTTGTTGAGGAATTAAAACATAACCTGTTAAGTGTGTCTCAAATCTGTGACAAACAATATTCTACACACTTTACTAATAACGAATGCTTAATCTTAAAACCAGGTTTTGTTGTTCCAGATGAATGGATTTTAATGAGGACTCCGAGAGACAATGACACATATCTTCTTGATATGCATTGTTCTAATTCTTTGGTAACAGCTTCTTGCTTACTATCCAAAGCCTCGGAGAATGATTCCATGTTATGGCATCGTCGATTAGGACATGTCAATCTAAAAAACATGAATAAACTTGTACATGGAAATCATGTTATTGGTTTACCTGAAAAAAATTTCAATTAAATGAACATTGTTTGTCATGTTCAAAGGGTAAACAACATAAAATTCCTCACAAACCAGTTGCACACAACTCAGTCGAATCAATCTTACAACTTTTACACATGGATCTTTTTGGTCCAGTAAGTGTTTTAAGTTTGGGTCGAAGATCTTACTATCTGGTTGTTACTGATGACTTTTCTAGATTTACTTGGGTGTTTTTCTTAGCATCTAAGGATGAAACTCCACACCTTTTGATCAAGTTCATTTCTTTGGTGGAGAATCAGACAGAGAAAAAGGTAAAATGCATCAGAAGTGACAATGGGACAGAGTTTTGCAATCAAACTCTGAATGAGTTTTGTGAATCCAAGGGAATTGCCAGACAATTCAGTGCTGCTGGCACTCCACAACAGAATGGAGTTGCAGAAAGAAGGAATAGAACATTGATTGAAGCTGCTAGAACGATGCTATCTGCTGCCAAATTACCTTTGTTCTTTTGGGCTGAAGCAGTAAATACTGCATGTTATGTTCAGAATCGTGCTTTAATCAACGAAAGATTAAATAAGACTCCATATGAAATATTTTATAAACACAAACCCAAAGTTAAATATTTTAAAGCCTTTGGTTGTTGTTGCACTTTGTTGCATACAACTGAATCTAGTTCAAAATTTTCTGAAAAGGCTGATGAATGTTACTTTGTGGGATATGCTGCTAATAAAGTTGCATATCGTGTTTATAATAAACGAACTAGACAAATAGTCGAGTCATTTAACATTGATTGGCACGAGCTTAACATAACTGATGCAGGTTCAGCTCCTTCATGGGTTTATGATTATGAATCTTTGTTCATAAATTTTAAAATTTCTAAACCTTCATCTGCAGATTCTACTTCTCAAGCAATCTCCTTGGAAAACAAAATCATTGAGGAACTTCCATCTTTGATATCTGATGATTCTGCTATTGCGTCATCATCCAAAGATATTCCTACAGCTTCTGTACCAGTATCTGCCTGTTCTGAGTCATTAGATGTTTCTTCAGAACAAATTCCTACTCAGGAGCTGGAAGAATCGTTGATTTCTCCATTATCTTCATCTTCTTCAGAAACTATACATACACCGATAGAAATCATTCAAGTTCCATTTGAAGAATCTCCAAATGTGTCTACTGCTTCTGAAACTCCTATTTCAGATGACACACTTGAAGAAACTATTGTGTATCAATCTCCACATTCTGAAGAAGTTATTGATAATATTGAACATATTACCAATTTGGAAGATGGAATGGTTGCAGATGAGATTCCTCAATTAAGAATACATAAAACTCATCCAACTGAAGCAATCATTGGTCCGTTGCACGAAGGTGTAATTACCAGAAGTCGTTCAGGGACAATCAACACATGTCTGTATGCTTGCTTTCTATCACAAATAGTGCCCAAGAATGTGGAAATGGCACTCAAAGAAAATAGCTGGATAGAAGCAATGCAAGATGAGTTGATGCAATTCAAGAAGCTCAATGTTTGGCATCTTGTTGAACTTCCAAAGGATAAGCTTCCGATTGGAACAAAGTGGATTTTTCGAAACAAGACGGATGAAAAAGGTGTTATAGTTCGGAATAAAGCACGTCTTGTGGTGTAGGGATTTTATCAAGTTGAAGGATTGGATTATGAAGAAGTGTATGCTCCAGTTGCAAGACTAGAAGCAATACGCATATTCCTAGCCTTTGCTTCATACATGAACTTCAAGGTGTACCAGATGGATGTTAAGACTGCATTTTTATACGGAGAAATGAAGGAAGAAACCTATGTTTGTCAGCCTCCAGGATTTGAAGACCTAGATCATCCTGATTATGTATACAAGTTGGATAAGGCACTATATGGATTACATCAAGCACCTCGTGCTTGGTATGCAACTCTGACTGAACATTTGCTTGCAAATGGTTATTCAAGAGGAGCAATTGATCAAACCTTATTCCTACGAAAATCAGGCGATGATATCATTTTGGTTCAAATCTATGTCGATGATATCATTTTTGGCTCTACAAATGAAAGTATGTGCACGGAGTTTGAAGCAGTGATGAAGAAGAAATTTGAGATGAGTTCCCTTGGAGAAATTTCATTTTTCTTGGGTATTCAAGTTACTCAATCTGAGACGGGTATTCTCATCCATCAAGAAAAATATGTTCAGACTATTCTTGAGAAATACAAGTTTCAAGATTCCAAAGTAGCTCCAACTCCAATGGCTTCTCGTCCTACTCTTACTCCAGATCCATTAGGAGAATCAGTTGATCAACATCTTTACAGATCGATGATTGGTTCCCTCATGTATCTCACTGCAAGCAGGCCGGATGTCATGTTCCCTGTTTGTCAGTGTGCCCGCTATCAAAGTGATCCAAAGGAATCACACATGAAAGCTGTCAAGCGGATTTTCAAGTATCTCAAGGGTCAACCTAAACTTGGTCTTTGGTATCCTCGAAATTCCGATTTCAATTTATTTGCTTATACTGACAGTGATTATGGTGGTTGTAACTTAGACAGGAAATCGACCACAGGAGGATGTCAATTCTTGGGTAATCGACTCATTTCTTGGCAGTGTAAGAAGCAGAACACTGTCTCCACATCCACTACCGAAGCTGAATATGTGGCTGCTTCGAGTTGTTGTTCCCAGCTTGTCTGGATTCAGCAACAACTTCTCGATTATGGTCTTAACATTTATGACACACCAATTTGGTGTGATAACACGGCAGTTCTGAACATCGTGAAAAATCCCATTCAACACTCCAAAACTAAACACATTGACATCCGCATCCATTTTATCCGCGACTGTTTTGATCATAAACTTATTCATTTAAAACAAGTGCCGTCAACTGAAAATATCGCTGATTTATTTACCAAGGCATTTGATCATTCTCGATTTGATTTCGTTGTGCAATAACTGGGAATGATTAACTTTGGATAAATTGGTTTAATGAATCTTCACATAAAGATTTTTCATTTTTTTAATAAAGAATAAAATTGCAATTGTTTCCTTTTCTTAAAAGGACAATCACAATTTTAGGGGGAGAAAATTAGAAAAACAAGTTCTGAAAAATATTTTTGGTCTTAGGGGGAGTTAAGATCAAAGGATTGCCAAAATCAAAAGAAGAAATTTTCATAATTACATGAGAAATGATATTACAAAGTTCTACAGAGTCTAAGTACTTTCAAAGGCTTAAATACGAATAGACTTGGATTATGTTTGATATGTCGATAGGCTTTGCTTTCAGAACTGAAAAGATCATAATAGAGTGATTACACTTGAATTAAAGAAATAAGAATTAGTGGGGAACATATCAGGATTCTGTGCCAAAAATGTTCTAACACAGACTGAGAGATATAATCTTGTCATACTCAAGCCTGTATGTGACTGATTCAGTGATTATCATAACTATATATATATATAAAGGATAAAATACAAAAAGAAACAAAAAGAGAAAAACACAAAAAGAAAATAATTGAGCAAAAAGATGCCAACAAAGGCCATATAGGATATAAGATGCCAAGAAGCACAACAAATCAAAAGATATGTCTAAAATACATACATACTATATGGTATATATTTTCTATTTTGAGAATAGTTTTTAACTTTGGAAGGCAAAATCGAAAGATGGGGCATGTAAGTCCGGATGGCTTGTAAGTCCTAAACATCTTGAGAGGGCAGACGTAAGTCCGGATGGCTGTCAGTAAGTCCTTAAACTTGTTAATATTCCGGGTTAAGAAATATTTCTCAGGCTAGTTATGCTCAAATAGTTATATTTAGAAATACAATAAATGGTATCACTGATCATCAATGCATGGTTTAAGTCAAATTGGGGTGACTTGAAAATCTTGATAGTGTCTTGAAGGATAATAATTACTTTACAGAAGTACTGATTGTGGGATCCACTGACTTATATTAAATAAACACAAAACATGATATATATCACTCATTATGTTTCTGAGTAAAACCTGAAGTATAAGTTTAAAACGACAAATTATATTGACAATCAACTTAACCAGTTATTTTAAATAAAGCCGGACAGAGTCTTAACTTGACAAAGAACTATATGATCTCATTATGAAAATTCTTATACAAAAACAAGCAAATCCGATCTTGATTCTTTAATTGTTTTCATTCTTTTGTTATTTTGTATGTAAGTGTTTGTTTTTATTTCACTTTTATAGTATTTTATTTTTAGGACAAATAAATAACAAGAAAATTTTTTAAAATTGAAGATTCATTAAATTAATTGGTCACTTGGTAAATAACATTTTATGTTGACTTAATTCATTGAAAATAAAAGATTGAAAGTTGTGTAAAAATAAAAAGGATTTTAAAAAGTTGAAAATTTTTGAAAAACACTGTTCGCGTGCGAAAGGGAAACCTCACGCGAAAAGGTAGGTTTTGTGAAAAAGATTTTTCGCGTGACTTGTCAGGAGTATAAATTTCACAGTGTTCAAGACAAACTCACTTTTCGCTCAAACTCACATCCGAAAACCTCTCTCGCTTCGCATCCGAAATCAGTTTTCGTATTCCCACTGAAAAATCAAATCTGAGTTCATTTCTTGTTAAGTTTGGATTTCTGAAATATCATACTGCTTACATTACCTTCATACTGAGATTGAAAGGTAAAAGATGGTTGTTATGGTTACTTTAGAGATTAAATGTAAATGGAACTTAACATCTTGATATAAAATCTTACAAAATGGACTTTAAAGTTGAAATTGAACGATGAAATACACCTAATAGACTTAGGCGACAGCAATGATCTGGATTTCATGGATTAAAAACATGTTTTGATATGTTAATTTGACATGTGTATTGTGCGAATCGCACAAAAGAAATGAACGGACGCGAAAAGAGGTTGTCGCGTGAACCTGGTTCTCGCGTGAGCTTTGGTTTCGCGTGAAAATACAAATTTTGCTTGAACCTAGTTTTCGCAAAGTGATTTCGCGTGGTTTCGCGTGAATGTTGTAGCTTGAATTACAAATGTCGCACAAGTGTTCATTTTCGCATGTTTGGGTTTCGCATGACAGAAAGATATTGAAAATATTTTCTAAGTGTTGATGGTGTTGTATCAAATGGACTTATCACTTACAATTAGTTTTCGAATAATAAAATTTTTGTTGCTAAAACTTTAAGTGTAGTATATGTATTCACATATTACTAAGCTTTGAAATGATAAAAGTGATAAAATTGTCTAAGTGTGAAACATCAAAAGTTAAATTGTTCTAAGTGCTAAAATTCTAAATGCATAAATAAGTTATATTCAAAGTGTACTAATTTTGATCATGTTTGACAATGCAGATGGCTAATATGATGTTCAAAGCTAGTCACAACTGCATAGCTTACTTAGATGATGTTCCTGAAGGAAAAGAGTTGTTCAACTCTATGATTGAGGGGCTGAAGAATTCAAGGATTGTTTATGCTATTTCTGCTGATCCAGCCATCTATTCCGAGCTCATAGATTCTTTCTGGAGCACTGCTGCTCTGGAAAAAGACCAAGCAGGAAACCAGATTATCACAGCCACTGTAAAGGATAAAAGGGTGACAGTTTCTCAAGCCATACTAAACAGAGTTCTTCTATTTAATGATCAAGAGGGAGCACCAACAAGACTGGATGATGATGTAGTTATGGATTGTCTATCTCGGATGGAATACGAATATAGATATCCAAGTTTGGAAAAGAAGTGGTTACCACCTTACTGGAAATATTTATTTCATGTGGTAATTCACTGTCTGAGTAATTTGAAGGCTGGCATGGATAGTCTAAGTGCTGTGTTTGGATCTTTATTGGTTTCTCTGGTGGATGATATTCCATTCAGTATTTCTGGTGTTATATTTCAAGAGATGCTGAAGAACGCTACAGCCAATCCAGGGAGAAAGTTTATTATGTACCCGAGATTCGTGCAACTTGTCATCAATGATGCTTATCCTGAGCTTGCTACTCAGAGATCTCCTAAGTACGTTGTACAGACAGTGAAGAAGGAGATTTTCACTCATCTAACTGGAGCCAGAGGCAACAAATGCTCTGGTGAAAGTTTTGCTAAGATTGGTCGATTTGCAGAAGTTGATGAGAATATTGGAGGTTTGGGAAGAGATGTACCTGTTGATGAGGCACAGACTGGTGCTTCTACTTCTACTGCTAGAGATAATTTGGACGAAGAGATTGAGAAATTGTTTGAAGATGAGCCTGTACATGAAAGGAGAGTGGAAGATGAAGTGCACTCGGCTTCTAGTTCCGAGACTGATAGTGACCAAATTGGTAATGTTCCTTATGTTCTTCAAACAAATCGAGCTCCTACTACTCCAACATCTTCAAGACCAAATGATGAAGCCAGGGATACTGACTATGTTCCGGAAGAGTCTCCTAGTACATCCTCACGAAGAAAACGTATGGCAAGAAGGAGAGATTTTCCAGCTAGAAAGAGAGGTCGTGGTATTATACCCAGGAGACCACGAACACATGTGGTTGTCACTGAGACTGAGCAAGATCAGACAACCAATGTGACTTCTCTGCTCCTGAGACAGAAACAGTTCCTGTTTCTGGAGCAGCCAATATCTCTGAGTCTGGCTTTTCTACACCTCCAAGGCAGGAAAACTTAGAGTTTGACGTTGACTCGTTTTTGAATACTCCTCCAGAGTTTCAAAGGAGAGAGGAATCAACTAGCACTCCTCATTCTATAACTCTAGAAGAAAGAGTTAAAAACTTGGAAAAAGAGAGTTTTGAAAATGTTAAGTTGATTGCTGAGCTGAAGAAGGAAAATGAAGAAAAGTCGAGTCAAATTACCATGATTCATCTGGATTCTGCAATCAAAGATACAAGAATAGCTTCGCTAGAACAACAGATGAAGAACATGTTTGATTATTCATCAGGGCTGGAAAGACAACTGAATGAGCTCAGAGAATTCATTTCACAGACTTATTTTCATCAGCCACCAATCATAAGGTCTACAACTGTGATTGGTGAATCTAGTAGACGATCTCCAAGCCCTCCTCCCTCTGAGAATGTTCCAGAAAAGGAAGTGGTCAACGAAGCTCATACCTCCACTGAACAGCCAAGTGTTAGCACTACTGAGGATGTTCCTATTTCATCTGAAGTACCTATCACCGAAGCTTACACATCTACAGCTTTCGTTGAACCAGAGCACATGTTCACTTTGCCTATTGTTCATGAACAGGAGGATGAAGAGTTGGTTGATTATGCTGATTCTGATGATGATGAGAATGACGATGAAGATGATGATGAAAATGATGATGATGATGGTGGAGATGATGGTGGAAATGATGGTGATAATGATGATGGAGGAGATGATGGTGGAAATAATGGTGATAATAATGATGGAGGTAATGCTACGGATTTCTCTTCGAGTCCAACTGAAGATACTAACACTGATAATGTCGATCGACCAAGTGTTAGTAATCCAGAAGGATATGATCCACTAGACCCTGCCACGGAGAGTGTGTATGAAAAGGAACTGTATTCTTTTCAACAATCTTCATCTGGAGCTGTTGAAGAAGAACTTGATATGTTTGATGATCTGGAAGAGCAGAATGAATATACAGACATTTTTTGGAACAACCTTCAAGAGCTATTTAAAGACATTAATCTTGAAGAAGGAGAAATCCCGACTGAGACTGTGAGTGGTGAAACTCCTGCTGTTGCTACAAAGAAAGATTCTACTGGTCAGATTGCTTTATTCACTAGAGGAGGATTGATGTTCAAAGCACCACCACCACCTACTAAAGCTCATTTTCTATTCATTTCTAAGCCTAAGCAGAAGTATGGTGAAATGTCTCATGTCATTAGCTGGGGTTACGATGGCGAGAAAAGGCTGTATGTAATTAAAAGAAAGAATGGAGAAATTGATTATCTGAAAAGCACACAAGACTTCCATACTCTACGTGCTGCTGATCTCTACTCCATGGGCAAAGCTCCATTCTTTAATGAAAGCAATTACAGTGAAGCTGAACTGATGAGATCTATGATACGAAGGGAGATGCGCATAAATTTCAAAGATTTTAAGACTGCCAAATCTAAGTTGATTGATGACTCAACAAGAATAGATGAAAATACTAAAGCTCCAATGAAAATACGAGTCTATCAACATCCTAAATTTATCAGGAAAGTCCCCGTGCATGCTCCAGTTCCTCTCAACTCTTTAAAGCAATTACTCTCATGGAGATGTGAGAAGGATTCCGGTCACGCTGTGATCAGATGTACTGACAAGTCATTTCGAATCATTGATCCAGCAGACTTGATGAAGTTTGGCAAAGACGACTTACTCAAGCTTTTACACTGCCCTATTACAGCTGATGAGTCCGTTTATTTTCTATCTTGCCAGTATGTGTGGATGACTGGCCGAATCCTTAGGAATAAATGGTACGCATATGCAGGAACGTACAAGAAAGAAAACGTTGATTTTGATTGATCATGTTTCACCGAGCCTAGGGGGAGATTGTAAAAGACTAATCAAGGCTCGGCAAAACATTTGAAGATTGAATGAAGACGAAGTCCGAAAACAGACTGCATGTGCGAAACCATCTGTCACGCGAGAAGCAGATCATGCGAAATCAAGTTTCCACGCGAAGAGAAGCTTCCACGCGAAAGTCACAGCCGCGTGAAAAGCCTTTCGCGCGAGAACTCAATGTTTAGTATAAATAGCTTTGTTTCGTTTTGTAATTAAGCTTTTCGTTCATTTATCATTCTGTACTGTGCGAAAACCGCACAAGACCTTTCATAGGTTGTTTGATTCAATCAAAGAAGCATTTTGTGTTCAATTCATTCTTCTCTTCTATCCAATCATGTTTACATTCCGCATTCACGTGATTGAGATCGTGTGTTATTGATTTCTGGGAGATTTCAGAGGCTTTACAGTTTCAGCACCTAATACAGCATGGTTCACCATCCTTTTATAGACGGCAAAGGATGGATGATGATGTCACTTGACAGTGACATCAACCGATTATTAAACTAACAGCTGATAGAATATAAAACTACTGAAGATGTCAACATCTGACATCTTCTTACAAAAGCTGTCTACCTATTACAAGTACTGAAAAAGGAAACTACTGAAAGCCTACAACGACTGAAGAACAAACTCTTCAGTCGTTTATAACTACTGAACTATAACAGCTGAAGAACAAGCTCTTCAGCTGTTGTACAAACTACTGAAAAGATAAACAAAACTACTGAAAGAGAAAAACCATCACAACAACTGAAGAAGACTTCTTCAGCTGTTGTGACAAACTCTGAAGCTTCAGCACTTGTTCTTCAGACTTGGGCTTCAGATGATGTATCAGCTGATGACTTCAGTAGATGTCATCAGCTGATGTCTTCAGTCTTTGTCTTCAGACTTTGTGCATCAGTAGATGATCTTCAGTTCTTCAGTTCAACTTTTGATCTTCAGCACTTGTCTTCAGTACTTGAAGTCTTCAGTACTTGTATGTTTCAGTACTTCAGACTTCAGTACTTATCTTCAGCACTTTAGGATCTTCAGCTGTTGTACTTCAGATCTTTGATCTTCAGACTTTGATTCTTCAGACTTTGTCAAACTGCTGAAGAAGGTTTTCAACAGTTGTTGTGATGACATGTGGGACTTAGAGGTTTTCCTGATCTTGGCTCATTGGTTCTTTTGGTCCAACACATTCTAGTGTGGCCCCTCCTAATTTACCATCACTACAAGAAATTACGTTTTTTGCGTCTAAGTTTTTTACGGCGACCTATATTTCGTCGCAAAAAAGACGCTACACGACAAAAAAATCACTTTTTGACTTTTTCAGTCAGTTTTCTTATTTGCGACGATAATTTCGTCGCAAAAGATCTATTTTAATTTATTTTATATTTTTTTAAATTATTTTAATTATTTATTTTTTTATTATGTTTTTTGCGGCGATATTTTCGTCGCAAACGGTAAAATAATTTATTTTTTATTTTTTTTATTTTCCAAAAAACCTCATTTTGGGGGGAAATTTCCCGCCTTCTTTTTAGCGGCAATTTTTTCTTTTTTTGCGGCGACAATATCGCTGCAAAAAAGTTAAAGATCTCAGAAAATAGGGGTTCGCAGATCTCAGTCGACATTTCCCCCAATTTCACCCAAAAGAGTTTCGAAACCTCCCCCTAATCGCCGACCGACTGACCATCGCTCCTCCGGCCGCCGCTCCACCGGCCGCCGCTTACCACGCCGCCTTCGCCACTTGCTCCACCGGCCACCACCTGCTCTCTCCATTTCATATTCTAGTTACTCGCTCAACGGTGGAAATCTGTAAGTGAACTTTCGATTTTCAGATTCATTCTTGATTCCTGATCTAGTGTTTGTTTTTTTAAGCGTTTTGGTTGAAGAAATCAATTTCAGATCTGTTATGCTCTCGTTTGTCGGTATTTTTGATTTGTTTCAGATCTAGTGGATTTTGTGTAATCAAAGGGAATCGGAGGGTTACAAGTTGCTGCCGTCAGTTGCCACAAGTTCTTCGAGTTGGAATGAAGATGTCTATGAGAAGCCCTCTATGAAGATTGGTATGGTTTGCTGCTCTTAGTAGTTTAAATTTGTCTCTTTGAAAGCATTAGTAAGTATGATTTGGTGTATGCACCATAGATGAACATAGTTTAGATAATTTGTCTCTGTGAAAGCATTAGTAAGCATCGTTTTCCCTCTGCTCTCCCTAGAAGTCATGAAAGTAGCTTGTGTATCTGTTTATTTGTTCTATTTATATTTGACAAATTGTGCACTTTTTATTACTTTGTGGTTTTGATTTTCAGGTGCCCAAGACAGGAAAAGGCAAGAAAAAGGCTCTTCCCGTTAACAAAGATAGATTTATCAGCAAGATGTTTCTTCGTGGTGATTCTGTTATCATTGTGCTTAGAAACCCCAAGTGAAAGGTATTCTTTTTGTTCTTTACTTGTGCTGCAAAGATAGATCTGTAAACCAGTTATTGTTACAGCCATAGCATTCACATGAATGATTCTAAGCATTACTGATAGCTATAAGCAGGATGTGACTGTGCACTCTTACCAGCTCATAAATGATGGGTATAGATAATGATGTTACTCAACGGATTAGTTGTGTAATTATAATATTGTTTTTGAGCCGGAATTTATGCTTTTTGTTGCAATTATTTTGTTGCTTAAGTGTTTTGGTGATTTTTGTTTCTTCCTTATGATTGCAGTTGTATCAAACATACTATGTAATAGACATGGTATGTTTTGTAACAAGTAAGCTTCTTAATATGTATATTTGTCTTTTGGTTTGTGTTCTTTGTTACTTTAGCTTTAATCACTGTTTTGGGCGCTTATCATGATATTACCATGAACATGTATGAACTTTTACTCTTGTCAAACTATTTGATGAATAGATAAAGTGATTTGTTGTGTTAAGTTGTGAATTGATGTTTCTTGATTGTACAATGGTAATTGGATGTAATCTTATGCTAGTGTTTCTGTCTTATGCTAATGGTAATTGGATGTAATCTTATGCTAATGTTTCTTTTTAAGTCAAAGCAATTATAATCTTATGCGGAAAATGTATAAATTATTTTTTTTTTAAATAATTTTCTTGTAGTGCATGGTAACTCTTCAATGGAAGTCAATTCAAAAAACAACAAACACAAAAAAGAGTAACCTAAAATATTTTAATTTTTTTTATTTAAAAACAGTTTGGTTAACGAAAGAACAATTATGATGGTAGTAGTATCATCGCAAGCTAGATCATTTGTCTTACTTGAAACCTATAAGAATTATGAATATTTGGTAGTAATTTGTCAATCTTGTAGTAGGTTTGTATGGTAACTCTTGGATTAAAGTTTCCCATGTATCTTAATTTCCTGTTGCATTAGAATGTCTAAATCTTTAGCAATGCTGACGTGTAAAAAAGAATGAATACTTGGTAGTATTTCTTACCATTGGGTTAGTATGGGATTACCTCTTGGAAAAGTTGCCTCTGTTGCATCAGAAAGCTCTTTAGCTTTAGCAATGTAAACACCATCATTAGTAACTTTAAATGATATTCTTTCAATATAAACACCATTATTTACTTGCCCTTTGTTATCAAAATATGCAATTGATGAACCATAATTTGACTATTCACTTGCCCTTCGTAGTCAAAACATAAAAATGATTATAAAGCTATCTAATAATATGTACAACATCTTCTAAAAAAATAGAACAACCCAATTGACTCGTTTCACTTTTCATTTCTTTTCTTTCCAATATATTACTCATTAACTAAAGTTATATGAACCTATAAATATAGTTAAAGAGACAACAGCTTGACTAGCCTGCATCTTTCTACGCAAAGGGGAAGGGGAATTCGTGTGAAGTGACCGATGCGAAAAATAAGAGTTGTTGATGTCACATGATTCAAAACATGTGTTTAAATGCATATGTACAACATTAGCATACCTAAATACTCCAACTATGACATGCAATCTAAATTATTAAAACCTAAATCTAGTATCAAAAGAGAGATGATATGGTCAAAATTCTTGGATATTTAAATGCAACGGCCTACTGCAGGTCATGCAATCTGTCGCTTTTGCATTGCAACTCACACTAAAAGTACAGATTATGTAAACCTAGAGAAATAGGGAATAAATTAGAAATCAAATATAAAAAGGAAGATTCATATATAAAGAGACTCAACAATATCTATTAGATCGTTTGAATAACACACATTGCTATAGTCACAACCTTCTGAGATGTTAATTGTTGAAGTTATTAAATTGCAAAAATAACAGCGAACAAAACAGATCTTCAATAGTGTTTCCTTCAAGAAACGTTTCGAGTAAAATACCTACAATGACAAATACCAAAAAAAGGATCAACTTTTCTGTGTAGAAATCAAAGAAGCCCTCATTATAAACCATCATGAAATCAAAACCCTAAATGGAAATCGCCATCGGTAAGACGAAATTAATCAAAACAAAGTAGATCGATCGGTTTAGAGTTCAAGAGATGATCATTAAAAGAGGTATACATTTTTAAACAATCGCCTCTTAAGTAAGTATGACATTACCTGTAGAAGCAAAAACAATAGAGAAGGGATGCAAACCTAAATGCATAAACACTTGAGAAGAACTTCCGATGAAGGACACACGGAGAATGAAGAGGACAACGAGATTAGGAAGATATGTGCTGCGATTGAAAGAGGCAATTATGAAAATTAGGGTTTCAATATGGGTTATTAGTCTTATATAGGATCCATCTGCGATTGAGGGTTTTAAAAAGGTCGGGTCTTTAGATTCGCGCTTTTCACAAAGCGGGTTAGGAGGCATGAAAGCCTCAGAGACTGCCATGAGTAAAAATGAAGGTTTAAAAACATGCCATGTGGCACATTGGATGTTTGTTTATTAGAATATATAGATTTTCATAATAATGAATATAACTTGTGTAATTATCCATTTTATATGTGTCATTATAGTTTGGGCGAAATCACCCATCTCCCAAAGGATAAGTGTCACGCCCCGGTGACTTTGTACAATTAACATGTTTTTTTACACTTTGTATAGTAAACTTCTCCTCTCTCTATCTCTCTCTCTCTCTCTCTCTCTCTCTCTCTCTCTCTCTCTCTCTATATATATATATATATATATATATATATATATATATATATATATATATTATGTATGTATGTATGTATGTGTATGTGTATGTGTATGTGTATGCGTATGTGTATGCGGACGCGGACGCGGACGCGTATGTACATGTGGATGTACATGTAGATGTGGACGCGGACGCGTATGTACATGTGGATGTACATGTAGATGTGGACGCGGACGCGGACGTGGACACGGACGCGTATGTACATGTGGATGTACATGTAGATGTACATGTGGATGTACAATGTAGATGTACATATGGATGTACATGTACATGTGGATGTGGATGTGGATGTGTATGTACCTATACATGTGGATGTAAATGTACATGTACATGTCGATGTACATGTAGATGTACATGTGGATGTACATGTACATGTACATGTACATGTACATGGTGTACATGGACATGTACACGTACGTGTACGTGTACACGTACGTGTACGTGTACACGTACGTGTACGTGTACACGTACGTGTACGTGTACACGTACGTGTACGTGTACTTGTACCTGTACGTGTACGTGTACGTGTACGTGTACGTGTACGTGTACGGGTACGTGTACGGGTACGTGTACGGGTACGGGTACGTGTACGTGTACGTGTACGTGTACTTGTACGTGTACGTGTACGTGTACGTGTACGTGTACGTGTACGTGTACGTGTACGTGTACGTGTACGTGTACGTGTACGTGTACGTGTACGTGTACGTGTACGTGTACGTGTACGTGTACGTGTACGTGTACGTGTACGTGTACGGGGACTGTAAAACCTCTGAAAATCTCCCAGAAAGAATAACACACGATCTCAATCTTGTGAACACGGAATATAAACAAGATTGGAGTAGAAGAAGAATCAAATTGAACTCAAATGATATTAAATTGATGAACAGAAACCTATTACAGGTCTTGTGCGATTTCGCACAGAACAAAATGATAATATGAACGAAAAGCTTAATTACAAAACGAAATCTAGCTATTTATACTAAACCTCGGGTTCTCGCGCGAGATGCCTTTCGCGCGGCCTAATCTTTCGCGTGGAAGCTGTTCTCGCGTGGAAGATCTTCTCGCGTGAGAGCTGCTTCTCGCGTGGGATCTGGATTTCGCATATGATGTTTTGCCGAGCCTTGATTTGTCTTCTACAATCTCCCCCTAGGCTCGGTGAAACATAATCAATCAAAGTCAACATTTGCCTTCTTGTAAGAGCCAGCATAGGCATACCATTTGTTTCTCAGGATCCGGTCAATCATCCATACGTACTGGCAAGATAGAAAATAAACAGACTCATCAGCTGAAATAGGGCAGTGTAACAGCTTGAATAAGTCGTCTTTGCCAAACTTCATCAAGTCTGCTGGATCAATGATTCGATAAGACCTGTCTATACATCTGATCACAGCGTGACCGGAATCCTTTTCACATCTCCAAGATATAAGTTGCCTCAAAGTGTTGGGAGGAACTGGAGCATGCACAGGGACTTTTCTGATAAATTTGGGATGTTGATAGACTCGTATCTTCATAGGAGCTTTAGTATTTTCATCAATTCTTGTTGAGTCATCAATCAACTTTGATTTTGCAGTCTTAAAGTCTTTGAAATTTGTGCGCATCTCCCTTCTTATCATGGATCTCATGAGTTCAGCTTCACAGTAATTACTCTCATTGAAGAATGGAGCTTTGCCCATGGAGTATAAATCAGCAGCACGTAAAGTATGGAAGTCTTGAGTGCTCTTTAGATAATCAATCTCTCCATTCCTTCTCTTTATGACATACATCCTTTTCTCGCTATCATAACCCCAGCTAATAACATGAGACATTTCACCATACTTCTGTTTTGGCTTTGAGATAAACAGAAAATGAGCTTCAGTAGGTGGTGGTGGTGCTTTGAACTGTAAACCTCCTCTAGTGTATAGGGCAATCTGACCAGTAGTATTTGTCTTTGTAGCATCAGTAGGAGTTTCACCACTCACAGTCTCATTGGGAATTTCTCCTTCTTCAAGATTGATGTCTTTGAATAGCTCTTGAAGGTTGTTCCCAAAAATGTCTGTATACTCATTCTGCTCTTCCAGATCATCAAAAATATCAAGTTCTTCTTCAACAGCTCCAAATGAAGTTTGTTGAAAAGAATACAGTTCCTTTTCATAAACACTTTCCGTGGCAGGGTCCAGTGGATCATATCCTTCTGGATCACTAACACTTGGTCTATCGACATTGTCTGTGTTAGTATCTCCAGTAGGACTCGAAGAAGAACCTGTAGCATTACCTCCATCATTATCATCTCCATCATCATTATTACCATCATTACTTCCATCATCTCCACCATCATCATCATCACCATCATTTCCACCATCGTCATCATCATCATCATCATCCTCATTATCATCAGAATCAGCATAATCAACTAACTCTTCATCCTCCCTTTCATGAACAATAGGCATAGAAACCATGTGTTCCGGCTCAACGAAAGCTGTAGATGTGTAAGCTTTGGTGATAGGTACTTCAGATGAAATAGGAACATCTTCAGTAGTGCTAACACTTGGCTGTACAATAGATGCTTGTGCTTCGTTGACCGTTTCCTTCTCAGGAACAGTCTCAGTAGGAGGTGGGCTTGGAGAGCGTCTACTTGATTCACCAATTACTGTAGTAGACCTTATGATAGGTGGCTGATGAAAATAAGTCTGTGAAATGAATTCTCTCAGCTCGTTCAGTTGTCTCTCCAACCCAGAAGTGTAGTCAAACATGCTCTTCATTTGTTGTTCAAGAGAGGCCAATCTTGTGTCTTTGATAGCTGAGTCAAGATGAATCATGTTGATCAGATTTGTCTTTTCATCATTACCTTTCTTTAATTCAGCAATCAACTTCATATTCTCAAAGTTTTCTTTCTCTAGGTTCTTTATTCTTTCTTCTAATGTAATAGAACCAGGAGTGCTTGATGATTCCTCTCTTCTCTGAAACTCAGGAGGAGTATTCAATAGTGTATTGACATCAAACTCTAAATTTTCTTGATGAGGTGGTGTAGAAAAACCTGAGCCAGAAATATTAGCTGCTCCAGAAACAGGAACTGTTTCTGTTTCAGGAGCAGAAGAAGTCACATTGGCTGCCTGATCTTGCTCTGTCTCGGTGACAACCACATGTGTTCTTGGTCTTCTGGGTATAATACCATGACCTCTCTTTCTAACTGGATAATCTCTCCTTCTAGCCATACATTTTCTTCGTGAGGAGGTACTTGGCGAATCTTCAGGGACATAATCAGTATCCCTGTCTTCCTCATTTGGTCGAGAAGATGTTGGAGTAGAAGGGGTTGGATCAGTTTGGATCACATAGGGAACATTCCCTATTTGATCACTAGCAGTCTCAGAACTGGAAGCAGAGTGAACAACTTCTTCCATTCCTCCTTCACGCGCAGGCTCATCTTCAAATAGCTTCTCAATCTCTTCATCAATATTATCTCTAGTAGTAGAAGTAGAAGCACCATTCTGTGCCTCATCAGCCTGAGCACCTTCATCAAACTCATCAACATTTTCATCAATCTCAGAGAATTTTCCGATCTTTGCAAAACTTTCACCAGAGCATTTGTTTCCTCTGGCTCCAGTGAGGTGTGTAAAAATCTCCTTCTTAATCGTCTGTACAACATATTTTGGAGATCTCTATGTGGCAAGCTCAGGAAAAGCATCGTTGATGATTAGCTGAATGAATCTGGGATACATGATAAACTTTCTCCCTGGATTGGCCGTAGCGTTTTTCACCATCTCTTGAAATATAACGCCAGAGATACTGAATGGAATATCATCCACCAGAGAAACCAATAAGGATCCAAACACAGCACTAAGACTGTCCATCCCAGCCTTCAGATTGCTTAGACAGTGTATTACCACGTGAAATAAGTATTTCCAGTATGGTGGTAACCACTTCTTTTCCAGACTTGGGTATCTATACTCGTATCCCATACGAGTCAAGCAATCTATCACAACATCATCCTCAAGTCTAGTAGGAGCATTATCTTGATCCTCAAACAGTAACACTCTGTTTAGAATAGCCTGTGATACAGTCACTCTTTTCTCCTTGACTGTGGCAGTGATAATCTGATTACCAGCTTGGTCTTTTTCAAGAGCAGCCGTGCTCCAAAAAGAATCAATAAGCTCAGAATATATTGCTGGATCAGCAGATATGGCATAAACAATCCTAGAATTCTTTAGTCCCTCGATCATAGAAGAAAATAATTCCTTCCCTTCCGGAACCTCATCCAAGTATGCAACACAATTATGATTCTTATTAAAAATCATTTGTGCCATCTGCATTGTCAAATAAACTGAAGATCAGAACACTTTTAATATAACTTAATTATGCCGAATGAAATTTCTACACTTAGAACATTTTATCTTTTGAGTCCTTTTACACTTTAAAAATGGAACACTTAAGAACAATTCACCAATTAAAACTGTCACAGGTGAATACGTGTATTACATTTAAAGTTTAGCAATTAAAGATTACTGTGTAAAACTCTATTTGATACACAACAACAACACTTAGCAAAATATTTTCAAAAACTTTCTGTCAAGCGAAATTTAGTACATGCGAAATTGAACACTGTGCGACAATAACATTCACGCGAAATCCCTTTGCGAAAACTCGGTTAAAGCAAAATCTGTATTTCATGCGAAATCAAATTTCACGCGAGAGCCAGGTTCACGCGAAAACCCCATTTCGCGTCTGTTCAAGTTCTGTGCGATTCGCACAACGCACATGTCTAATTAACAGATCAAAACTTGTTTTTAATCCATGAAATCCAGATCATTGCTGTCGCCTAAGTCTATTAGGTGTATTTTATCGTTCAATTTCAAATTTAAAGTCCATTTCAAGATTTTAATGTCAAGATGTTAAGTTTCCCTTAGCATTTTATTGCTACAGTAACCAAAACAAGCCAGATATACCTTAAAAATCACACTGTGAGTGTAATAAGAACGAAATAAGGAACAAAATCACAAGCAGGATTGAGATGATTTCTGATTTGAAGTTTTGAGTGCAAGCGAAAGGAGATTTCGGATGGTAAGCGAAAAAGGTTTTCGGATGTGGTTTTGAGCGAAAAGTGATTGTGTCTTGAACACTGTGAAATTTATACCACTGACAAGTCACGCGAAAACTGATTTCGCAAATCCTTCAATTTCACGTGACATTCTATTTCGCGTGTGAAACAATGACTTTCAAATTTTCAACTTTTTTAAATCTTTTCAAACCTTTACACAACTTTAAATCCTTTTATTTTTAATGAATTAAGTCAACATAAAATGTTATCTACCAAGTGACCAATTAATTTAATGAATCTTCAATTTTCAAAAATTTTCTTGTTATTTATTTATCCTAAAATAAAACACTATAAAAGTGAAATAAAAACAAACACTTACAAACAAACTAACAAACGAATGAAAACAATTAAAGAATCAAGATCGGATTTGCTTGTTTTGTATAAATTTTCATAATGAGATCATATAGTTCTTTTGTCAAGTTAAGACTCTGTCCGGCTTTATTTAAAATAACTGGTTAAGTTGATTGTCAATATCTGTTGTCCGCTTTAAACTTATACTTCATGTTTTACTCAGAAACATAATGAGTGATATATATCATGTTTTGTGTTGATTTAATATAAGTCAGTGGATCCCACAATCAGAACTTCTGTAAAGTAATTATTATCCTTCAAGACACTATTGAGATTTTTCAAGTCACCCCAATTTGACTTAAACCATGCATTGATGATCAGTGATACCATTTATTGTAATCCTAAATATAACTATTTGAGCATAACTAGCCTGAGAAATACTTCTTAACCCGGAATATTAACAAGTTTAAGGACTTACTGACAGCCATCCGGACTTACGTCTGCCCTCTCAAGATGTTTAGGACTTACAAGCCATTCGGACTTACATGCCCCATCTTTCGATTTTGCCTTCCAAAGTTAAAAACTATTCTCAAAATCAGAAAATATATACCATATAGTATGTATGTCGTTTAGACATATCTTTTGATTTGTTGTGCTTCTTGGCATCTTATATCCTATATGGCCTTTTTCTTTTGGCATCTTTTTGCTCAATTATATCCTTGTTGTATTTTTCTCTTTTTGTTTCTTTTTGTATTTTTTATCTTTATATATATATATATATATTATGATAATCACTGAATCAATCATATACAGGCTTGAGTATGACAAGATTATATCTCTCAGTCTGTGTTAGAACATTTTTGGCACAGAATCCTGATATGTTCCCCACTAAATCATATTTCTTTAATTCAAGTGTAATCACTAATTATGATCTTTTCATTTCTTAAAGCAAAGCCTATCAACATATCAAACATAATCCAAGTGTATTCGTATTTAAGCCTTTGAAAGTACTTACACTCGTTTTGAACTTTGTAATATCATTTCTCATTTTAAGTATGAAAATTTCTTCTTTTGATTTTGGCAATCCTTTGATCTTAACTCCCCCTAAGACCAAAAATATTTTTCAGAACTTGTTTTTCTAATTTTCTCCCCCTAAAATTGTGATTGTCCTTTTAAGAAAAAGAAACAATTGCAATTTTATTCTTTATAAAAAAATAAAAAAATCTTTTTGTGAAGATTCATTAAACCAATTTATCCAAAGTTAATCATTCCCAATGATTGCACAAGGAAATCAAATCGAGAATGATCAAACGCCTTGGTAAATAAATCAGCGATATTTTCAGTTGACGGCACTTGTTTTAGATGAATAATTTTACGATCAAAACAATCGCGGATAAAATGAATGCGGATGTCAATGTGTTTAGTTTTTGAGTGTTGAATGGGATTTTTCACGATGTTTAGAACTGCCGTGTTATCACACCAAATTGGTGTGTCATAAATGTTGAGACCATAATCGAGAAGTTGTTGTTGAATCCAGACAAGCTGGGAACAACAACTCGAAGCAGCCACATATTCAGCTTCGGCAGTGGATGTGGATACAGTGTTCTGCTTCTTACACTGTCAAGAAATGAGTCGGTTACCCAAGAATTGACATCCTCCTGTGGTCGATTTCCTGTCTAAGTTACAACCACCATAATCATTGTCAGTATAAGCAAATAAATTGAAATCAGAATTTCGAGGATACCAAAGACCAAGTTTAGGTTGACCCTTGAGATACTTGAAAATCCGCTTGACAGCTTTCATGTGTGATTCCTTTGGATCACTTTGATAGCGGGCACACTGACAAACAGGGAACATGACATCCGGCCTGCTTGCAGTGAGATACATGAGGGAACCAATCATCGATCTGTAAAGATGTTAATCAACTGATTCTCCTAATGGATCCGGAGTAAGAGTAGGACGAGAAGCCATTGGAGTTGGAGCTACTTTGGAATCTTGAAACTTGTATTTCTCAAGAATTGTCTGAACATATTTTTCTTGATGAATGAGAATACCCGTCTCAGATTGAGTAACCTGAATACCCAAGAAAAATGAAATTTCCCCAAGAGAACTCATCTCAAACTTCTTCTTCATCACCTCTTCGAACTTCGTGCACATACTATAATTTGTGGAACCAAAAATGATATCATCGACGTAGATTTGAACCAAAATGATATCATCACCTGATTTTCGTATGAATAAGGTTTGATCAATTGCACCTCTTGAATAACCATTTGCAAGCAAATGTTCAGTCAGAGTTGCATACCAAGCACGAGGTGCTTGATGTAATCCATATAGCGCCTTATCCAACTTATTTACATAGTCAGGATGATCTGGGTCTTCAAATCCAGGAGGCTGACAAACATAGGTTTCTTCCTTCATTTCTCCGTATAAAAATGCAGTTTTAACATCCATCTGGTACACCTTGAAGTTCATGTATGAAGCAAAGGCTAAGAATATGCGTATTGCTTCTAGTCTTGCAACTGGAGCATACACTTCTTCATAGTCCAATCCTTCAACTTGATAAAATCCCTGCACAACAAGACGTGCTTTATTCCGAACTATAACACCTTTTTCATCCGTCTTGTTTCTAAAAATCCACTTTGTCCTAATCGGAAGCTTATCCTTTGGAAGTTCAACAAGATGCCAAACATTGAGTTTCTTGAATTGCATCAACTCATCTTGCATTGCTTCTATCCAGCTGTTTTCTTTGAGTGCCATTTCCACATTCTTGGGCACTATTTGTGATAGAAAGCAAGCATATAGACATGTGTTGATTGCCCCTGATTGACTTCTGGTAATTACACCTTCGTGCAACGGACCAATGATTGCTTCAGTGGGATGAGTTTTATGTATTCTCAATTGAGGAATCTCATCTGCAACCATTCCATCTTCCAAATTTGTAATATGTTCAATATTATCATGAGCTTCTTCAGAGTGTTGAGATTGATACACAATAGTTTCTTCAAGTGTGTCATCTGAAACATGAGTTTCAGAAGCAGTAGACACATTTGGAGATTCGTCAAATGGAACTTGAATGATTTCTATTGGAGTATGTATAGTCTCTGACGAAGATGAAGATAATGGAGAACTCAAAGATTCTTCCAAATCCTGAGTAGAAATTTGTTCTGAAGAAACATCTAATGACTCAGAACATGCAGATACAGGTACAGAATTTGTAGGAATATCTTTGGATGATGAAGCAACAGCAGAATCATCAGATATCAAAGATGAAAGATCCTCAATGATTTTGTTGTCCAAGGAGATTGCTTGAGAAGTAGAATCTGCAGATGAAGGTTTAGAAATTTTAAAATTGATGAACAAAGATTCATAATCATAAACCCATGAAGGAGCTGAACCTGCATCAGTTATGTTTAGCTCGTGCCAATCAATGTTATATGACTCGACTATTTGTCTAGTTCTTTTATTATAAACACGATATGCAACTTTATTGGCAGCATATCCCACAAAGTAACATTCATCCGCCTTTTCAGAAAATTTTGAAGATGATTCAGTTGTATGCAACAAAGTGCAACAACAACCAAAGGCTTTAAAATATTTAACTTTGGGTTTGTGTTTATAAAATATTTCATAAGGAGTCTTATTTAATCTTTTGTTGATTAAAGCACGATTTTGAACATAACATGCAGTATTTACTGCTTCAGCCCAAAAGAATAAAGGTAATTTGGCAGCAGAGATCACCGTTCTAGCAGCTTCAATCAATGTTCTATTTCTTCTTTCTGCAACTCCATTCTGTTGTGGAGTGCCAGCAGCACTGAATTGTCTGGCAATTCCCTTGGATTCACAAAACTCATTTAGAGTTTGATTGCAAAACTCTGTTCCGTTGTCACTTCTGATGCATTTTACCTTTTTCTCTGTCTGATTCTCCACCAAAGTAATGAACTTGATCAAAAGGTGTGGAGTTTCATCCTTAGATGCTAAGAAAAACACCCAAGTAAATCTAGAAAAGTCATCAGTAACAACCAGACAGTAAGATCTTCGACCCAAACTTAAAACACTTACTGGACCAAAAAGATCCATGTGTAAGAGTTGTAAGATTGATTCGACTGAGTTGTGTGCAACTGGTTTGTGAGGAAGTTTATGTTGTTTACCCTTTGAACATGACAAACAATGTTCATTTAATTGAAATTCTTTTTCGGGTAAACCAATAACATGATTTCCATATACAAGTTTATTCATGTTTTTAAGATTGACATGTCCTAATCGACGATGCCATAACATGGAATCATTCTCCGAGGCTTTGGATAGTAAGCACGAAGCTGTTACCAAAGAACTAGAACAATGCATATCAAGAAGATATGTATCATTGTCTCTCGGAGTCCTCATCAAAATCCATTCATCAGGAACAACAAAACCTGGTTTTAAAATTAAGCATTCTTTGTTAGTAAGTGTGTAGAATATTGTTTGTCACAGATTTGAGACACACTTAGTAGGTTATGTTTTAATTCCTCAACAAAATTAACATTCTCAAAACTTAGGACGCCATTTGTAACTGTACCACGTTTAGTAATTCGTCCTCCTCTATCTCCTGCAAATATCACTCTCCCTCCGTTGTATGATTGCACATCTTGTAGTAATGATAAGTTACCCGTCATATGTCTTGAACAACCGCTATCTACATGCCATAGACTTTCAGTAGTCTTTTGCGGTTGTCCCTGCATTCGTAACAAAATTATTTAGATTTTGGTACCCAAGTCAAGCAAGACTTGAGCACATTTTGAGTTGCAGCAAGACAAAATGATTTGATATTTTTATATTTGGTTTGCACATCATTCTTTTCATTTATGCTTTTAATCTTGACATTTTCTATTACATCATTAGGCAAATTCTTATCCCGTCTGACATTAAACTCATTAACAACCTTTGATTTCATATTATTTGAAAATTTTCCACGAGTGAAAAATAGTTTTCTATTATGAGAAATAGAATTATGAAATCTTTGTTTACTTAATGATTTTTGTCTAAAAGGACAATTATTTGCCAAATGATTTGTGTTTCCACACTGAAAGCATCTCTTTTGTTGTGTGTGGAAAACAAACTGTGGATGACAATTATGAAAATTGTCATAAAAACCAAAGTCAGATTGACTAGGTTTAACTTTCTCCACAGTCTCTCGAATCTTTGTCTCGTTTGACAATTGCAAATTCATCTTTTGCAGACTCGATGAAATTGATGAATTATGACCACTTTGGATTGTAGATTTGGCAGTTTTGACTTTTGGAATTGGTGGTGTTGAAATAGGAACGGTCTTTGATTCTGCTGGAGTAGGACCAGACTTTGAATTTGCTGGATGAGGACCAGGCTTTGAATTTGCTGGATGAGGACCAGGCTTTAAATTTGCTGGATGAGGACCAGGCTTAGATATACGGATTGGTGCTGGAGAAGGACCAGGCTTTTGAATTTTCAGATTAAATGCAGAAGAATCATTCACTTGCAAATCTGGGCTACAAAAATCTTGATTCACAAGGTTAGCATTATAATGTAGTTTATTTTTAAAGAATCGAGAATTCGTTTCTTTAAAAATATGTTCTTCATTTTCAACAATCCCTTTTGAAACAAATCTATTTTTAAAATCCTTTTCCATTCTTTCTTTCTGATTTACCCTTAGATTTGCATTCAAATTATATTTGCTATTTGATTTCATCTCATTCAAAACAACATTCTTTTCATTTCCTGACAAGTTTTGTTTACAAGCAGATTGTGAAACTTTTACATTCTTATTTTTCAAACATTCATTCTCATTCTCTTCCTCACTCTCACTTTCACAATCTTCAACCAACCTATCCACCTTCATTTTATCTGCAAAAAGATTTTCAGGTGATTGTTTAGGTTTGGATACTATGATAGGATCAACAGATAAATTTATTTTGACAGAAGGTTTTAAGTCTTGAGATGGAGAGAATCCAATTCCATAGACCATATCAGAATCACAAATGTTATCAGATGATGGTAAACATGAGTAATCATGATTAATTGGAGGAGCAATGTTAGAAAATCCAACGCCACACTTTCCTCCTTTGATCTTCTGAGTCATTTGTGACTTGATTATTCCTTCAACCATTATTGATGAAAGTTCAAATTTCTCAACAGTCAATTTAACCGTGGCTAATTCACTGTTGAGTCTATTAATTTCTAGAGCGAGTTCATTGTTTCTATTTGTCAAGTCATTATTAGTACATTCTTTATCATGAAGATTTAATTTCAAATTATATATTGTTTTGTTTAAACCTTCAAGTTTTTCTTTAAAAATCTTTTCATTTGACTTGTGTTTGCTAGCTTGATACTGAAGTTTTTCAACTTCCATTATCAGGCTCTCATTGTGGACTCTGTATCTTTGAACTTTCTCAACACATGTATTTTTACATAGACTATCATATACCTTTGGTTCTGAAGTTTTCCCTTCTGTTTTCTCTACCTTCTTGACCATGAATGCTTTCATTTCATCAGCTGGTTCTTCCACTGGAGCACTATCAACAGTCTTTGGATCAATGCATGGACTTTTGACTGGGAGCTCGACAGTATACTCATCAATCACACTTCCTTCTTCAGCAACCTTTTCAACCTGATCTTCCTTTACAAAAGTTTCCTTATCTTCAATCACTTTCTCATCCTCTATTTCAACTTTCTCCTTCTCTTCTTCCACCGTAGCAAACAAACCCTCCAACAAATCATCAGACACGAATTCAGCAAACAAATTTTCCTCCTCTTCTGGTTCTGGAACAATCTTTGCAACCAAGGCAGTAGATAAATGTAAATCAAGGGCCTCCATTTGATCAGACCAATCATATTCAGCATTAGTTTGAGAAACTAATGCTTTAGTACCACCAGAAGTACTTGCTTTGTCTTTCTTTGGCTCTATCTCCACTGTCACCATCTTCTTTGGGCCTTCATTTTGACCAGTTTTTGGTTCAGTACACTCTCTGGCGAAATGACCTGGTTTGTCACAGTTGTAACACCTCAGGTTAGATTTATCGAAACCAATTTTGCTAGAATTGTTAACGCCAAACATTTTCCTCCCAGTTCTTCTAGCAAAATTCTTCGCCCTGTAAACTACCATGGCCATTTGATACTTGATGTCATTCTCTTCAACATCATCTGGATTAACTTGTTGAAGATCATCAACCAAAACATTTGGAGCAGTAAGTCTTCCGGCCATGAAAGCTTCATAACTTGACATGAAAGTGGTGAAAAGAGCAAGATGCTCCTCAGCAATCTGAACAGTTTGTTTTGATGGACTAGTGGTAGCAACATAAGCATGTTGACCACTCTGAGAATCTTGAGATTGAGAGACTTGTTGATGGATGATGGGGGAATAATGTTGAGCAGCTGGAACATGAACTTGGTGGTTTACTGCTGGTTGAATAAAAGAAGATGCTGCACTTCCAGATTGTTGTTGCTGACACATTTGCGTATAACTGACATAGTAATTCGGATTACTAGCCATCTTTGCATAGAGAGCAGTTCCTTCAGCACCCAGAGAACTGAGATGATTAGCAGCACGCTGCTTATCGTCCATAGCATAAGACTTGATTGTTGAGATGAGATCAGTCAACTGAAGAGTATACAAGTCTTTGGTTCTCTTTATCAATGTACAGTTGTTATTCCAACTGTAAGGAAGTGAGTTTAGCAACTTCTTGTTCATAGTGATGGGTTCCAGAGTAATACCTGCACTCTTCATTTTTGTGACCAGTCTAACAAACCTGGCCATCTGAACTTCCAGCTCTTCACCAACAATATGATTGAACATGTTGAACTCTTGATTCAACATATCCTTTTTGCTCTCTCTCATGTCTTTGTTGCCCATAATCTGAGACTCCAGAGCATCCCAAAGCACTTTAGCACCCCTGAACTCTTGAAACTTTTGTGAGATCTCAGTAGTAAGAGCCATTGTGATTGCAGCATACGCTTTATCATCCAATTCCAATCTCTTGATGTCGTCTTCATCCCACAAATGTTTAGGTTTCTGAACCATTTCACCTTTATCATTTTTGTACAATGGAATGTAAGGACCATACTGGATTGATCTCCACATCTTCGGTTCCGTGTAAATAACATATCTCTCGAATCGGAAAGCCCAATCAGAATAATCATCTTCACAGAGAAGCCTCGGTGGCTTGTTACCAGTACCAATTTCCGTGTCTAAATGAAGTGAAGCAGTAAGATGCTTCAGATTCGGAGTCGTTGAAGCCATAATGATCAAAAAGTCAAAAATCAGGTATTCGCGCGAAAACAGAACTTGTGCGAAAACCAATTTCGCGCGGATTGAGTTTTCGCGTGAGGAAGCAGTTCGTGCGAATTTCCAAAATTATCTTTTCACGCGAATCGCACAAAAAGGTGAAATACCTAACTGAGCGAAAACACCACTTTTCGCGTGCGAGAACTTGCAGATCAAGCGAAAATGTCGATTTTGTGCAGAAACAAATTTCCAACCGTTTGTTCACGCGAATGTCACCTCCAATTCACTGATTAAGTTTGATTAAACCCATTTTAATCCAATTTTAATGAATTTAAGTCAATTTTAATCAAAATTAAGCTTAAAGTCCACTAATTCAGTTCAATTAGGTCCAAATCAGTCCAAATCCTCCACAATCGAGCAGCATAACATTGCCATCTCAGAATCTAAAGTGATCAATGATGAATTCTTCAAAAATCGAGTAGAACACAATCCAATTCTTCTCCAAATCGTGGTTCAAGAGCCTAATGCTCTGATACCAATTGTAAAACCTCTGAAAATCTCCCAGAAACAATAACACATGATCTCAATCTTGTGAACGCGGAATATAAACAAGATTGGAGTAGAAGAAGAATCAAATTGAACTCAAATGATATTAAATTGATGAACAGAAACCTATTACAGGTCTTGTGCGATTTCACACAGAACAAAATGATAATATGAACGAAAAGCTTAATTACAAAACGAAATCTAGCTATTTATACTAAACCTCGGGTTCTCGCGCAAGATGCCTTTCGCGCGGCCTAATCTTTCGCGTGGAAGCTGTTCTCGCGTGGAAGATCTTCTCGCCTGAGAGCTGCTTCTCGCGTGGGATCTGGATTTCGCATATGATGTTTTGCCGAGCCTTGATTTGTCTTCTACAGGGACGGGTACGGGAACGGGTACGGGAACGGGTACGGGAACGTGTACGTGTGCGTGTACGTGTGCGTGTACGTGTGCGTGTGCGTGTGCGTGTGCGTGTGCGTGTGCGTGTGCGTGTGCGTGTGCGTGTGCGTGTGCGTGTGCGTGTGCGTGTGCGTGTGCGTGTGCGTGTGCGTGTGCGTGTGCGTGTGCGTGTGCGTGTGCGTGTACGTGTGCGTGTACGTGTGCGTGTACGTGTGCGTGTACGTGTGCGTGTACGTGTGCGTGTACGTGTGCGTGTACGTGTGCGTGTACGTGTGCGTGTACGTGTGCGTGTACGTGTGCGTGTACGTGTGCGTGTACGTGTGCGTGTACGTGTGCGTGTACGTGTGCGTGTACGTGTGCGTGTACGTGTGCGTGTACGTGTGCGTGTACGTGTGCGTGTACGTGTGCGTGTGCGTGTACGTGTACGTGTACGTGTACGTGTATGTGGATGTGTGCGCGCAGGCACGCGCGCTGGCGTGCGCGCAGGCGTGCGCGGAGGCGTCCGCGCATGCGGACGCGTAGGCGTACGCGCATTCGTACGTGTATGCGTACGTGTATGTATCTGTCTATGTATAGGTATCTGTCTATGCGTATGTATCTGTCTATGTGTATGTGTCTGTCTATGTGTATGTGTCTGTCTATGTGTATGTGTCTGTCTATGTGTATGTGTCTGTCTATGTGTATGTGTCTGTCTATGTGTATGTGTCTGTCTATGTGTATGTGTCTGTCTATGTGTATGTGTCTGTCTATGTGTATGTGTCTGTCTATGTGTATGTGTCTGTCTATGTGTATGTGTCTGTCTATGTGTATGTGTCTGTCTATGTGTATGTGTCTGTCTATGTGTATGTGTCTGTCTATGTGTATGTATCTGTCAATGTGTATGTATCTGTCTATGTGTATGTATCTGTCTATGTGTATGTATATGTCTATTTGTATGTCTATGTATATGTATATGTGTATGTATATGTATATGTGTATGTATATGTGTATGTGTATGTATATGTATATGTGTATGTATATGTGTATGTATTCACACACGCACATTAATATGGTAAGAAACAATAATGGAAAAGAAAGAAGAGTGAGCCGTATTAAAGTTGCAAACATTGTCTAGTTGTTAGTAAAAAAGAAAGTGTTGTTAATGGTGTTTGCTCCATTGTGAATTATAATATTTAGTTTCGTGATTTGACAACTAAAGAAAATTAGATTTTTTCTCTTACGAGAGTTGTCTAGTTGAAACACCATATTATGTCATGTAAACAAATAAGAGGAAAAAAACATATAAACGATAAAAGTAAATATACAACATGTAACAATTAGAAATATGAGTAAATTATATTTTTCATCCTTTAGCTTTATGCCAAATTTAAGATTTTATCCTTAAACTAAGGAAATTACACTAATTATTTTTACGTTTAAAAAAGTTTACAGGTTTCATCTTTAATGGACGTTAAAATTTTCTATTAAGTTCAGTCACATGTCTTGCGCATGAGGGTAATTTTGTTATTTAATCTTAGTAACTTACAAATTAAATAAACAATTGAAAAAAAAATAAAACCATCACTATCTCTCTAGTCTCTACTCTCTCTCTTTCTCGATCTCTCGATACACACACACACATTTTTCAACAAAAACCACACCCCTCCATCTTTACTTCCAGAGCCGCCAGCCACAACCGCCAGCAGCTATTCCCTCCATTGTTGGCACAACCAACTCTCTACTCTCTCTCTCTTTACTCTTTACACACACACATATGAGGCGAAAACTCAAACAAAGAGGGTGTGAGTTGTTTTGGGCTCCCGCCACTCACCACCACCCCGTTCGATTCCTCCAACACCCCTAGATCTCAATCTTGATTTGGGATTGTCTCCGATTTTACAAACCCTAGATCTGATAGAGGGGCTGTTGAACTACTGGTGAAATATGGGAATGAGTTCAATTATTCGATGGTTTTATGATGATGGAGGTGACGATGGTGGTGGTCGGCTGGTCACAAGTTGTGAGTTGACTCAGGTGGCCGGTCGCTTGTGGTTTAGGGTGGTGGAGGTGGTTTATAGTGATTTAGATGGGGATGATGGACATGGTTTAGGTTATGAACATGATGGTTAGAGACGGTGGTTGTGATAGGAGGTGGGTCGGGGAAGGCGACAGAGGAGGGCGGTGAAGGCGGGTCGCACGGGATGCTGATATCTGAAATTACTATAATTACCTTAGTCATGAAGGTGGGTCGAAGGATGGCAGTGTTCTTTGTGTAGAGAGAGAGAAAGAGGGGAGAGATGGGGCAGGGTGGGTGGGGCGGGGTGGGTGGGGTGGGTGGGGCAGGTTTCAATAATTCATGTATGTATTAAAGGGTAAAATGACCGAATTACCCTCATGTGGCAAGTCATATGATCTGACTTAACCAGTAATACAAACAGACGTTAGAGAAAATGACTAAACGTGTAACAAAATTAAAACGTAAAGGGCAATTAGTGTCATTTCCTTAGTTTAAGGTCAATATCTGAAATTTGCTATAAAGTTAAGGGACGAAAATTATATATTATATTACCAGCGGTGAGTGTAACCGTTGGTTGGAACAATCTGGACCATTGGATGAAGCTAAAATTAAATCTTGTCCATATAAACTTGACGGTTATAGCGGTTACAAGTTGGTTTCTGGCTGTTATCAGTGATTCTCTTCTTCCTATTTTTTCTAGCCATGTCTTCTTGGGAAGCAATTTCTCCTGGATTAGACATGATTTCCTCTGGCACGTTGCTGTAACCATGCTTATAAAAACCCCTCCCTCAACAATTTTCCTTTTGTTTTTCATTTGGTTTGTACAAAAGAATAAAAGAAGTCCGGTGAGGTTGTCCTATTTCCGATTTGATCTACACACCACCACCGGGGAAGGAGATATTCAGGTATGATTTATTGCTTTCACCATCTCTATTTCTTGAGCTTTGTGGTCTCTCTCTATCAAATTTAATTTGACCAATGGATTTAGGCTACAACATTAGGTTAATCGAAGCAATAACATAATCTCAGTCGATTCTACCATTGGATTCGGCTATCTAACATAAAAGCAACAACATCAAGGTTAATTGCAAAGGTAATCATCACTCTCCATTTTCATTTTCTAGAAGTACCCTTAATCAGTCCATCTAACCAGTTTAAACCAATCAATTGGTGCTTTAAAAATATTTTTTAAAGCTTCCTAGGGGCCTTGGGCTACAATGAAGATGATGATGGGGGTGGTTGGTTTAATCTAGGAGAAGAGAGGGATTTGAAACAAATGCCATCAAAAGTTAGGCTGAGAATCTGGTATCCATCTTTCCTTTAATTGTACAGTACAAAATCACTGAGAATCAATTTGGTTTTCGTTGTTGATCTTAAATTCTTAATGTTCATTGTTTAAATCGGGTTATGTAGTTTGTGGATTTTTAAACGAATCTAGCACCAATAAAGACTAGGGATGAGCTATGGTTTAATCAAACTCTCTATCATTTCTCCCCCTCTCAGATGAGTTCTTATTTTATAATATTGGTTGTGGTTAGTTTTGTGTTTCGGTTGCTTATAATAATGAAGAAGTTTTTTTTTAATTAGGAGCTTCTAAAAGATGGCATTATGTGTAAATATGATTCATGAATTCCCAATTGTTATCTCTGATTTCGGTCAAACATATAAGAATTAAAGACTAATGGGTTTTTTTGTGTTTGTGTCTGAAATTCGCATATTTAAGGTTATTTGAGTTTTGCTTATGCGGAGCTAACATCAATCTTATTTCTACAAAGAAAATGAGATTTTTTAAATGTATGATCTATAAGGTGGTTTGGGATTGCATTACTCTCTATACTGATGTAAATGATTTATTAATCTCTTACACTGTTCTTTTTTACCTTATATGTAAGACCCCGATCCCGAGCACCTCACAGTTGGTCATTCATAGCACTAAATATACATATTATAATACATAAAAACATTGCGGCGGAAGCCATTAACAAAAACCATTCCTTACTATTAATAAATATTGTTGTTAAGCAATACAATAGGGTTTGAGTTACAAAAGAATTGTTTAATTGCATTACAAAACAACAATATCATAAGTGGTGAATGGATGTCAGTCTTGCCCCGTCGAGTAGCTTCAACCTCGTGCCATCCTCAGCAATGATTACCTGCCAACTGAAAATGTATAAAAGTCAGCGTTGCTAAGTGAGTTCTAGTTTAAAAAGCGTTAAAGTACCTTATATAATTTATATATGAAAATACTCTTTTCAATAAGATACTTTCTTTGCTTTCGTACGTGAGCACGCATCATATATATACATCAAGGTAATACTTTCTTTCTTTCATTACTGTGCACATTCGTTCATTTCGTACTTTTATCATTATCTTTCACTTTCCTTATGGACCAATATGCAATACCCCGAACATTGTGCACGAAGCTGATGTTGGGCCTATGGTCTATGAATAGACCATTAACATTGTGCACTAAGCTGACCCAATCACCTAAGGTATGCTACAAGGGTCCCTGTCAGTCTTAATGACTGACCCTGTAGCATCATTCGGGTTAGCTAAACCGCATACAGTTGAGCTAACGACAACATGGTCGTGCACCTCATATACATATGCTTGCAATACTTGCATTCTTTCATTTATATTTCACTTTTCTATATCATTAATCTTTCACTTTTATTAATGATAATACTTTACGTATACATTTATAAACACACCACGTAAAGTCACACAATAATAGTTATTAAGGAACATAAGAACAGCTTATAATCATGCATAATAATAACAATTAAAACCCTAAAGTCAAACTAGGGTCAAACCCTAATCATTCTGTTTTTCTCAAAATTTCAGAAAAATAAACTAAGTGTTAGGCGCATGAGGACTATGCAGACGCATGATGTCTGTTTAGGCGCATTACAACTATGCGGGCGCATGGACTTACACTTAGGCATTTCAACACTTAAGCGCATGAGCCTTTTGGGCGCATGGGCACTATTTGGGCGCATGGGATATACTTAGGCGTCTGAGCTTAGAACTTAGGTGCATGAGCTACTGTTCAGGCGTATGGACTTACACTTAAAATTTCTAAGGCATTAGTTGGGCGCATGGGGTACTGTTTGGGCGCATGACCCTACTTAGAACTTTTTAAGGCAATTTTAGGCGCATGGGCCTTATTTAGGCGTATGACCAACCTGTTTAACATGTTTCTAAATTATTTTCAGTCCCAAACATCATATCAACCTATTCTGAGCTTGTTATAACTATTCTAAGCTTAATCACCACATACACAACCATAGAACAACATCATACAAGCCTACTTACATACGGTTACATATATATAAATTTTAAAAACATTTCTAATACATTTCCAGCCCCAAAAAGAGTTAAAACATGTAAAAGTCGGGGACTAGAACTCACCTGATGTATCAAAGAAGTAAAACTCCTCCAAACTTGCTTGTACACGAATTCAAACACCTAAAACAAGCCAAATAAACACCAAAACATGTATAACACTTATAAATCGGTTCTAAGGTTGAAAACCCAATAAAACCGAGCCAATTATACAAAGAACCACTTACCTAGATCGAAAACCACCTCTTCTTCTCCTTGAAACCGAGAGAAAACTTTTGTTCTCCTTTTCTCTTTTTTTTTTCAGTCGACAAAAGAGGAGAATGTGGGCATGGAATGGGCGGCCATGCTCCTTTAAAAGTAAAATTTGTACTTTTGTGTTATTTTACACAATACCCACTTCCACTTTGTCTCCTTTTCATTTTCTATTTTGCCTTTCCTTGTTATTTATTTTCGACAAATTTTCGGGTGTTACAAGTCTACCCCACTTAAAAAGGTTTCGTCCCTGAAACCTGTCATTCTTCGAATAACTATGGGTAATGTTGTCTCATTTCTTCTTCTGACTCCCACATAGACTGAGAACCCTTCCTGTGCTTACACTGTACTCGCACCAATAGAACCACTTTATTCCTTAACCTCCTTTCTTTTTTATCAATGATCGCCACTGGTTGCTCCATATAATTAAGCCGTTCATCCACCTCAATATCCTCTAGTGGTACAATCATGTCCTCATCAGTTAAGCACTTCCTCGGACGGGATACATGAAATGTGGGATGAATTCCACTTAACTCACCTGGCAGTTCTAATTGATAGGTCACCTCTCTTACTCGTGCGATGATTCAGAATGGTCCTATTTATCTTGAGATTAGCTTACCTCGCTTTCTGAACCAGATAATACTTTTCCAATGTGAGACCTTCAACATAACTCGGTCGCCCCTTGAATTATATTGGTCTACGCCTCTTGTCGGCGTACGAATTTTGCCTATCCTTCGCCGCTTTCTTAAAGGCTTTGATTCTTTCTAACTTCTCAGTGTTAGCCTTGATCACCTCAAGGCTTCCCAACTCTTTCTTTCCAATATCACCCCAACATACGGGTGTTCTACACCTTCTACCGTATAGTATCCCGTAAGGTGGCATGGCAATGCCGGCATGATAACTGTTAGTATACGAGAATTCTACTAATAGTAAGTGATCGTCCCAACTTCCTCCAAAATCGATCACGCATGCTCGAAGCATATCCTCGAGTGTCTGGATCGTCCTCTTAGACTGGTCGTCCGTCTGAAGGTGATAAGCCGTGCTAATGTGTAGCCTCGTCCCCATCGCATCATGGAATCTCTTGCAAAATTTGGATGTAAATCGGGTGTCACGATCAGATACGATAGACACCGGCACACCATGACGAACTACAATCTCCTTGATCAATAGATCCGCTAATCTTTTGGATGAATACGTCTCGTGGATCGGTAGGAAGTGAGCACTCTTCGTCAGTCGATCAACGATCACCCAAATGGTATCGTACCCCCTCACTGTACGAGGTATCTTCGTTATGAAGTCCATGGTGATATGTTCCCACTTCCACTCGGGTATATCCAACTTGTAAGGCCCCGATCCCGAGCACCTCACAGTGGGTCATTCATAGCACTAAATATACGTATTTTAATACACAAAAACATTGCAGCAGAAGTCATTAACAAAAACCATTACTTACTATTAATAAATACTATTGTTAAGCAATACAATGGGGTTTGAGTTACAAAATAATTGTTTAATTGTATTACAAAGTAACAATATCATAAGTAGTGAATGGATGTCAGTCTTACCCCGTCGAGTAGTGCAGGATCGATGTTGGTCACTCAACAAGTGGTTTTTCTCTCAAACTCACCTATAACAACACTCAGAGAGAGTCCTAACAAGAGTTGATTATAATATAACAAGTAACAGAATGATAATGAACACAGGAAGTAAATTTTCAAGGTACTTTTATATATTGATTCTCAACTCAAAGGATTACAAGACTTTTACAAAGCACAATCTCTCTATCTATTGAGTTACAATGAGAACTATATATATAATACTACCTACAGCCGGATATACTTTGATTCCAGCTAGAAACCTATAACCAAAAAGTCTATACTACAAGACTATAGGTTAAGGTATCTCGGATATTTTATCTGAGATTTGGTAGTCAGGACATGTCCCTGACTTACCTTTTGTTACCAACTAAGGTTGGTAACATGTACTATCATAAAAGGTAAATAGTGGAATAAAGTATGGTCAACTACATGGCTCTTTAGGAAGAAGCCATGTTGTATCGGAGGTCTGCAGCGGAATGTCAGAGACCATACTTATGTCCACTGGTTTATAGCAGTGTCTTCCGAATGTTAAGTTGCTTCGGAAGAATAACTTCTTCCGAAGCCACTTATACTTCGGAAGACTGCTTCTTTCGAGGCTTGGAAACTTCTTCTTGTCTTCGGAAGTAGAGTTTGTCTTCGGAAGTTGATCTTTCACTTGTCTTCGGAAGAACTCTTCAACCTTCAGAAGTTCACATACTTAGCTTCGGAAGCATTTGAATATAGCACCAAAATTGACTAAGTGAAGTAGTTTTGGTTGCACCAGCCTTTCTTATGATCCAACAAACTCCCCCTAGGCTGATGCTACCAAAACTTCATTTCTCTCTTCTTCTCAGAACTTTCAGCACCAAGGAGAGTAGATATCTGTCTGTTTCCTTGTTTTTCCCTGATGTGGTGCTGAGAAGTTTGTACAAATCCTTGGTAGACAGAACATCCAGTCTGTTACCTTGGATTATATGTACCCTTTCCTATGGCCCTCTGAAAAGAGTTAGTTGATGGGAACTGTAGTCATATTCCCATCTAACTATAGGTTCCAATTCCGGACCCTCCACCATTTGTAAAAAGGTTGCACCCTTGGTGGTAGGTCTTTCCTTTTCTTCCTGTCTTCTCAACTTCAACTCTTCATTGATCCTTGCCTTTGCAGTTAGCTCAGCCAAGTGAATACTACTGAGATGATTCCTGATGACAGCAGCAGTCTCAGAGTTGGAGGGGTTGGAGAATGGCTTCTCTGCAAGCTCAGTAATGTCAAATCTGCTGAGGTGCAACAGAGAAGTGGCATTGAACCGGTTGATTTCACCATTCTCCCTTTCCACAACAAAACGTGAGAGGCTTCATCGAACCTCCACTGGATTATGCTTTTCCTAGGTGCAAGAGACTGACTAGGAATCCTGTCCTCCTTTCTTGTATCCAGCAGAGTCACCAGTTTTCTTTTAAGTCTCTTCTCTTCAGCATTCAGAGAATCAGAGTTGAGACCAAGAAGTCTTGCAGCCTGGCGCAAAGTTCCTCTAGGCAAATCAAGAAATTGATCTAGTGTGAGGGAACTTGAAGAGTCATCAACATAGGTGATGTTGATGAGATCTTCCTCACAGGAGATGTTGCTCAGAGTTGTGCAGTTGTTGAGCTTTGTCTTGATTTCCTTAAACTCCTCAAGAGAGAGATGTTGAGAAGGCTGAGGGGATGATCTGGGTATAAGTTGGGTAGTTTTGGGTTCAGTGGTTCTGGGTTGTGTTTTGGGTTAAATGATTAGAAGTACAGGTGGTTGAGGTGATGAAGTGGATATGGGTAGATTTGTAGGTTCAGGGGTGAAAGGTTCATCTGAGGGTTCGGTTTTGATGGGGAATGAGTATGGGATTGGTTCTTCTGGTGCTGGTTATGGTTGAGTGGTTGGGGTGAAGAACATTCCCTGTCCCCTTCTGTACATCTCTTTCTTCTTTCCCATACGGATGTCAGCCTTGATTTCACTGACAATCCGCTGGAGTGTCTTTTCAGACATGGGACCCACCTGCCTACCAGAGAAGCCATGAGCCCGGAGATAGTCTTTCATCCAGGCTTTGTCACTGAGCTTCTTGGTTGCAGAGGTCCTTGCTACTTCTTCTTTCTTCCTCTTTTCTCTGCTCTTTTCCCTTGCAGCCTTCTTTCTTTCTTTCTCCATTTGATCCCGCTCTTTGTTATGGAGCCATAGGTTCGTATCATTGTCATGTGGAGAAAGTTCTTGAAGATTGAAGCCACTAGAAAGTAGGAATTTTATCCTAGCTTCCCTTAGCTGCAAGGCAGCTTTCCTCTGTTCCTCCTCTTCCCTTTCTAAAGCCAACCTGGCTTCTTCTTTTGTTTTAGCCTGGTTGTCCTCTCCAAAGTCACCAACTCCTCTAGTGGTAGCAGGAGTACTTCTTCATTCGCAGCTCCTAAGTTGATGAGCTGGTCAACGAGTTCCTCTTTTTTCTTGTTGTTGATTGCCTTCTGATTGGCTACAGCTGCTTTTGAACTAGCAGCTATCAACTTCTCAGCATGGAATCTACCTTTCTTCTTTAGCTTCTCAATCCTTTCCTCTTCCTGAAGATCTTCCGCAGTCATTTTCCTTTTTCCTTTGTCTTTTGAAGAGCTTGACTGTGATGATTCTTGGATAGAGGGTTCAGATTGAGAGAGAGGTTCAGATGGTGTTTGGGATGGAGCAGGTTTGAGTAGGTCCTCACTATTCACCTCAGATGCCATTTCAAGGATTGTATCTGTGATGATTAGATCCTCGGACATCTGGAACAGTCCTTCCGCAGCTTCTATCTCAGCTTTGGAAGATTCAGCTTGTTCTTCCAAGGCTTTAGCTGGTTCTTCCAAAGCTTTCCTTATAGCTTCGGAAGTTGAAGGAGATGCACCTTCTGTCCCAATTGTTTTAGTTGTTGGGCCAACAGTCCCCATTTCCCCTTCGAAGTGAATCTTAGGTTCCATGTGGACCTTAGATTGACCAACTTCTTCCACAGTGGTAGAAGGTGCAGTGATCCTTTGAAGCTCTTCAACTCCAAAGTAGATCAATGTAGGGTCAAGGCTTGGCTGATCAATGGAGGATCTCCATACAAACTTGATGAAAAGTCTGTAGAGATCCTTAATCATCTGTGAGTCAATCTGTAGAACAGATTGAGATGACTTGGGCAGAGTGATGATGTAGGAAGTTGAAGCTTGGACCGGTGGTTCCTCATGTGTTTGTCTCTGAACATTCTCCCCCTTTTTGGTAGCATCATCTTGAGAGCTAGATGAGCTAGAGGAAGAAGTCAATGAGACTTGAACTGGTACATACCTAACAGACCTCTCTGTCTGTGTCTCAGCTAGTTGAGCCTTAAGATTGTCAATTTCAAGTTGCTGAGTGGTTGACCTGTTCTCTAAGATCCTAACCTTAGATTCAAGGTTTGAGACCTTAGAGATCAAGTACTGAATGGTGAGTTGCATACTTCCCTCATCTTCATGTGAAGAATCACGGGGAGATGAGATAACATACCTAGTATGTTCAGTCTCACCACCAGATGTGGCTTCTTGGCACCCTGGATACCTTTGCTCAAAGTCATCTCTTTCAATGATATCAATGTGCAAAGTTGCTATAGACTCAGTCTGATTGATGTCACCACTGTCCTGAGAGCTCAATAAGAGACTCTGAGTAGTGGCAGTTGAGCCTACATGAGTCCCCTCCATATCAGTAGGACTCACCTCAGTTAAGGTTTGCTGATGGGGGCTAGAGATAAGGGATGTCTCCAGGCTCTGTTGATCTTGGAGAGGGTGTGGTAGATCAACTTATTGCCGTGGAGAGATGTTATCTATTCATCAGTTTTAAGGAGGAGATCAGTGAAGGATAGGGAGGCTAAGCCTACTGATTCGGGACCTTGATCAATGTCTACAGGCATTGAGCCTCTGGTGGGGCTGTCCCTAATTGGCTACACAGGGGAGTGTAAAGACTCACCCTGTGGGCCAAAGGCTTGGGTGTCGGGCTCTTGGGTTTGAGACTGAGGAAGCTCAAAACCCAAATTGAGGTCAAAGGTGAAGGATGGTGTGACCTCAGACTGAGTGGGAGTCCATTGTTCCACTCTAGTCCTTTTGGATTGAACAGGAGGAGCTTGTTCAATCAGAGTAGATTGAACAAGGGTTCGTTTGGGGCGTCTTTGATAAGTGATAGTGATGGGTGGAGAAGGTAAAGTGATATTTATGGAGAAGGTTGCTGGTGTGGGTTCATCACCTGTGGGGTTAACAGGGATGTTACCAGGAGCTATGTGCTCAATCATACCTGGAAGTAGATCAGTGTGTCTTCCAGTGAAGTTGGTGGACACCTTCTTCATGGTCTTGAAGATGGCAGGCCTCATGTGAGGGACAGTTAGAGCAGCTGCACAGACAAGCTGACTCTGGTCTAACTCACAGTTGATGATGTGCTGAAGGAATCTAGGATACATGAAGAATGTTTCCCTTTGAAGATTCCCTATGAGGTTAGTCAGCACAAACCTTGAGTAGTTGAAATGCAGGCCTCTCACCAACCCATGAACTAAGCATCCTAGTTCATAGGGAATTTGATCCCATCCCCTTGACTTATTAGACAAACAGTGGAGAACAATGTGCAAGAGAAACTTCCAGTTGTAGGAGAAGTTGAACTTGTACACGGTTGACCTACTTACATCTCCTCCATATCCCATTAGAATGTAAGTGCTGTCTAATTCGTCCTTGGGAAACTTAGTAGGAGCTCCTTCATCCTTGAGCTTTAGATGCTCCCTGATGAGTTGTTCAGTAATAATCAACTCTTGTCCACAAATCCTGGTCCTCAGTATACGAACCCCATTTAGGGTTTCTGCTCGACCATTTCCCCAAAATTCTATCATTTGGTTTGAGTAAACAGTGGGGTTAATGTAAGGGCTGTGAGGTAGGTTGATTCAGAGAGAAAGGTGATGATTTTAGAGAAGTCCGCATCTCTTGAAGGATCAAGTAGTGCGACTTGGTTGTGCTGAGGGTTTAGCGCCATTGTGAAAGGTGAATTAAGATCAGCTTGAAGTTGGGTGAAAAGGAAATGACGAAACTTTCAGGGCAGTAAAATGGTAAAAGCTAAACAGGTCTGGATTATTTAAACAATGGGGATGACTGTGGGAGGTTATGGTGGTTTTCGGCGGTTATGATGATTTGCGGTTATGAAATGACAATGGCGGCAAGGGATAAGTTTAAATAATTCGACAATTATTAGCAAAATCTTTACCTTTTACAGAGTGGGGCCCAAAAAGATATCCGTTACACAGTAAAAACTCTCTTTCCTAGTATAAATGTTTCCGAAGGTAATTTGTCTTCCGAAGGCAATTCTTTTTTTCGAAGCAAAGCATTGCTTCCGAAGGTAAGAATTGTTTTCTTGAATGAAGTCTTATAAGCTTCGGAAGTAGATCTGATGTGAAATCAATCGCTTCTTCCGAGACTAAAACTTCTTCCGAGAAGAAAATTTCAATGGAGGAATTTGACTTCGGAAGATATTAAAGAATATCTTCCGAGAGTTAATTCCTCTTCGGAAGAAATCTATACTTAGAATATTTCAAAGAGTTCTTTTGTAACAGGACTTAAATTGTATTGACATGAGACATTACACATTTAAAAAGCTTTCAAAAGAGGTAGTTTAATCAATGTTTATCATCCCAATAGCTGATATGAGATATTTAAACCTTTGTTCATCAAAAGCTTTGGTGAACAAATCAGCATATTGTTCATTTAAGTCAACTCTGATTAACTTGATCAGATTTTTCTCATGAATATCTCTAATGAAATGATACCTGATATCAATATGCTTTGTCTTGGAGTGCTTTACTGGATTCTCGGTGATGGAGATAGCACTATTGTTGTCAATATGGATAGGAGTGCTCATGAAGTTGAATCCATAGTCTAACATCTGGTTCTGAATCCACAGCAGCTGAGCACAGCAGCTAGCAGCAGTAATATATTCAGCTTCAGCAGTTGATGTAGATACACAGGATTATTTCTTGCATTGTCATGAGATGATCCTTCCACCAAGAAATTGACATCCTCCTGATGTGGATTTCTTGTCAATATTGCAGCCACCATAGTCACTGTCAGAGTATCCATAGAGATTGAAATCACTATTTGTTGGATACCAGAGACCTAGTTTAGGTGTTCCTTTGAGGTATCTGAGGACTCTTTTTGCAGCAGCTAGGTAAGACACCTTTGGAGCAGCCTGATATCTTGCGCAGATGCGAGTAGCAAACATGATATCAGGTCTACTAGCAGTAAGGTACATCAGAGAACCAATGATTGCTCTATACTGATGTTGATCAGTATCCTCCCCCTCAAGGTCAGGGCAAAGATTATGGTTTCTGGGTATGGGTGTCTTGGCTGGCTTACAGTCCTTCATCTCAAATCTTTCTAAGATGTCATTGACATACTTGGATTGATTGATGAAGAATCCTTCCTTTAATTGTTTCACCTGAATTCCAAGAAAGAAGTCCATTCTTCCCATGGAACTCATTTCAAACTTCCTTTTCATGATGCTTTCAAAGTCTTTACACATTTGGTCATTTGAGGAACCAAATATGATGTCATCAACATAGACTTGGACAAAATGTTCTTTCCAGACTTTTTAATGAAGAGAGTCTTGTCAATGGTGCCTCTAGTATAACTACTTTTTAGAAGAAATTAAGATAGAGTCTCATACCACAGCCTAGGTGCTTGGTGCAGCCCATATAGAGCTTTGTCCAGTTTGCACACATAGTTGGGATGCTGTGGGTCTTCAAATCCTGGAGGCTAGTATACATAGATTTCCCTATCTATATCCCCATATAGAAAAGCACACTTGACATCAAGCTGGTAGACAGTAAAGTTCTTGGATGCAGCATAAGCAAGGAAGATCCTAACTGCCTCAAGTCTTGCAACTGGTGCAAAGACATCAGTATAATCAATTCCTTCCTCTTGGGTGTATCCTTGAACTACTAAGCTAGCTTTGTTCTTGATAATCAAGCCTCGATCATCTTTCTTGTTTCTGAAAACCCATTTAGTGCCTATGGGTACTTGACCAGGTGGTAGTGGGCATAAATTCCAGACCTTTTGTCTTCTGAATTGAAGCAGCTCCTCTTGCATCGATTCAACCCAACTACTATCTTTCAAGGCATCTTCTACCTTCTTAGGTTCCACCTAGGATAGAAAACATGAGTACAAACAGACATTCTCATGATGTGTCTGACCTCTTGTTTTCATACCATCAGAGACATCTCCTATGATGTTCTCAGTTGGATGAGAGTTGTGAATCCTAAGGCGAGGAATCACTTCCAGTTGCAGAGATAGGTCCAGGTTGGACATATTCTGATCAGGAACTGGAGCACTCTGTCCAGCTGTTGTTTTAAAGTCATTTAATGAGGACTGATTGAATGACTGAGAAACATCATCAATGGTTGGCTGTAAAGTAGTATTAACAGTTGTCTGTTCCTTCAAAATACTACTTCCTTCAACCTGGTGTATTGGATCAGCTGATGAGTTTTGAGGTTCATCAAGTGATTCACTTATTGAAGCTTCACTATTCCTTGAGACAGTTACACTATCTGATCTGTTAATAGTTGAAGCTTCTTGTCTTTCAGCTCTTGAAGAATTTGGAAGATGTTTGGTAGCTCAAATAGTTGAGTAGCATCAGCATCAGCATCACTTTGAGCACCTGTTCCAGCTGAAGCATTCTCACAAGATGGTTTAGAATAGTTTGGAAACAATTCTAAGTCAAAGATATAATCAGGTCCATTCCCCCTAACACAAGGAGTGCGCTCATTAACAACTATATTGGATGACTCCTTAAATTATTGATTCTTAATGTTGTACACTCTATAAGCTTTGGAGCTAGAAGAGTATCCAACAAAGATAGCATCATCTGACTTCTCAGCAAACTTTGCTAAGTTGTCTTTTGTGTTAAGTATGGTACACCTGCTGCCAAAGGACCTTAGAAAACCAATGAATGGTGGTCTCTTGTTCCATAACTCATAAGGGGTTTTTCCATGGGGCTTAACTATAAGAACTCTGTTCTGCACATAGCATACAGTGCTAACTACCGCTGCCTAGAATGTTAGAGGTAGTTTTGAATCAGCTAGCATAGTTCGAGCAGCCTCAATAAGTGTCCTGTTTCTCCTCTCAGCAACACTGTTTTGTTGAGGAGTTCTGGGAGCACTATATTGTCTGGCAATCCCTTTTGAGTCACAGAATGAGTCAAGAACGAAGTTCTTAAACTCGGTCCCTTGATCACTTCTAATGATTTTAACCTTATGATCAATTTGATTTTCTATTTTTAGAATAAAAGATTTCAAAGTTTCAGCAGTTTCATCTTTAGTTCTTAAAAAGAATACCCATGTAAATCTTGTAAAATCATCAACTATCACAAGGCAATTTGATTCCCTTCCAATGCTCATTATACTTGTGGGACCAAAGAGATCCATGTGCAATAAGTGCAATGGAGTAGTGATTGTATTAGCATATTTGGATTTGTGAGATGTCCTGTGTTGTTTCCCTTTCAGGCAAGCAACACAGTTATCTTTGCAGAAAAATTCCTTTTTAGGCAAACCATATACCAAGTTATTTTTAGCCAATTTATTCATTGTCTTAAAATTTACATGACACATATGTTTATGCCATAGTGTTGATTCATCACTATCAACTTTGGAAAGAAAACATGATACTTCACCCATAGGAGAAGCATTGTAGAAAACATGATACTTCACCCATAGGAGAAGCATTGTTCATATCTAGCTTGTACATATCCCCTTTCCTGGGAGATCTAAGAAGCACCAACTCCGGAGGAATTGTCATCCCTGGTTTGAGGATAATGCACTCATGTTCCGTGAACAGCATTTGATGTTTTTGGTCACAGAATTGAGAAACACTTAACAGATTATGTTCAAGCTATTTGACAAAGTGAACTTTGTCAATGTTTAATCTACCATTGGATATACTTCCTCTGCTAGAAATATATCCTCCGGTCTCACCTCTAAATTGGACAGGCCCTCCATCATAGTTCTGGAATTGTTGAAGGAAAGATCTGTTCCCTGTCATGTGCCTGGAGCATCCACTATCTACAATCCAGACATTGTTGTTCTTGTCAAATGGATGTCCCTGCACATAAGATGAGATTGTTAGTTTTGTTTGGAAGCCCAAGCCTTGCTGGTCTTGGGCTCTTCCAAGGATGATGACATGATTGAACCAAAAGATATGCATTGGGGCTCAATATAGGTCGTTGAAGAAGAGGTTTGGGCTACGGTATTTTCCTTGATCTTCCAATTCATCCCTTGGTTGATCTTTGAAGATGAGCTCGTTGAGGCTATTGCAGCATGGACTTCTTCCGAAGCTTCTTTCTTTTCGGAAGAAGCCTTCACCACCTTTTCTTCCGAAGTAGTCTTCTTCTGGGTTGGTTTCAGGAAAGCTTTCTTGTTCTTCCAAACCTTTGAAGCTTTGGCTTCCGAAGCCATTTTCCCTTTGGAAGAAGTACTTTCATCTAAAAGTAACTTGGCTTCCGAAACCAGCTTTCTCTTTTTCATCACTTGGACTGTTTGAAATGGTCTAAATGTGAGACCTTCCCTGACTCCTTCTTTTCTAACATTATTTGCATAATATGTGCTTGCTGGATTGTAGTAACAATCTTTTGCCATGTGGTTGTGCAGACCACACATTATGCATGCAATGTTAGTCTTTTGGGAATTCAAAGGTTGCTATTTCTTAGGCTTCTTTTCTTCATCAGCAACTTTTCCTTTCAAATTCTAATCCTTTGATAGAACAGGAGTGCTGGTATTACACTCCTTTCCTGAATCAGAGGCACCTAACACTTGAAATCCAGCTGAGATAAAGACACCTTTTTGCTTTGGGTCGATCTTTAGCTTAGACTCAGCAAATTTCTTGGCAATCTTTCTAGCAGCTTTAGCTCTGCTTCTTCTTGCCTTGGTGGTTAGGATTTGATCTTCACAGGAGGAGATAGGTGCATTTACCTATTTCTTTCCTGTGGTGGCCACTATTATTGCATCCTCCTTCAATTCTGGTGAGGAAGGGTCAGCAGTTGGAACCTCTTGCTCCTCAGTACCACATCTAGGTTGTCTAATAGACTCATAAGAGTGTGGTGGAGCAATTTCATTGGTTCCCAGCCCTCCTTTGTTTTGATAAAACATTTTGGAATGGGAGGATGATGCAAGAATAGCTTGGAAGTTTTGCTCAGCAATAGCTTGCTTTCTGGCCTGAGCCTCAGCAGTGACAAGCTGGGCTTGAGCTTCAGACAGCTTGGATATCAGATCTTTGATTTGAGTCTTATAGTTGGTTTGTTCATGTTTCAAAAGAGACACAGTTTTCTCTAACTCATCAATTTTCTTTTGATAGTCAGATTCAGCTCTTTTAAAGTCAGATTTTAAGATATTTAAAGACTCAACATCAGATCTGATTTCCATATTGTAATCCTTGTAAAGTTTAACTTTAGCAATACATGCTGGAGTGCAAAGATTTTCATATACCTGAGCATCATTTGTTCCGGCCATGAGTGCTTGAGCAGGAGTCACATCTTGTACCATGAAGCTCCAGTCAACATCTTGAGCTATTGCAGCTGTTTCAGTTGTCTTTTCTTCGGACTTCGAGGTTGAGGGATGTGTTGAGGCCTGTGGGGTTCCCGGGTTGTTCTTGGGAGCCTTGCATTCCCTAGCAAAGTGACCCAGTTGGTCGCAGTTGTAGCACCTTGCCTTGGTCTTGTCAAACCTAAACTTGCTGTTAACAGGGTTTTGAGGGAATTGCCTTCTAGTTCTTTTGAAGAACTTCTTCACTCTGTAAGTTAAAAGAGCCATCTGTAGGACAATGTCCATATACTCTACATGTCACACCCCGACCGACGGCGGAATCATCGGAGCGGACGAGGGAATGATGGATTGTTCATAACACATGGTTGTCTAATAGTGGAAATAATATTACAATTAGATTACAAGATAAAATAAGTTCAACATACACAAATACAACAATCGAAACCACAAATAATAATCGTCTTTTATTTTAACTAGGTCCGTGTCTTAGATGAGCACGTAGAAGTCCACTATCTTGCTTAACCTGAAATCATGTGAGAAATAAAGTCAGCTAACGAGTTAGCTGGTGAGTAATCACAGTTTTGAATATACATATAGATTGATTGATTGATCCATCGATTGTAATTCAATTCACAAGGTAATATTAAGACTTATATGGCAACCACGAAGCATATAGATAAACCGACATAATATAAACCCCTTGACTTGACACTTGCATATAATAGACTCCACACAACACCATAGATTGACTAATTGCCTCTGGTATAATCACCACTCGTAAGCCATGTGGGGTGGGTTATCCAAACCAGTAAATCTACCATTGATACCAGGATTGATTGATTGAATTAGGGTTTTACTGTCGTCCAGTTTATCACAGTACGTTCACGTATTTGCAAGTAATAACATAACCTGTCTTGAATTGAATTGAAAATGAAATAACAATAGAATATCATGATAGAATATATTGTATCACATGATTTCCCCCAAATAGGAAATGATATAAAAAGGGGATATGAATACTCACTTGATTGACGAGATTTGAATTTGGACGTGATAGATTAAACACCAATGATTTCCTTATGATTAACCTAAGGAACGGTGTCTCTAGTTAGAATAATAATGATTTGGGAATTTGAGAATGTATTAGGTTTTCCATCGGGTCTTGAATGGTAGTTTAAATTTATAAATTTTATTTGGTTTGAATGTCTTGAAATGAATTGGTTGTAAGTGAATATGTCAACAATTTTAAAATAATTTATACATATAAGTTATACATATATACAATTTATTAATAAATTGTATATGTATAATTATATACATAATAATCATGTAATTATATATAATTATATGTATATTTATATACATAATTATATGTATATAATACATTTATACATAAGTAAACATAATTATACATCGTATGTTAGTTATAAATTGTATACGATTATGTAAAAAAAAATTATACACATGTAATTTATTCAAATAAAAATTGTTTCGATAATCGGATAGTATATATCTATGTAGATATATGGGATTCAATTTATAATTATATATTATACACTAATTTTAAATTGGTAGAAAATATAATTAGTTATTTTATTTATTTAAAACAATTAAAATAAATAATTAAAATGTTGAAATAAATTTCAGAAAAATAATTAGGTTGTTTTAAAAATTTCTAATGTTTGTAAAAATGTTTTTATGATTTTTAGAATTTTTTTCTGAATTTTTAATGCTTAAAAAGAGTGTTTAAAAAATATATGAGGTGGCCCGGGGTCGAACCCGGGACCTCTCGGATGTGATAGAGCGTGGGAACCGGTGAACCAAAGGTCGTGGCCGCGATAACTCTCGGCCTTTAATTCTTTTAAACACCATCTGCTTCAATCCCAAATCACCATATGAACCCTAGATCGAATCCCGTCCAATTGAACCCCGATTCGATCATTATTGCTACTGAAATCATGGGGCTTTCATTCCCCATGAAAAACCGAGTTTGTAGAGGTATTAATTACCTGTTAAGATGGTGTATTCGAGGTGTTTGAGTTCGAGATAGGTCCGCGACTAGATGCCAATCGAATGTTGCTCAGATCGTGATGATAATCAAATTAAATTGATATGAAGTTTTGGATGATGATCAAGAGTGAAAGCCCCTAATCAATTTCAGGTTTTGAAACTCCGAAGGTAGTGTTCGAGTGAGTTGCAGGTCGCGATGAAGATGAAGATTGATTTCAGTGTTTGTGTTTGTTTTTGGTAAAATTGGCACTGGATTTCGATTAGGTGTGTATAAATGACCGTTTTGGTAGCTTTAATTTGTTTATTGTGGTTGTTTGAGTGCATTATCAAGCTGTAACGAATCCGAGAATAAAGTGAAGAATTTAGCCGTTTATTTGACTAATTCAACACATTTTGTGTTGAAATTCAATCTAAATTGGATCCAAGGAAACTTTCGGTGTGATTGTGGGGTTCAATTTGGGTAAATTGCCCGATTTCTTGTCGGGAATTTTGTGTGTTCGATGTGGAGCTTCGGATTCGATTATTACCGACAATTAATGGTGTTTAATGGTTGCATTGAGTTCGAAACTCATCCACGAACACATTGGGACCGGTTTTGTGGGTTGAAATGGTGTATTTTTACCATTTTGGCTTCGCCGGAGTTTTGGCCGGAGTCTCGCCGGCGAGTCGCCGGAAAAACGGGTGTCGACGGGGGAGAAGGGGTTTTAAAAAAAATTTACACTTTGGCCCCCTGTAGTTTAGGTTGTTTATATTTTATGCTAGAAACTTAATTTTTAAGTTTCATAAATTTCAAAATACCCCCCTGCACTTGATTTAAAAATATATATTTCTATAAACAATTGTATTTTTATTATTATTATTATTGTTATTATTTATTAATGTTATTTTCATTATTATTGTTATTATTATTATTATTATTATTATTATTATTATTATAATTATTGTAATTATCAACATCGACGAATAAAATTTTAACTTTTATTAAACAAAATACGCGATGTTACAGTCTCCCCTGCTTTAGAAAATTTCGTCCCGAAATTTAAATCACGAGGAGGCTGAAACGAAAAGATGAGGGTACTTGGTTTTCATTTGGTCCTCACGTTCCCAGGTGTACTCTGGCCCACGTTTAGACTCCCAACGAACTTTGACAATGGGTATCCGACTACGTTTGAGTTGTTTAACTTCCCGATCCATAATTTCCACAGGCTTCTCAATAAAGTGCATAGATTCATCAATCTGGACTTCGTCGAGTGGAATGTGAAGATTTTCATCGGCAAGACATTTCTTGAGATTTGAAACATGAAACGTCGGATGTATATTGCTAAGTTCCTGGGGTAATTCAAGCTTGTAGGCCACTTTCCCAATTCGCTCGAGCACTTTGAATGGACCCACGTAACGAGGTGCTAGCTTCCCTTTCTTTCCAAAGCGAGTCACTCCCTTCCAAGGTGACACCTTAAGAAGTACGAGATCACCGACATTGTATTCCATGGGCTTACGTCTTTTGTCAGCATAATGCTTTTGACGATTTCTAGCAACGACCAAGTTATCACGGATCTTATGTATTTTGTCGGTTGTTTCTTGTATCAATTCCGGACCAGTAATCTGTGATTCACCAACTTCAGACCATACAAGGCCTCAAATGGTGCCATCTGTTGGTCTGGTAACTGTTATTGTAAGAGAATTCAATCAACGGAAAATGAGAATTCCACGATCCACTGAAATCAATGACACAAGCCCGGAGCATATTCTCGAGGGTTGGTATTGTTCTTTCAGTCTGACCGTTGGTTTACGGTTGATAAGCTGTGTTAAGATTCGGTTGAGTTTCGAGAGATGATTGGAGACTTTTCCAGAAAACGAGAGGTGAAGCGACCATTACGATCAGAGATAATATCTTTACTTGACAATAGATTGTTTAGGAAGATTACCATCACGTAATCAGGTTTTGATGATAACTCACAATGAAAGTCGATAAATAAGGAATAAATGGTTTGATGTAGCTAGATCGAGTCAAAACATGAAGATAAAAGAAATCGATTTAAGAATTTAAATGTTCCATGTTAGGATTCAAAATCAACCTAAAACGATCAGGTCTCTTTTCAAGTTCAGAGATCATGCTTTGGCTTGATAGGTCGAAACACTAACATTATTTCACCCTTCAAGTTACTACATGCCTCTCGTCACTTGATTACAACCTTGATAAGTTGATGATCAAGAAATGAGGATAGTCATCAAGGTATGGTTTTCACCCCTAACTTGATGGTGTACTCTCAAGGTATGACCACTAACTTACCAATCAAAAAGTTCGATCTGGGGATCTACAGAAATAAGACGAGATAACTCATCATTAAGGTGAGGGATTCACTCCTATCTTAACGATGAATTTTTACAAAACAGAATATAACAAGATAAACTTCTTCATCAAAATCCAGAATTCACTCCTACTTTGATGAGGTCGTTTCATTTGAGAAAATACAATCCATAAGAATGATATTATCATCAAGGTATGAATTTCACGCGTATCTTGATGATTGAGCTTGATAATAACAAGAAAACAATCGAAGATTGACATTTGTCACCAAAGTACGGGTTTCAATCCTATTTTGTTGAGATCATGTCATTTATGAAATGTAAGTTCCAAAGTGAATAATTGAAGTCAGTCCTCAAGATAAGGAAATCACCCTAATCCAGATGATGAAATTTCATAAAATACACAATTGGAAACCATTTATTGAAATGAATAAAGGATCATCCCCAAAGTAAGGGAATCACCCCTGTTTTGATGAGTTAGAATCATTTAGGAGATTCAAGTGTCCTTAGTCATAGGTTGACTTGTAAACTCTTGCATCTCCCACGGTGCAAACGGTTCAAAGTTCGACTTAACAACGAAAGGAAAAATATCTCAATTAGAAATTTAGAAATTTTCAAATTACATCAATGTAACAAAAGGAAATCACGATTACAAATCTTGAACTAAATCAGGAAGACGAAATCAAGGACAAGAATTATTCAACACCACATCATTGGTGACTTGAGCTTGTTGAGCATTAATGTTGAAAGCATGTCCTTGAGCCATAGGAACTAGGCTGGCAAGTTGAGGGCATCGATTGCGAAAATGGTTCGGATCACCACATTGATAGCATGCACGACCCTGGGTAATTGCAGGAGGATGTTGGTGAACTGGTGCATTGGTCGGAGCTTTAGCAGCACTCCTGCACACGTTGAATGTATGACCCAAACGACCACAGTTTGTGCATTGACGACACTGAGTGTTAGCGGGATGATGGTAATTGCAGATGTTACACAGTGGATGGGGTCCGGTGTATGGCTTTTTCATCGGTGGTTGGTCGTTTACTGTTGGTTGACGAGTTGGAGGGACTTGATTAATTGGCACAGCAGGGGTAATCACAGCAAAGTTTTGGGATTTAGCCTTCCTCTTCTTGTTTTGAGAAGGTTCAGGTTTTTCCTCCTTAGGGGTTTCAGCTGAGGGTTTCTCGAGCACCTTCTTAGCACCCTTCCTAGTCAGGGTTCCAGCCTTGACATGATTGTCAGTTAGCTGAGCAGCTAACCGGATGGTATCTTCCAAGGTTGCAGGATTCCTACCCCACACCGTGTCTTGAATTTGCATGGGTAGACCACCGATGTATTTCTCGATAGCCCGAGATAAAAGAGTAACCAGATGAGGAACAAGTAGACTCAGTTCATGAAATCGGTTGGTATAAGCTAGATTTTCTCCACTTTCTTGAGTTAAGTCCCAGAACTCAGCTTCCAATTTCTTAATTTCATTTCTCGGACAGAATTCCCGAGTCATAAGCTCTTTAACTTCATCCCACGTCAATGCTAATGTTGCATCAGTTCCGCGGGTTCGTTTCTCACTGTTCCACCAAGTGAGTGCTCTCTTTTGAAGAACACTTGTAGCGTAACGAACCTTGAGATTCTCGGGGCATTCACTATTGAGGAAAGTGTTCTCGATACTCTCGAACCACTGTAAAAGACCAGTGGCACCTTCGGTTCCGCTAAACTTAGTGGGATTGCAGGAATTGAAATGCTTGTAAGTACAAGTTTTGGGAGGGTTTGGTGCAGTTGGGTTTTGGACAGTGTTTGGTGCAGTTGTGTTTTGGACAGTATTGTTGCCTTGGTTCAAATGAGTAAGCAGTGTTGGGATAACCGCAGCAACTTCACGTGCCACCATAGCAGCAATCTTGCGGCCAGAGCTTCTAGATCGGGAGCGGTTTTGACGAGAAGACATGCTGTATAATAAGGAACGAAGAAACCTTTATGAGAAACGGGTAATTGGTTTTTAAAACTTTTCAAAATAATAGAATCGTTAATGAGATTGTTTAGAATAACAATGAGAGGTTAGGAGTGTAAACGTTCGGTTCGCAAACCAAAACGAATACGGTGACTTATCAAAGTATTTGTGTCCACCACAACCTTAATGAGGACATGCGTACCTACAAGCGAATACTCATCTCGAGGGTTCCCAGGTAAGGTAATCAAGTTGTATGAATACCTTGCCTAGACAGAACACCTTAAGATACAGGTATCCCACTCTTCCAGCATTGCATGTTCTCGGTCATGTGACACGGACTTTGACGGGATTTGAAAACCATGAATAACAAATCAAAATTTAAAATTTGGAAACAATTTGATTTAGGCATACAATGCCATCTAATATGATTAGAATTTGTATGTGAAAGGTAAGAATCAAAGTATAAGGAATTGTCACAATCACATAATAAGCATAAACATGTAAGACACATAAAATCCTATCTAAGCATGTAAAATACATGAGAGGACTCATGTGTAAAGGTACTTAGTTATAGTCTAGGTCATTCCATTTCTAATAACCTAATTCCCTATAACCATGGCTCTGATACCAATCTGTCACACCCCGACCGACGGCGGAATCATCGGAGCGGACGAGGGAATGATGGATTGTTCATAACACATGGTTGTCTAATAGTGGAAATAATATTACAATTAGATTACAAGATAAAATAAGTTCAACATACACAAATACAACAATCGAAACCACAAATAATAATCGTCTTTTATTTTAACTAGGTCCGTGTCTTAGATGAGCACGTAGAAGTCCACTATCTTGCTTAACCTGAAATCATGTGAGAAAATAAAGTCAGCTAACGAGTTAGCTGGTGAGTAATCACAGTTTTGAATATACATATAGATTGATTGATTGATCCATCGATTGTAATTCAATTCACAAGGTAATATTAAGACTTATATGGCAACCGCGAAGCATATAGATAAACCGACACAATATAAACCCCTTGACTTGACACTTGCATATAATAGACTCCACACAACACCATAGATTGACTAATTGCCTCTGGTATAATCACCACTCGTAAGCCATGTGGGGTGGGTTATCCAAACCAGTAGATCTACCATTGATACCAGGATTGATTGATTGAATTAGGGTTTTACTGTCGTCCAGTTTATCACAGTACGTTCACGTATTTGCAAGTAATAACATAACCTGTCTTGAATTGAATTGAAAATGAAATAACAATAGAATATCATGATAGAATATATTGTATCACATGATTTCCCCCAAATAGGAAATGATATAAAAAGGGGATATGAATACTCACTTGATTGACGAGATTTGAATTTGGACGTGATAGATTAAACACCAATAATTTCCTTATGATTAACCTAAGGAACGGTGTCTCTAGTTAGAATAATAATGATTTGGGAATTTGAGAATGTATTAGGTTTTCCATCGGGTCTTGAATGGTAGTTTAAATTTATAAATTTTATTTGGTTTGAATGTCTTGAAATGAATTGGTTGTAAGTGAATATGTCAACAATTTTAAAATAATTTATACATATAAGTTATACATATATACAATTTATTAATAAATTGTATATGTATAATTATATACATAATAATCATGTAATTATATATAATTATATGTATATTTATATACATAATTATATGTATATAATACATTTATACATAAGTAAACATAATTATACATCGTATGTTAGTTATAAATTGTATACGATTATGTAAAAAAAAAATTATACACATGTAATTTATTCAAATAAAAATTGTTTCGATAATCGGATAGTATATATCTATGTAGATATATGGGATTCAATTTATAATTATATATTATACACTAATTTTAAATTGGTAGAAAATATAATTAGTTATTTTATTTATTTAAAACAATTAAAATAAATAATTAAAATGTTGAAATAAATTTCAAAAAAATAATTAGGTTGTTTTAAAAATTTCTAATGTTTGTAAAAATGTTTTTATGATTTTTAGAATTTTTTTCTGAATTTTTAATGCTTAAAAAGAGTGTTTAAAAAATATATGAGGTGGCCCGGGGTCGAACCCGGGACCTCTCGGATGTGATAGAGCGTGGGAACCGGTGAACCAAAGGCCGTGGCCGCGATAACTCTCGGCCTTTAATTCTTTTAAACACCATCTGCTTCAATCCCAAATCACCATATGAACCCTAGATCGAATCCCGTCCAATTGAACCCCGATTCGATCATTATTGCTACTGAAATCATGGGGCTTTCATTCCCCATGAAAAACCGAGTTTGTAGAGGTATTAATTACCTGTTAAGATGGTGTATTCGAGGTGTTTGAGTTCGAGATAGGTCCGCGACTAGATGCCAATCGAATGTTGCTCAGATCGTGATGATAATCAAATTAAATTGATATGAAGTTTTGGATGATGATCGAGAGTGAAAGCCCCTAATCAATTTCAGGTTTTGAAACTCTGAAGGTAGTGTTCGAGTGAGTTGCAGGTCGCGATGAAGATGAAGATTGATTTCAGTGTTTGTGTTTGTTTTTGGTAAAATTGGCACTGGATTTCGATTAGGTGTGTATAAATGACCGTTTTGGTAGCTTTAATTTGTTTATTGTGGTGTTTGAGTGCATTATCAAGCTGTAACGAATCCGAGAATAAAGTGAAGAATTTAGCCGTTTATTTGACTAATTCAACACGTTTTGTGTTGAAATTCAATCTAAATTGGATCCAAGGAAACTTTCGGTGTGATTGTGGGGTTCAATTTGGGTAAATTGCCCGATTTCTTGTCGAGAATTTTGTGTGTTCGATGTGGAGCTTCGGATTCGATTATTACCGACAATTAATGGTGTTTAATGGTTGCATTGAGTTCGAAACTCATCCACGAACACATTGGGACCGGTTTTGTGGGTTGAAATGGTGTATTTTTACCATTTTGGCTTCGCCGGAGTTTTGGCCGGAGTCTCGCCGGCGAGTCGCCGGAAAAACGGGTGTCGACGGGGGAGAAGGGGTTTTAAAAAAAAATTACACTTTGGCCCCTGTAGTTTAGGTTGTTTATATTTTATGCTAGAAACTTAATTTTAAGTTTCATAAATTTCAAAATACCCCCCTGCACTTGATTTAAAAATATATATTTCTATAAACAATTGTATTTTTATTATTATTATTGTTATTATTTATTAATGTTATTTTCATTATTATTGTTATTATTATTATTATTATTATTATTATTATTATTATTATAATTATTGTAATTATCAACATCGACGAATAAAATTTTAACTTTTATTAACAAAATACGCGATGTTACACTACATCATCTGGACTGAAACACTCAAGGTCATCAAAGCAATATTGAAAATCACCAGAGTGTCCACTTCCAGAGACAAAGGCACAACTATCCTGAAAGGAGTTGTGTTGAGCCTGTTGAGACCTTGGAGTCTCAGGTAGAGTAATGAAGGGTCAACTTTGTGAGTTGTCAGGGTAACATAGCAACTGATGTTGTGGTTCTATGCTTTCCCTTTCAATCACATAAAGGGCTGAACTCGATTGGTTATTGGAGTTACCAGAGGAGCTTTGCATGTTCATCTCCATCTGGAATGCGCTCAGAATACCTATAACTCTGTGAGAGTAAGAGTTTTAAGATATGATGTTCTCTTGATCACAACACAATAGTGTGTCCATAGTTTAGGAAGGGAAGACATGAACTTCCTTACTATGTCCATGTTCTTAAGATTTACTCCAATATCTACCAGAGTATCCACTATCTCAACATACCTGACGTATTGTTGAGTCAAGGTCTCACCAGCCTTGAAAGTGAAGTTTTCAAACTGTTGCTTAAGAGATCCTTCTTGTTCTCTTTAGTCTCCTTGGATCATTCATACATGAGCTTCAGTGTATCCCATAAGTCTTTAGCTGTCTTGCACTTCTTGAAGCCTCTGTAGATTGAATTTGGAAGAGCAGTTTAAAGACAAGTCATCGCCCGTGATCAAGCTCTATTCTTTTTCTATCTTCTTCTGAGTAATCATCCACATTTTTTGGAATGATACGATTACCAGTAGCAGAAGTAGTGCTGGGTATGAAAGGACTATTGACAACGAAGTCCCACATCCTTGAGTCTTGACACTTGATGAAGCCTTCCATTCTTGTACACCATGTGTCAAAATCTTCAGGGGTGTGATTAGTGGGGACTTGGTCATGGTACCAGTTTCCATATCAGCTTTTGTGAGAGCGGCCATTTGAGTGAATGGGTTGTAGGGAGGAGTGAAAAACAGGTTGATTTGGATGGTTAGATCACACAATCAAGAGCCAAAGCTCTTATACCAATTGCAGGATCGATGTTGGTCACTCAACAAGTGGTTTTTTCTCTCAAACTCACCTAGAACAACACTCAGAGAGAGTCCTAACAAAAGTTGATCATAATATAACAAGTAACAGAATGATAATGAACACAGGAAGTAAATTTTCAAGGTACCTTTATATATTGATTCTCAACTCAAAGGATTACAAGACTCTTACAAAGCACAGTCTCTTTATCTATTGAGTTATAATGAGAACTATATATATAATACTACTTACAGCCGGATATACTTTGATTCCAGCTGAAAACCTATAACCAAAAAGTCTATACTACAAGACTATATGTTAAGGTATCTCGGATATTTTATCTAAGATTTGGTAGTCAGGACATGTCCCTGACTTACCTTTTGTCACCAACTAAGGTTGGTAACATGTACTATCATAAAAGGTAAACAGTGGAATAAAGTATGGTCAACTATATGGCTCTTTAGGAAGAAGCCATGCTGTATCAGAGGTCTGCAGCGGAATGTCAGAGACCATACTTATGTCCACTGGTTTATAGCAGTGTCTTCCAAATGTTAAGTTGCTTCAGAAGAATAACTTCTTCCGAAGCCACTTATATCTCGGAAGACTGCTTCTTCGAGGCTTGGCAACTTCTTCTTGTCTTCGGAAGTAGAGTTTGTCTTCGGAAGTTGATCTTTCATTTATCTTCGGAAGAACTCTTCAACCTTCGAAAGTTCACATACATAGCTTCGGAATCCTTTGAATGTAGCACCAAAATCGACTAAGTGAAGTAGTTTTGGTTGCACCAGCCTTTCTTATGATCCAACAAGTAGTTTCACCCTCATGCCATCCTCAGCAATGATTACCTGCCAACTGAAAATGTATAAAAGTCAGCGTTGCTGAGTGAGTTCTAGTTTTAAAAGCATTAAAATACCTTATATAATTTATATATGAAAATATTCTTTTCAATAAGATAATTTCTTTGCTTTCGTACGTGAGCACGCATCAAATATACATCAAGGTAATACTTTCTTTCTTTCTTTCATTAATTTAGGCATTCGTTTATTTCGTACTTTTATCATTATCTTTCACTTTCCTTATGGACCAATGTGTGATACCCCGAACATTGTGCACGAAGCTGATGCTGGGCCTGTGGTCTATAAATAGACCACGAACATGGTGCACTAAGCTGACCCAGTCACATAGGGTATGCTACAAGGGTCCCTGTCAGTCTGATTGATATATGCTTTAAATACTGAATTAACTTTGTTTATCTATATTTAACCCCTCGTGATATTATATTGAATTTTAATTTAAATTCGAACAGAAATTCTAATTTATGATGAAAGGGTCATATTGGTTCTTTTGCCAACATTAATTTAATTGGATTGAAGTTGTTGATTACATGACACTATAATAATATATTGTAGGTTAAAGCATACTGGAGTATCAAAAATTTTAATAAGCAGACTAAAACCTTTTATTTTTTGGATGAAAGAGGTTATTATTGGTTATGAGTTATGGTTATCTTCTATATAATATGAAATATATTATTTGCTTAAGCAGAAGCATAATTAGTCTATTAAGGAGTCAAAAGTTTCTATTTTTATGATGGTGTTCCTTAATGAATGTATCTATCCTGCAGAATCATGTCAAACTACTGGGAAGACAAGTAACATCCTTCTGGTGAATTTGAAATGGGAGATATGCTATGGATTATGAGATTCATAGTGGATATATTCATTTAGACTCAGATGGAGATGAATACGGTTACATAGTTTGTTTTAAATCCCTTAAAATCTACACATATATTATTGACATAATGTTAAGTTACAATGTGGGTGTAGTTAAAGGCACAAACTTAATCTTCCTGTGGTCAGCACTTAACAACTACTGATGTAACGCTAATTTTTGGTACATTTCTCTCTAATTCAAGTCTACATGATTTGTTATTATTATTTAATTAATTAGACATGATGACAAGGCTGCTAAAAATGCAATGAAGAAGGCTTACTCTTCATTCATCAAAGTACATAAGTTTCATATAATTTAATATTCACAGCTACTATTTTGATAATATGTATAATGCTGTAGTGATATGGACATCGTCCTTTTTAGCAATGATGAAGTAAACTAATACACGTTCTAAAAATTTAATGTTAATCTTGGGTGTGCTTCCTACACTTGAAGTCTAATTTATTGTTTTTTTTTGGTATCTTTTCATATGTAGTACATGTAATATATATAACTTTATATGATTTCAATCAAATGTTGCTTTTAATTTTTATAACCCATTTGTTGCTCTCTATTGACGTGAACAGGCTATGCTTGCTAAATCTAGTGCTAAGTTATAAGACCCGTTTTTATTTGTTATTGATATGAACATGCCATTCTTGCTAAAGCTAATGATAAGGTATAGAAGTTACGAGAGTTAAACCTTAACAAAAGAAAGAAAGGAAAGAAATTGGAGGTGTCCCTTTAAAACACATGAAATGCAAAGAGATTGCAAAACCTAGCCGCATTGAATAATATTAAATATCTTTGACTATATATAGTTGTTAGGTTGTTCAAAAGGATTCACATAAATATTAAGAATCATTGTAATCACTTGATGTATCTGTAAGGTGCTGTTTGTTTTTTCTGCAGGAAAATGTCTGCAGTCTGCGGACCACATCTGCAGACATCTGCAGCAGAAGAGGTGGACCAAACGTCTGCAGTCTGCAAGAAAAAGTCTGTTTGTTTTTTAACATCTGCACACTGCTAACCAAATCACAAATTACACGATCATCAATACATCATCGTTAAAAAATAATAATAACAACAAATTCATTCAATAACAGATAGATTTGAGGTGAAAAGGTCTAGAAGTAATCGGTCTTACACAATTAGACATTCAGATTCAAACCAAATAGAATCGCATTCGAAGCATAAATCAAAGGATAAGGGACTGAAGGAGGCAGGAACACATACCTTCGTAGCCAATCGAGAAAAGCTTCCCATATACCCATAACGATTCAATTAAGAAAAAGAAGAAACAAAAATCTCGATCGAAATACAAAGAAAGAAAAAGATCTATTGAATCGAAGAGATCACTCTCACTGTCACTCTCACTGTCACTCTCACTCTCCACCGCTGTCGCCGCTGACGTCAAGCTCCATCGCCACCACCGTGACGAAACCGTGGTTGTTCATGGGTTTGATGTTGTTCGTGTGGACGTTGTTGATTTCATCGCAGATAGATTTGAGGTGGTGGGTTCGACGAGCGGAGGATGCACCGGTGACCATGACCACTGCCAACAGACCGAGGGGGGGCGAAGTGGGTCGACGGTGGCGAGGTGGCGACGGTGGCGAGGTGGCGACGGTGGCGAGGTGGCGAGGTGGCGACGGTGGCGGTGGAAATGTGGGGAGGAGGAGTGGGGTGGTGGGTATGTGGGGAAGAGAAGGGTTAGGGTGAGTTCAGAAGAGTTTAAAAGATGTTGTGAAGACCTTGTTCCACATCTTCTCTGTGCAGACGTCAGGACCAGAAAACAAACAGTCTGCGAAGTAAAAAACTCTTCCCGCGTCTGCGAGCGCGCAGATGAAGAGGTGAGGAAGAGGTTTTTTCAAAAAACAAACACCCCCTAAGTGTCGATGAAATGATTATATTAATGAGTTTTAAAATTTGAAAAATAATGTGTTGATTTGAGGAATTATTTTTCTATGTTTGTTTTTATTAGTTATATGTGTTCTCTTTCACAAACATTTTTCTAGAAATATTCAAAAGAGCTTGGCGAAGTCAAGATGTTAGAGATGCTGGATCTAAGTGATAATAATTTAATTTTCACGACCATTGTTAAATCATATAGAGATAATTAGAAATATTCACTAGATATAAGAATGTTGCAGTCACTAAACTTTTTATAAGTGGTCTAATACTAGTAAATGTTAATTCAAATTTTCTTTTAATTGATATATTTATGATCTAAAGTCAAAAGATCACAACTAATTTTGAAGTTAGTCTTCATGCACTTTTTTATTTATAACATGCCTGATATTTGTTGCATTTTTATTTGATACAATGTGTGGACTGTGTGTTCCTTAAATTATTTTGTAATCTTGAATAGGTTTATTTGGCATTCACATTTATAAAATTTAGGTTATGGGTTTTGCTAGATTTTCTTAGAATGTGAATTCAATTTTCTCTCAATAAGAGATTGACACTTTTGAGGTTAGAACTATTACTTTTTAAGACTTGAAATTAACATTTATTTTACATAAAAGTGTCAACAAGGTTTCTTTTCTCTACATTTTTAATCTTCTTAATATGGGGTATCAAAATTTGTTAGAAATTTATACACTTTTTATTTATATAATTGAAGTTGAGAAATGTAATCTTATGGCTTTATTATTATTATTTTTGTCAACAACAATATTAAAAGAAACATTCCTAACTAAGATTTTGAGAATCTCAACTTCCTATACAAGTTGCAGTTTCTTTAAAACTTTTCTTTTAAGTGTTATAAATGTAATTGGATTTCTAAACAAAAAACTTTGGAGATGGTATTAAGTTCTTTTTAATTATTTACAACATTATAAAACATGATTATGATGAGTTGCACTATTATTAGGGATGAAGAATTCCTTCTAACCAATTCTAATGAAGTTCTTATGTATCTCAATCTGTTTCATATGTAACAAAGAATCATTTTTTTTACCATGGTTATATTATTCTTTGGGCTTTTTAATGTACTCGATCATCTTTTTACTTAAAAGTAAAACGAGTTATAGTTTAAATTTAAACGAACTTGTCTTGGTTTAGAATGGATAGGTTTAGTTAACATGACATTAAATTACCCGGCCACCGAACAGGTATAAATCGAGTAAATCCTCAAAAGTCATTGAAGAAGATGTGAGATTTAGTAAGGTGTTGTTTGTTTTTTCTGCAAGAAAACGTCTGCAGTCTGCGGACCATATCTGCAGACATCTACAGCAGAAGAGGTGGACCAAACGTCTGCAGTCTGCAAGAAAAAGACTGTTTGATTTTTTTAACATCTGCAGACTGCTAAAATATTATGTAATTAAAGTAAACCTATTCTGATACAAACTAAAATAAAAAATCATACTACTAATATCACAAATCATACTACAAAAACCACAAATCAAACCAAATACTAAACCAAATACTAAACCAAATCACTAACCATAAACCAAATCACTAACCATAAATCAAATCACTAATCATACAAACTAAAATCACTAATAATACAAACTAAAATTAAAAATCATACTACTAATATCACAAATCATACTACAAAAATTACAAATCAAACCAAATACAAACCACATCACTAACCATAACCTGGGTATAACAGTAGTTAACACTCCATTCAACCTGCAATTCAACAATTTATCAAACAAAACCCTGAAGTTTTTGATGAGACTGAAGTTCTTCTTCGTCAAATATTTCAGAATCTTTACACAGCCGGCTTAATACAGCCTGCCAAAAAAAGAGTTCCACCAGTGATGAGAAATTCTTTTGCTAATATAAAGCTCTCAATTTGGTTAAGAAATATTTAGAAGATAATAATCATATGTGCACATACAGGTACATCTAAAATTGTGCATAATTTATACAAGGTGTGACCTCCCAAACATCTACTTTTTTAAATGTGCCCTCTTAATATAGCTCCAAACTAACAAAGCCTATTATGAAACGAGATCTTATAATATCACGAGCTACAATATTATACCTGAGTGATGAAGTTGTAAGCTTTAAGCAAACCATCAAAAACTAAAATTCTATACTTTTCATCAATGAGACGATAGACGGTCTTTTCTAACTAAGCTAACCTCAAGGACATCAATGTGATTATAAAAGGGGGAGCTATATTCCCAGACTATTTCGAGGCTTGACTATCCATAATCATTATATCATTTCATAACAAAGAATACCACAACACCAAACTCAAAACTACATTCAGTATCCAAACCAGTGAACAAACACCAACAAATTAATTTAAGAGCTCCATAAAACCAACAACCGACACTACTCCTTTTATGGCATTCCACATATCATAATTTTGCATACGGTTTTGTATGCCTGTATATTGAAGAATATAGTGCCAGTAACAACTAACAAGAGCATGTAAAGACAATGTTCAATTTCACATGGAGTTAACCAAAATTCAACGTACAAAGTCACCAACACACAAAATCACACCTACGAAATTAAGGCAATAGCGAATGAAAACAAACATACACACAGTTATCAGAGGGGTTTTAACTTTTAATCGCTCGATCAAACAAACAGCCCCCTTTCTAGGGTAATAAGAAATCGAAACTAACACACCAATTTTCACACAAACTACCTACACCAAGAACCATGAAACTTAGGGATTACTAACTTCCAACATTTAATGAATTACCTGCTGCTGTTTGGCTACTTATTCCCTAAGTTTGCTCGCTTGCTTTCTTATGGCTTCCATTATTGAAAATTGAAGTCGAAATGGAAGTTGTTGTTGAATCTGATGAATCGATCGATGATGAAAAGGGTTCGATTGATGCGTTATTAGTGTGTGTGAATTGAGGGGAGGGTAGCTGCGGTGGTTGGGGGAGGGGGAGGCGGCACGACGGCGGTTGGGAGAGGGGGAGGCGGCACGACGGCGGTAGAGGGGAGGTGGGGTGGTGGTGGTGAGAGGAGAGGTAAGATGGGGAAGATGAAGATGGATTTCAGGATAGAGAAGAGGTTAGAAGATCTCAGAAGTGGCAAATCCACATCTTCTTCATGCAGATCTCAGAAAGACGTTTTTTAATGAAACGTCTTCCAAAAATCAAACAGTCTGCGCACTCAAAAGTTCTTCCCGCGTCTGCGTGCGCGCAGATGAAGAGGTGGGGAAGAGCTTTTGGCAAAAAAAACAAACAGCACCTAAGTCATTTCCTATCTTTTCTGGTTATAAATGTTGAAACTGTGTGATTTATAAGTAATAACTTTTACAAATTATAATCCAATTGATTTAAGAATACTATTTTTAATGATCTTAATTCTCTTTTCAGGTTGCATTGGCATGTAAGAAAAGTGGATGATTAAAATCCCAAAATTGTTTGTGTTTAAAATGTAAAGAAATATAGCTATGTCATTATAACAGTAACATACCCGATCACCGAACGAGTATAAAACTAGTTGTAATTTACTTTAGAAATATTCTTAAAAGCATGTATAAAATAAAAGGTGAAGGTAGGAAGATCAAACTTGGGACTCTTTACTAAAAGGCATACATGTAACATTAAACCAAATAAATGTTTTGTAGAAAACAATTAAAAGAAATTTATATAAATATTACTTATATATCATTGCTTTTGAATGATGATCTAAAAAATTTGATGCCTTAAACGACAGGTCATGTTCAGTCGTCATGATGAGAAGGGTACACTCTAATCAATGTTACATCTATTCGATTATAATAAAGAAGACATTAATATAAAGTTGAGTTAATTACACAAATAATCCCTGTGGTTTACCTAAAGTAACAAGTTTGGGTACTAACTTTTTTGAGTAACGACTTTGAGTATCGTGGTTACTATTTTGTAACATATGTGGGTACTAAGCGCAACGTCCGTTTGTTTTTAACGGATTACCCCATCACGTGCCAAAAATGTGAGGGTATTTTAGTCAAACGAAATAGTAACGTTTACATTACCCATTTAAACCCCTGTTCATCATCGTCTTCATTTCTTCTTCATCATCTTCATCATCGTCTTCATTTCTTCTTCATCATCTTCATCATCGTCTTCATTTCTTCTTCATCATCTTCATCATCGTCTTTATTTCTTCTTCATCATCTTCATCATCATCTTCAAGACTTCAAAAATTGAAGCCCTAATTGTTTCAAGTAACCATGGTTATGTGCAAATGTGGTAGAGCAGCCATAATAAAAACCTCTTGGACTAACAACAACCCTGGACGACGCTTCTACTCTTGCCCACAACTGGTAATTTCTTCTAAACCATCTGCAACTTTTGAATCCGTCATTACATCTTCATCTGCTTCGTGTTTATTTGCAGCGATCAAAGTGCACATTTTTTGTTTGGAGTGATCCTCCATGTGTCCCCGTTCAGCTGAAATCATTCCAGGGTTGCTGAAATCAAAGAACCACCTTGAAGCCAAAATTAGAACACTAACAGAAGAAATTGAAAGGATTAACCACCTTGAAGCCAAAATTAGAACACTAACAGAAGAAATTGAAAGGAAGAACAAGAAATTGATGTTAAGTTGGTTAATGTTTGTAGTTATTGGTGTTTTTCTATTCTATATGATGTAGTTCAAGTGTGTAACTCTTCAGATTTATGGATGAAATGGGAAATGTTCAATGTGCAGTGTTTGTTGAATTGTAATAACCCAACCAATTTGCAGTGTTTTTGTATTCTATATGATTGGTGTTCAATGGGAAATGTTCAATATGCAGTGTTTGTTCAATGTGCAGTGTTTGATGAAATGGTGTTTTTGTATTCTATATGATTGGTGTTGATGGTGTTATGAAATGGGATGATATGATAAGCAAACCAAAATTATGCAGTGCAGTGCAGTGAACAAACAAAATTGATTAGTGTTTGTTCAAAATTGTATTCTATATGATTGGTGTTGATGGTGTTGATGGTGTTATGAAATGGGATGAAATGGGAAATGTTCAATGGTGTTTTTGTATTCTATATGTTTTTGTATTCTATATGATTGATGCAGTGAACAAACAATGTGCAGTGCAGTGAACAAACAAAATTGATTAGTGAACAAACAAAATTAGAACACTAATCAATATATCATAAGCAAACCAAAATTAGAACATTGTGCAGTGCAGCAAACCAAAATTGTGCAGTGCAGTGCAGTGAACAAACAAAATTGATTAGTGTTTGTTCAAAATTGTATTCTATATGATTGGTGTTGATGGTGTTGATGGTGTTGATGGTGTTATGAAATGGGATGAAATGGGAAATGTTCAATGGTGTTTTTGTATTCTATATGTTTTTGTATTCTATATGATTGATGCAGTGAACAAACAATGTGCAGTGCAGTGAACAAACAAAATTGATTAGTGAACAAACAAAATTAGAACACTAATCAATATATCATAAGCAAACCAAAATTAGAACATTGTGCAGTGCAGCAAACCAAAATTGTGCAGTGCAGTGCAGTGAACAAACAAAATTGATTAGTGTTTGTTCAAAATTGTATTCTATATGATTGGTGTTGATGGTGTTGATGGTGTTATGAAATGGGATGAAATGGGAAATGTTCAATGGTGTTTTTGTATTCTATATGTTTTTGTATTCTATATGATTGATGCAGTGAACAAACAATGTGCAGTGCAGTGAACAAACAAAATTGATTAGTGAACAAACAAAATTAGAACACTAATCAATATATCATAAGCAAACCAAAATTAGAACATTGTGCAGTGCAGTAATCAATGTGCAGTGCAGTGAACAAACAAAATTAGAACACAAACAAAACCAATGTGTAGTGCAGTAATCAATATATCATAAGCAAACCAATTTGCAGAACATACCAAAATGTAGAACATTGGTTTTGACTACATAATAACCAAGTACCTTAAACCAAGAAGTTACATACCAAAATGCATAACATTGTTTCAAAATACATAATGACCAGTACAACTTAAGTTTGAACCATTAAGCAAAAGTAAAGCTGCATCAAAACATCACTTAAGTTTGAATAAACTACACAACAGAGAAATCTTCAATGAGTAGCAACTGATGGTTCCCCTTGTCCAGTACAACTCCTTTTGTTGTGACCTTTTTTCCCACACTTTTTGCATGTCACTGTCTTCCACTTTCTAGTTAGTTTCCCATGCTTGACCACATCATCTTCCTTCTCCAATGCATCCTTTTTCCTCATCTTTCTTGGCCTCCCAATTGGTTTGTAATGCTTAGGCTCCTTTAACATTATAGGACACATTGATCTGGGCCACATGCTTCTACCATTGATTGGTCCAACTTTGTATGAATATACCTCCTTCCATGTATCCAAATAATAACAAGAATCCACCCATTTTTCAGGAATATCAACCTGTTGACCATTTAATGACATATCCCAGATTGCTGTAACTGCATGTTTACAAGGAATGCTCAGCAGTTCCCACCTTCTACATGAACATACTTTCTCAATAACATCAACAACACACTGTTCCCCATTATAACATGTAACTTGAAATTTTGCTCCCCCATTCCATTTAACAGTCAACTTAGCAGCCTCTTTTTTATAATCTCAAACTTCTTTGTGACATTAGGAGTTAACAACCCATCAGATTTATCTATGACTTTCATGACATTTACTATCCTTTTCATGAGATATTCTCTTACAAACTCCAAGGCAGTTATAATAGGCTTATCCCTTCCATCAACCAATCTTGAATTAAACACCTCACACATATTATTTAGTAGTACATCAGTCTTTGCTCTACCTGCAATCATATTTACATGCTATAGTTCAAACAAAGTAATCACACAACATCATATTTACATGCTATAGTTCAAACAATAATGTTACTAACCTGAAAAGTGGCTTCTAGTCCAGTGAACAGATGGAATTTGGTTTAACCAGTTAAATGCTGCAACATTCATAGACTTCAAGTCTTCCATTTTATTTTTAAATTCTTGGATTGTTGTTGCTGTTGCTATTTTCCATAAAATATCTTTGTATGCTTTGCCTCTCCATTGAAGCTTCATGTTTTGGTGAATGTGTCTTAAACAGTATCTGTGTTCAGCAGATGGGAATAGCTTTGAAATGGCCGGTATGATACCTTTTTGTCTATCAGAGATGAATGTAAAGTTGGAGTTCACATGTAAATCTAGATCTTCTCTTAGAATTTCTAGAAACCAAGCCCAGGAATTTGAACTTTCTGCCTCAACTATGGTATATGCAACTGGATATATCCCATTATTAGGATCCATACCCACTGCAGTAAGTAATTGACCTGGAAATGGACCCTTCATGAATGTGCCATCCAAGCCAACTATATCCCTCTACAAACGGCCCTTAGTCTTTCTTGGTCATTCCTGTAAATGCAATCTCCCTCCATGTCTCAACAAAATGTCTTCGAATCAATGATTTAACTTCTTCATTGTTCCTAAATTGTTGACCAACATAGAAAGTGCATGGATCTTTACAACCTTCTTGTTGTTTTCTTAATCTTCTAATTGCCTTTCTCCTTCTTTTTTGATTAGGATCTTCTTCTTCTGATGAAGATGTCCCAAATGAATCATTACTCAAGTAATCCTCATCAACTACATCAAGACCATCCTCATCACATTGATTGTCTCCATTCAAGTACAACTTGAAGTTCTTCATATCCACTTCCACCTCATCAACTTCATTGGCCTCATCTACAAGCTTATCATCATCTTCTTCAGCACCACCCATATCAGTAACTACGTCATTTGGGACACTTGAAGTAGCCAAAAGGTTACTATTTCCATGTTCAGTATACAAAGTAATGCATGGGTGATCAGATACATAGTACATAAAATCTAAAACATCATCATCGTCTGCTAAAACTTTCAACACAATGTTTAAGTTACTTCCAGGAACTACATAACTGTAAAACAAGCGATCATTTTCATTGTAACCTAACTCTTTAGCAATATCATTTACCACTGAAACAGAGAATTCATCTTTAGCCACAAAATCAACATAATCTATCTTTCCATTTACATATACCCTCTGCTGATCTTTTATAACAATTTCTCCACCATGATGAATCTGAATGGAAAAGAAATCTGGATAATTATCCTTACCTACAAAGAAGGGTTTTGATTAACAAAATTACTGGGAATTGCTTACTGTAAACAAAACATAGGGTTTGCGGTTACTTACTGTACACAAAATCGTAGTCGAAATGTTCATTGTCATCCCTGATTGACCACCACTTCATTGTCGTTTGTGTACATACGAGAGGATGATGAAGAAGAAATGAAGACGATGATGAAGATGATGAAGAAGAAATGAACAAGGGTTTAAATGAGTAAAGTATACCTTTCTATGATTATTGACTAAATTACCCTCACGTTTTTGGCACGTGAGGGGTAATCCGTTAAAAACAAACGGACGTTGCTCTTAGTACCCACATGTGTTACAAAATAGTAACCACGATACTCAAAGTTATTACTCAAAAAAGTTACCCAAACTTGTTACTTTAGGTAAACCACAAGGACTATTTGTGTAATTAACTCTATAAAGTTTATAATAAAGGGCCTCAATAGGCAAATGCTACGTTCTAAACTTGTAATATTAATTTTGATTGTAAGTAGTATCATTTTGGACAAATGGAATGACAATAATCTTGAAAGATGAAGATGAATGGTGCACAAAATGAGATTATTATAAACCATCCATTGCTTCCATTCCAAGAAACCAATATTCATAAACAAATCAACGGAAACAATCAAACAAACACACTTCGAATTATTGGATTATGCGTTAACATGCATGCACCCATTAATGAATTTGGATGACATTTAGAAGAAATTATGCGAATTCTTTGATTGTTTGATTAAAGGGTTGTAAAGATTCAAAGTGGCTCTTTTTTAAGATGACGGAATCGACGGATGCAGGGATTATCATGACGAGTATGGGTGAAGATGTTGATTCAGAATACATGCCAGAAGAAGATGATCGTAAGTTTCTTTCATGTTTTGTTATGTAATTTGAATATTTTTAGAGACACCCATGTAATTGGGTGTTTGTGTGATCGTTTAGAATTCATCTATGAGACTAAGTACACTGGTTGATGCATATAGATGGTAGATATTGATCTTGAAATTCATTCTAATTGATGTTAATCTCATAGTTATTGTTAGTGTCCACCAAGTGTTTGTGTTTATGCCTGTGAGAGCTAAGAGTGTTTGAACCAGGGTTAATGATTGAGTTGATTAAAACTGAAATATGTTGTTTGAATTTCAGCAACAGACAGATATGATGCAGCAAGATGGCTCAGAAAGAGAGTGGGTGTAGTGGCTGCAAGAGACTTACCAGCTGAGCCATCAGAAGAAGATTTTAGGCTCGGGTTAAGAAGTGGAACGGTTCTTTGTAATGTTCTTAACAAGATTCGATCTGGTTCGGTTCCTAAAGTAAGCTTCAGTTTCACTTTTTCAAAATTTTTTATCTTTGATCTTTGTTTCTTTCTTTTTTGCTTTGTTTGTTGTCTTTATTAACTAAAGTTGGGTTAATAATAATGTGTAGATTGTGAACGCGCCATCGGCCCTCTTCAATACGCCTGATGCAGCTGCTCAATCTGCCTATGTTGAAAATGTTAGAAATTTTCTTACAGCCATTGAAGAAATGGGACTTCCAACTTTTGAACCTGCTGATTTAGAACCGGTAGTTAACCTTTATTAAGTTTTTGAATTACCCTTTAATGTTATTATAATGCGTTTTGAATTACTCTATGTTTAGGGGGAGATTTTTCAAGTGTGGTGGATAGTGTACTGGCAATGAAAGCTTATAGTGAAACTGGAGCCGCTGACTTTACATGGACTCCAAGACCGTCTCGAACTCGGAAGACATTTTTGCGTAGAAACTCAGAACCAGCCATGAATGCCTTCTCAAGAACCCAATCTGTAAACATTGACCAGTTGTTGGGGTCAACGGATCAATCTGGGGATGAAGATGATGTTGGAGAAGAGGTTTAAATTCTTCTAATAATTATGAAGAAGATTAAGGGCAAATTTAACCTTTTGATCCTCTAATGATTTGTGCATGCGATTTTGCAGTGTGACTCTGGGCCTCTATACATGATTGTTTCTGACCTTCTTGAGGATAGAGATGAAGAAGACATTCCTATTGTGAGTTCTCTTTGACCTCACTACTATGTAGTAGATGTGGCAAGTTGGGTGGGTCGGGCAGGTTGGGTAAGTGATCAAAATAGAACAATGTATTGAACTGGGTCATTTTAGCACGGGTCAAAACGGGTAGGGTGGGTTAGTTGGCTCATAAACATTTTCTAGTACCTTTATAAGTTGTATAACTGATGCAATAATAGTTATTACAAGAATGAAAAAATTACAATTATTATCGATATCTTTGTATAAGATGATTTATTAGTTTGTATGCATTAACAATAAACTTGAGATGAACTTCAATTTGTTTGAACCATTCGACCCATTTGACCTGGTTGGATAAAATGCAACTCAAATCAACCAACTCATGAGTAAATGGGTTGAACTACCACCTCCCTTACCATATCTAGCATGTGACATTAGTTTCTTAAATTACTTAACAATAGCCTAGATAAGTTTTTTTATTGTTTTAATTTTTTAACAGATTGTTGAAAATATATTGAATAAAATCCAAGAGGAATTTAATAGTAGATTGGGTATTACACCAGAAGACGATGATGGGTTATCCAAGATTGATTCTCCTAGATCTCATTCAAAAGTTACAACGGTAATATCATAATCCTTAACTTGTGAGATTCAATATAGGGCTAATCGCATAGAAAGGTAACCAACTTTCAAAAAAAAATATTTAAGGTACCTTGATCTCATAAACGGTCAAATTGATGGTACATTGATTTTTTGTAATTGTGGCATTGAATACCACTTATCTTTGGTAAATACCTTGGATTGATTTATTCTTTAAACTTAGATGGGTTTTTTTTTTTCTGGTCAAAAAAGTTGGTTGCTAAAAACATAAATGCAATTAGCACTTTAGAATATTTCGTTACAAATTGTTAGATTCACAATCTAACTGGCAATAACATTTTAAATAATGAGAAGAAGGAAGAACTAATCCAAAGGTCCAATAGTAATGGAGAGGACGATCAAACTACAAGGCAGCAAGACCACAGTAGCTTAGAGGACGATAGGGCTGCAAAAGAGCAAGAACGAATAAACAAAGAGAGAGAATTACTAGCATTAAAAGAAAAGGCTAAAAAGCAAGAAGAGGAGGAGGAGAAAGCTGCAAAAGAGCAAGAACGAGTAAATAAAGAGAGAGAATTACTTGCATTACAAGAAAAGGCTAAAAGGCAAGAAGAAGAGGAGAGAGCCGCAAAAGAGCAAGAACGAGTAAATAAAGAGAGAGAATTACTTGCATTACAAGAAAAGGCTAGAAAGCAGGAAGAAGAGGAAAAAGCTGCACAAGAGCAAGAACAAATTAAAAAAGAGAGAGAATTACTTGCAGAACAAGAAAAGGCTAAGAGGCGAGAAGAAGCACGCATGAAAAAAGAGAAAGAAACACTTGCACGAAAAGAAAAGGCTAAAAAGCAAGCGGAAGAACGCAAAAGAAGAGAGAAACAATTACTTGCACAAAAACTAAAGGCTAAAAAAGAAGAGGCAGCGCGCGAAAGAAGAGAAAAACGAGAACTTGCAAAACAAGAAAAGGCTAGAAAACGAGAGGAAGAACGCATTAGAAGACAGAATCAATCACTTGCACAAAGAGAAAAGGCAAGAGAGGAGCAAGAACAAGTTAAAAGAGAAATCCAACGGCTTGCGCTAGAAGAAAAGGCTAAAGAGGAGGAAATTAATGCAATGGAGTCCGAACGAATTAACAGAGAGAAAGAATTATTAGAAGAAGAAGAAAAGGCTAAAAAGGAAGAGGAAGAGCAACAACGCTTAGATATTGAGAGAGAAAAAGAACGAGCTAGAAAAAAAGAGGAATATAGAAAAACAATGGATGCATATAACAAATTAAACTTGAACACTCCAAAGCAGCATGAATTAGTTGGTCAACAAGATGAAGAATTACAGGTATTAAAGGTGGTTGGTTAGGTTCAAGCGATCCACTTTTTGTCCAAACTTTTTACATTTTTTTTCTAACAATTAGTGTGTCAATTATGATATGATTACGAAAAATATTATCTCAATCATAATCTGATCTTTTTTAAGAGTCGGTGTGACTTTCAACTTGTTTGATTGTTCTTAATAATATTTTTTTGCTATAAGCGTTTGATTTCTTAAAGATAATACATTTCTCAAATTAATATATTTAGAAGAGAATGGGTTGAAAATTTGTCTTGAAGGTAAATTCTTTTGTCATTATTGTTGCATATTACATACTTGTATTTTTCAACGTCCCATGAGAATTGAAAACTTTACTTTAGTGGGGAATTTAAGTCAAGATGACATATTTTCCTATTATCAACATGCAAAAAATTTTCTTTCTTGAAGATAGTTGAACGATATCAAGTTAGAAACTCAAATTCCCTCAGACACACCTAGATGTTATTACGAATTATGAGTACATGCCTAATGCTCTGTTGTATATTATTCAGAAATTGAGAAGCACCCTTTCTACTGCAAAAACAGATGTGCGGGCTATGCAAAATAACTGTCAAGACGAAGCCGATAATCTAGGTACAATTATAGGTCGCAACATACATGACTGGTAATGTTTAGCATGGGTAAATCCCAAGCACGATTGACCCTAAAACATTTCTTGTGCATTTTTATAACTTCTCTACATATAACTAAACTATCAAATATGTTACAAACACTATATTTTTACAAAAGTGATATAAATTTCTGAACAAAGTGATTTAGGAATGTCCTTGCATTAAAAGTTAACTTTTAGCTAATTTAACTCGTTTGACCCATTTGTGATAGAACATAACCAAATCGACCCATTCATACGCAGATGGGTCAGAAATGACACTTCTACATACAATATAAGCAATATTTATCTTCTGTGAACATACAATATGCCTTCCAAATACAAAGTCAACTTTGGATGGTTTATGTTTTTTCAATTATGAACGGTTTCAAGTTTTTCAAAAGTGGATGGCAATGCATGAAAGTCTAAAATGGCTGGCAAGAAAATCTTGATATATTCTCACCTTCAATTTTTCCTATAAATTGGAAGTAATGCTCCATTGCAAGATGTACCAAACACACAAATATATATACATATAAGAGATACATAAAAAATCTCTTGTATATATATTTTTCTTTCTTTCCTCCAAACTCTGTAAACACTGCAAATTATAGTGGATTGTTTCTCGGCTTCCGCCACCCGTGGTTTTTCCCGTTTTGGGTTTTCCACGTAAATCCTTGTCTCTTTTATTCTTATTTTCTTGCCTATTAAAATTACCCGGTGCTTGATTACGCTTGATATATTAATTCCGTTCCGCGTCGAACTAATATTATAAATTACTGCTCGGATCTTTGGGGCGAGTTTTTACACTCTTTTACCACAATTGGTATCAGAGCATCCGGGTTTTAATATTAGTTTACTGGAATTATTTTATCAAGTGATAAATCATGTCTACGATGAAGTTCGATATTCCGTTGTTAGATCGAAACACCAGGTTTCCTCTATGGCAAGTAAAGATGAGAAATATTCTAATTCAGATGGATTTGCATAAGGCGCTTTTGGGTTCCGAAAAAATACCCGCGTCATGGACCGAAGAAGAAAAAGAGCTGAAAGATCTCAAGGCACTATCTCAGATTTGTTTGCACTTATCAAACGATGTTTTGCAAGATGTTTTGAAAGAAACTTCAGTGGCTTCTTTATGGCTAAAGTTGGAGCAATTGTTGATGACTAAGAGCTTACCAAACAAGTTGCATCTAAAGCAACGATCGTTCAATCTCAAAATGATTGAAGGTGGTTCTTTGGCTGAACATATTTCCACATTCAAAGAGTTAGTTAATAACTTAGAGAATATGGATGTTCAGTATGAAGATGAAGACTTGGCTTTATTTTTGCTTTCATCGTTGCCCGAATCATACAGCCATTTTCGTGATACTATCATCTATAGCCGTGACGCTCTTGTCTTAGATGAAGTTTATACAACTTTGGATTCAAAAGAAAAGATGAAGCATATTACTAGTGGTGGTACAAGTGATGTGAAAGCCGAAGGTTTAAATGCCAGAGGAAGAACAACAGATAGGTGTAAAAACCCTCAATCTTCCAACAGAACGAGATCCAAGTCAAAAGGCAAACGAAAGTTTTGCAATTAATGTCACAAGAAAGGACATGTGATCGATGAATGTTTCAAGTTGAAGAATAAAGAGAAAGCGGCAGCAAATAGAAAACAAGCTAGCACTTCGGGTGAAGCCGATGTAGCAGAGGAAGTTTTTATTGGAGAACTCCTGACAGTTTATTCAGATAAACTGGATTCCACTGACGAATGGATACTTGATTCTGGTTGTTCTTTTCATATGTGTCACAACAGAAGTTGGTTTCATACATTTGAAAAGGTTAACCAGGGCTATGTCTTAATGGGCAATAATACTACATGTCCAGTTGTTGGACATGGCTCAGTCAGAATCCGTATGTTTGACGGAGTTATCCGAACCATTGGGAATGTTAGATATGTTCCTGATCTAAGAAGAAACTTGTTATCTCTTAGCTCTTTTGATCAACAAGGATATGAGTTTGCTGGTAAAGGTGGAGTTCTGAGGGTATTCAAAGATGGTTCTGACAAATTGAGAGCCAAACGAAGTACCTCAGACCTCTACTTTCTTGAAGGACAAACAATTTCAAGTGATGCTGCTGTTGTTTCCAAGGCTCTTTCTGAACCAGATCAGTCCCGTCTTTGGCATCTTCGACTCGGCCATATGAGTTTTCAAGGCATGTCCGAATTGAGTCGAAGAGGATTACTTGGTGAACAAAAGATTGTTGATTTAGAGTTCTGTGAAGACTGTGTATATGGCAAGGCAAAACGGGTGAGTTTTATGAGTGGTATTCATACAACGAAAGGACCACTTAACTATGTCCACTCAGATTTATGGGGACCAGCTCGAGTTACGTCGAAAGGTGGAGCTAATTATATGCTCACTATAATTGATGATTTTTCCAGAAAGGTGTGGTCTTTCTTCTTGAAACACAAGGGAGACGTTTTTTCTACATTCAGAAATTGGAAAGTTCAGGTTGAAAAGCAATCAGGATTGGTGGTAAAGTATCTTCGCACGGATAATGGACTTGAGTTTTGCTCAGAAGAGTTTAATGCCTACTGTCGAAAGGAAGGCATTACTCGACACCGAACGGTGGTCCATACACCTCACCAAAATGGTGTAGCCGAAAGGATGAATCGCACCATCATGGAGAAGGTCCAGTGTATGCTTTCTAACTCCAAATTGCCAAAGTCCTTTTGGGCGGAGGCTGCTTCGACTGCTTGCTATCTTATCAACCGATCACCGTCACGAGCAATTGAGAAGAAAACTCCATTTGAGTTATGATCTGGAAAACCTGCCGATTATACAAGTTTAAAACCTTTTGGATGTCCAGCGTATGCACGTGTTGACAATGGGAAGTTAGAACCAAGAGCAATCAAATGTGTTTTTCTTGGGTACAATCCGGGAGTAAAGGTTACAAGTTATGGAGCTTTGATCTAAAGAAAGTAATTATCTCAAGAGATGTTACTTTTGATGAATCTAAAATGATTCAACCAGTTGCAGACCTTTCAAAACCTACAGATACATCAGACACATCATCCGAAGCAAGAAAAGAGCAATCTCAAGTGGAGGTGGAGCTTCCTACTCCACCTACTACCGATCAGAGTATAATTGAGCATCAAGAGTCTTCCTCGCCAGATGAGCATGTTGTTGTTGAGGATCTAACACCCTCACAACCACAAGCTACTACTCCAAGCATTGCAAGAGATAGGCCGAGAAGACAAATTGTTCCTCCGAAGAGGTATGCTCAAGCTGATCTTGTCGCTTATGCTCTTACTGTTGCTGATGATATTGAGTCGGAAGTGGAGCCTGTTAATTATGATGAGGCTATCAAGTCTAAAAACTCAAGTGATTGGATGATTGCTATGCATAATGAAATGGAATCCTTGCAAAGGAATGGTACTTGGGATTTAGTTCCTATTCCGAAAGGAAAAAGGCCAGTCAAATGCAAGTGGGTCTACAAGCTCAAAGAATCTGTTAACCCAACCGAGAAACCAAGGTGCAAAGCTCGGTTAGTAGCTAAAGGCTACAGTCAGATTCCTGGCATTGACTACACTGACATTTATTCCCCAGTTGTCAAACATACTTCTATTCGTGTATTGTTGGGGTTGGTTGCTTCTAATGACTATGAATTAGAGCAACTTGATGTCACTACAGCTTTCTTAAATGGTGAGCTTGAGGAAGAGATTTTTATGCAACAACCCGAAGGTTTTGTAGTTCCTGGCAAGGAGAACTACGTGTGTAAATTGAATAAATCTCTTTATGGCCTCAAGCAGTCTCCTAGACAATGGTATAAGAGGTTTGATTCATTTATGACCAGTCACAAATTTAAAGGTGCACCCGTGATAGCTGCGTTTATTACAAGAAATGTGACGATGGTTCAAAGATCTACTTACTCTTATACGTGGATGACATGTTGATCGCAGTGAAAGATATATAGGAGATTCAGAAATTAAAAGACCAGTTAAAGGCTGATTTTGAAATGAAGGACTTAGGAGCTGCCAAAAAGATTTTAGGTATGGAAATTGTTCGTGACGGGAAGTCTAGGGTCTTGCATCTTTCTCAGAAAAGTTATATTGAGAAAGTCCTAAGACGCTTTAATATGCATGAAGCCAAACCTGTCAACACACCTTTTGCAGCTCATTTCAAACTATCATCCGCTTTAAGTCCTACTATTGAGACTGATATGGCTTATATGGCACGAGTACCATACTCTAGTGCTGTTGGATCTTTGATGTATGCTATGATTTGCACGCGCCCTGATTTGGCTTATGCTGTTAGCATGGTCAGTAGATATATGGCGAACCCGGGGAAAGAACACTGGAAAGCAGTACAGTGGATCTTCTGTTATTTGCGCGGTACGTCTTCTATGTGTTTACATTACGGTAATTCTCACACTGGGGTGCTTGGATATGTTGATTCAGATTATGGCAAAGATTTGGATAAGCGAAGATCAATTACAGGATATGTGTTTACTCTTAATGGTTGTGCTATTAGTTGGAAAGCCCAGTTGCAGTCTACAGTTGCACTGTCTTCTACCGAGGCAGAGTATATGGCGGTTACAGAAGCAGTTAAGGAAGATATATGGTTGAAAGGATTATTTGAAGAACTCGATGATAGAATAAAGGTTACCACAATTTTCTGTGATAATCAAAGTGCTATTTTCTTGAGCAAAGATCAGATGTATCATGATCGAACAAAGCACATTGATATTCGTTATCATTTTGTGCGAGATATCATTGAGAAAGGTGATTGTGTCATAGAAAAGATTGACACAGATTATAATCCTGCTGATGTGTTCACTAAGAGTCTTCCGATAGCCAAGTTCAAACTTTGTTTGGACTTGATGGGTGTTTCTGATCGCAAATGACCCAGTAGGCTCGCGGTGGAGGAAGTATTTTAAATTTTTCGGAAACAATTTTTCTTTATATGGTTATTGAAGGTTCTTATGGAGTTTTGGAGTTTTTGATGAGTTCTTGGTTATGACTTGCTGCATTTTGAAGTCAAGGCGGAGATTGTGAACATACAATATGGCTTCCAAATACAAAGTCAACTTTGGATGGTTTATGTTTTTTCAATTATGGACGGTTTCAAGTTTTTCAAAAGTGGATGGCTGAAAGTCTAAAATGGCTGGCAAGAAAATCTTGATATGTTCTCACCTTCAATTTTTCCTATAAATTGGAAGTAATGCTCCATTGCAAGATGTACCAAAACACACAAATATATATACATATAAGAGATACATAAAAAATCTCTTGTATATATATTTTTCTTTTCTTTCCTCCAAACTCTGTAAACACTGCAAATTATAGTGGATTGTTTCTCGGCTTCCGCCACCCGTGGTTTTTCCCGTTTTGGGTTTTCCACATAAATCCTTGTGTCTCTTTTATTCTTATTTTCTTGCCTATTAAAATTACCCGGTGCTTGATTACGCTTGATATATTAATTCCGTTCCGCGTCGAACTAATATTATAAATTACTGCTCGGATCCTTGGGGCGAGTTTTTACACTCTTTTACCACATCTTCAAGTAAGAATCTGGATTAAGAAAACGCTATGACTGGCTTGTCAGGAAAGCATGTGCATACATTATGTCAAGCTGCAGCTGGATACAAGAAGGTTTTAGAAGAAAACAGAAAGCTGTACAACCAGGTGCAAGACTTAAAAGGAAGTATCAGGGTATATTGTAGAGTTAGACCCTTTTTGCCTGGACAAGGGAATCAAGTAACAAGTGTAGATTACATGGATGATGAAACTGTAACAATTATCGTTCCTTCAAAATCTGGAAGAGAGGGTCGAAAAGCATCAATGTTTAATAAAGTTTTTGGTCCAACTGCAACTCAAGGTCATTTAATTAAGGTCCCCAAAATCTTTGTTTTCTTCATGAGAATATGAAACTTATTATATATTTATTAACTAACAGCAGTTTTATGTTTCTTGGTCTTACAGAAGAGGTATTCTCTGATACCCAACCGTTGATACGCTCGGTTCTGGATGGATTCAATGTCTGTGTGTTTGCATGTGGTCAAACAGGTGCTGGCAAAACTTACACACTGGTAAGAATTTTTTTAAAGATGATGATTAAACTAGAATGTTGATTACGATGATGACAACTATTCACTTGTGTGTTTGTAGAGTGGACCGGAAGAACTAACACCAGAAACAATGGGTGTAAACTACAGGGCATTAAATGATCTATTCCTTATCTCAGAGGAGAGAAAGAACCTCATGAGCTATGAGATTTCTATCAATATGCTTGAAATTTATAATGATGAAGTTTGGGATCTTCTGGTGACTGATGGAAGTAGCAAACCATATCCTTATTAACTCTTATATTTGTTTGATTTTTGAAGGATTTTGCATAAAAGGTTAACCAACTTTGGTCTACTTTCTTATTCACAAAAGCATTGGTTTTTTGTCTAGAAGAACCCTTAAAATCCCAATTCAAACTTTCACAAGTTTTGATTCAAGGTTATCTACACAAGTCACCCTAGTGAAAATGATGACGGTTTGCTGAGAAATCGAGTACCTACCTGTCTGTCAGGGTTCAAGGTTACCTTGATTAAAAATATTTTAGTTTGACGGATTTAATGGGGCAAACAAAGTAGGTTACCCAAAGTAGAAACTGTACCAAAGCTGGTACCTTTTTGGGCAATTAGCCCTTTTAAGTAGTATCTATTTCTCTTTTTATATTGCTTTGTTGTCTTAATGAATAATCACATTAGAGATCTCTAACCCTGCGAAGAAGGGAATAAATGTGCCTGATGCAACTCTTGTACCAGTTTCATCAACAGATGAAGTTAAAAATCTAATGAGCATTTGTCAAAAGAACCGAGCAGTGAATGATCGTAGCAGTCGTGCCCACAGGTATACATTTATTATTCTAGTTATTTACATTACTGGTTCTGATACCAGAAGATAATGTACACATATTTTGTAGTTTCCTTACGGCCCATGTTTTTGGGAAAGACTTGACATCTGGGCTTACAACTAGAGGTTGTATGCATTTGGTTGACCTTGCTGGAAATGAAAAGCTTGACAATGCAGATGATGAAGCAACACATATTAATAAATCACTTGCTGCATTAGGAGATGTTTTGGTAGCTCTTGCTAATAAAAGTTCTCGTGTTTCTTACAAAACTTGCAAACTTACACAATTGCTTCAAGATGCTCTTGGTATATTATTATTACTATTATTCCACACTTTTATATAAAATTCTACATTAAAAGTTGAGACAAAATAATGATGACTTTGGTCTGTTTGATTTTCGGTTTGCTAGGAGCACAAGCAAAGATACTTATGTTCGTTCATGTGCATCCTGATATCAATGAAGCTTTAGAAACACTCAGCACATTTAAATTTGTTGAAAGATTTTCTACAGTTGAGGGTGGAGCTGGTAAGTCTTCAGATGTAAGGGAATTAAAAGAACAAGTTTGTTATTTGAAAGCAGCTTTAGCCAAGAAAGAAGCAGGAGACCCAGGGTGGCAAGATGTGAGTAATTAAAATCCATCATCTCCTTACATCATTCATATTAATCTCATAATAATGTTACATATTTGGAAATGCAGTTAGTGAGTTCACCAAGAGGTTGGGATCAAAATGGTGCTTTTGACGACGAACAAACAGATGAAAGCGCGTCAAAAGCCAAGAATCCAAGCTCAAAGCAACCGTCCAAGTATGATTATACCATTCTCTTGATTAGTGTGAGGTCGAACAAAATCTCTTTTCGTTGTGTTGACTTTTTGCTTTTCGTCAGGAGTGCAAGTGTGAAAAAACCAGCAGCGGGGACGGGGGCAGCTGCGAAGCCAGGGAAGCAGCCAGCAACTCCAGATGCCAAGAAAAAGAAGGGAAAGTGATTACATTTTCTATTTTCATTGCTTCTTTATATGATTTGATTCGATTTCATTTCATTTTTTTGTGTTTCTATTTATTCTTTGATAATCTAGTGGCATCTGGTAATTGTGTCCAAATTAGTTGATGATGCCACGGTTATAGGTTTCTAAATATCAGTTCTTTTATTATGGATGTTGCAATATCTCGAGGTCTAGGTCCGTTGACTTCATCGGAGGTTGCATATTTTCTGTATAAATGTTGTAAGCATGGAAAATCAAAGCGAATGGAATGGACATATACCGGATTGATTCTATTGTATGTTGTCTGCTTTGATGTTCGGCCTGTATTCAAAAACTTTGATAAAATATTTCAGTATTTGTGCAATAGTTGAGTAAATAAAACTTTAGGGAGTTGTAAGTAAAAAAAGTTGATGACAAAAATGTATAAACATTGTGTCTTTTAAGTATTGCTTTATTAATCTATACTATATAATAAAAGAGTAACTAGGTTGTCTAATGGCACTCTCATATTACTCCTTAAAAATATTTTCCCTCCTAAATTAATATATTATTTTAGTCAACTTTTTATTTTAAGAAACTCAATTAATAATAATAATTTATTTGTTTTAAATTTAATTTTTTATATTATTAACTTAATTGTGTAATCATATTAAGATTCAATTTAAAAAAACTAAAAAGAATAAAATATTTATTAATATATTTATTTATTTTAGATTACTGTAATTTAGCACAACTGGTTTTAATTTTAAATGAGTCAATTATATATTATATTATTCAAAAAGTATTTGAATATTTATAATTTATAAATGTAACTTTTTTACTTTTTATTGTTATAGTAATACGTAACTTAATCATACGAAATATTTATACATTTTTGAATTATATTGTTTTCATATTTTTAACCCGTGTATTACACGGGTTTACTAAAACTAGTATTATATAAAGGAACAACGGAGGAAAATGGACCCACCTAATTATGATAAAACACACAGGTTCAGGTCATGAGATATGTGTTGGATTAATCGTTTTGTCACGGGTCATGGGTCGAATGGATTATTTGTTTACTTTATGCAGAAGTTGAATAATAGAATAAAAAATTGGTTGGAGTTGACAGACTTTTGTGATAGTTTACGTTGGAAGAAACTGCACATGGGTAGATGAATTAATCATGCACTGTACCGGTTCTTTTGGTGGCATTAGTATTTTTTAATAGTTTTTTTTTTGTTCCCACGTTGCTAGTGTAGTAGTGTAAGGCTATATATAGCCCAATTGATTATTGAATAAATGTGTCTTTTTCTTTCTGCAACTTTCATCTTCTTTCTGCAACTTCCATCTTCTTTCTTCATATATTTACTTTCATTCTTCTTCAGATTTACTCCCACCCCCACATATATACGTAAGTGTGTGTTTGTGTGCATTCAAAGGGGCCTGAATCAACATTTGGTATCAGAGTCGTGTTCGGTTGAAGGGGGTGTGAGGCGTTTTTGATCGTGGGTTGAAGCATCTCAATAGCAGCCCAGATTTCTCTTGCTCGGGCTTGTTCTTGCAAGAGAGGGAGACTAACCAGGGTGCGGGAAAAAACGGCCAGGAAGATATCAAAGCAGGTGGCTTTGCCCCAGTTCGTTTCGCGGGTGATAGAAGACGGGATAGGTGGTTGTGACCTTGTTTTCTTGATCGAAGGAAGAGTGCTCCCGGAACAAGCTTGAACGAAGGGGTTGGGTTTGTCAGAAAGAAGGAAAAATGGCATTGGTGCCTGCTAAAGAAGGTGGTTCAATGACATACCAACGTCCGGTTTTGACCGCTACAAACTATCCCGTGTGGGCGGTGAAAGTGAAGTCGATTATGGATGCACATGGAATATGGGAGGCAGTGGAACCGCGATCCTTGGGTGAGAACCAAATGCGAAGAAGTCGAAACAAGCCCTCGCTTTCTTGTTTCTAGCTATACCTGAGGAGATGGTTTTGCAAATGGCGAGTTTTACTGACCCAAAACAAGTGTGGGATGGACTGAAGACGCGGTATTTGGGAGTGGATCGGGTGAGAGCAGCTCGACTTGCAACATTGAAAAGGGAGCTTGAAAGCTTGCGTATGAAAGAGGGTGAAACGGATGATAGTTTTGTGACTAGACTTACCGGTTTGGCTTCAAAGGCAAGAGGTCTCGGTTATGAAATTGAAGAAGTTGATTTAGTAAAAAGGTTATTTGAATCAATGCCTAAATCTTTTCTTCAAATCGTGGCTTCGATTGAACAATGTTTTGAGTTGGACTCGATGTTATCTGACGAGGCCGTTGGAAGATTGAAGGCCTACGAGGAGCGGATAAAAGGAATCGAGAAAACTTAGGACATTCATGGTGGTTTGTTGTTGGCTAGTAAAGAAAAATCACAGGATTGTGAACTTTGTGGTGATGGCGGTTCAAATCGGGGAGGCTTTGGACGTGGCCGGGGACGAGGTCGTGGGTTCGGGAAAAGTCGTGATGGTAATGAACGTGTCCAGCGGGATTCAAGCCACATTAAATGTTACAAGTGTGGAGAACTTGGTCATTACAACAACGAGTGTCCAAAGTGGGAAAAGGAAGCAAACTTGATTGAAGAAGAATCGACACTATTGTGACTGTATGAAGGAACAAACATTAAGGGGGTGATTGTTGGATTAATCCTTTTGTAAAGGGTCACGGGTCAAGGGTCGAATGGATTGTTTGTTTACTTTATGCAGAAGTTAAATAATAGAATAAAAAATTGGTTGGAGTTGACCGAGACTTTTGTGGTAGTTTACGTTGGAAGAAACTGCACATGGGTAGATGAATTCGTCATGCGTTGTACCGGTTCTTTCGGTGGCATTAGTATTTTTTAATATTTTTTTTTTGTTCCCACGTTGCTAGTGTAAGGCTATATATAGCCCAATTGATTATTGAATAAATGTGTCTTTTTCTTTCTTCAACTTTCATCTTCTTTCTTCATATATTTACTTTCATTCTTCTTCAAAATTACTCCCACATATATAAGTAAGCGTGTGTTTGTGTGTACTCAAAGGGCCCTGAACCAACAATATGTGCAGCGGCTTAGGTTGAATCAGACGGGTTCTTTTTGTATTGCATTTTGGTTTTGATTTTGGTATGGTCCTTAACTATGAGAAATTACAAGTTCAGATCAATACTTTATGTTTTTTTAACATTGTTGGTCCTCAATTTGAATGGGCGATTATTTGTGTCATTAACTCACCCTACATCCTCCCATATGAGTTTTTCGTGTAAAAGAACATAAGCTTATATATGTGTAAATTAAACATAGCGATATGAAATTGTAAACTTACTTTACATCCCCACAAAGTCTAAAGTGGTGATCAAGGAATAGGTGGATGTTAGAAGCCATAAATTGATTCCAAACAAGAAGCCAAAAAACTGATATGCCATGAATCGGTAGGCTTAATGATCAAGTAAAGGAAGTATGATTGAATGATCAAGTAGATGGCCATGATGAAGTAGAATTGAACAACGAAGTAAATATTATTGATGAAATGGTGGTTGATCAAATGCATGGTAATGATGAACGGGAAGATGGTGATGCTTAGTTAAAGCTAGAGTCTAGACGATCACTTAAGTGGTAATGCTCATATACATGCTAGTGATCGAGTTATGGATGAAGCTAAGAACTTTAATTTTTAGGACTTCAAATATGATTTTGACAGCGTAGACTATTCTAAAGAGTTTCTTATGCCTAATGGAGGAGATAATGAGGATAGTGGCTACATAGGAGATTAAGATATTAAGGTAGATGTTGGCATGAGATATTATCATGACTTTATGGATGTTAGAGTAGGGTTTGTAGATGCAAGTATTAGTGAACTTACTGAAGTAGGTGAAATTAGTAATAATGAACTAGATTTTGGTCATTGAAGTAACAGGTAACTTGACAGTAGAATTAAGGAGTCATTAGGTGATGTTGAATATGCAAGAAGCAAAAAGTTAACAAAATTGAGGAGAAAAAGAAAGCAGAAGATAAGCAAAAGGCTACATAAGCCTAACCACACATTTCTTCAATCTAAAAGAATTAAAGCACTTACTTCTAGGCTTATGGTAAAAGAATCTTTGGTTGCCAATTAGATTAAATAAAGGAAAAGTTTCAATCAAATTTATTCAAGAGGAACTCCAGATAAGATATGAACTATGGGGTTCTAGAGTGAAGAATTTTGAGGCAAAGGCCAAATCTACATACGATGTGAAATTGTGATCATACATAGAAGTTTGAATGTTAGATGATTACATTTTAGAGGTACAAGTGATCAACCCCAACACAACAATTAAGCTTATGGTAGATCATAAAAGCAATACATATTCACCAAAAAGGATTTTCAAGAGGATATACATTTGTCTTGGGCTTTAAGAGAATGGTTCAAGGCTTGTTAGAAGAGTTGTTTGCTTTGGTAGGGCATTTATAAAAGGACCATAACTTGTTCAACTATTAAATGTTGCTAATATGGACCCAAAAAATGAGAGATATCCTATAGAATATGCCCTTGTTCATGAGGAGGTGAACAAGAACTCATGGTGTTGCCGGGGGCAGACCTATATAGTCTTGATGTGAGGTCGCCCGCACTTCATGAATTTATTTCTTTTTATAGTATATATTTGATCAAATCTCGAATTATCTCAAGAAATTTTAACACCGACCTCCAAGAATCTTCACATCGACCCCAAGAATTTTGACAACGAATCAAAAGTTAACTTAAGATCTCAAAATTCTATAAATGTAAACACATTGAAGGCTTAGAGATGTAGCAGATGAGTTGAAAGCTTACAGAAGTCAGAAAAACAAGATAGTGTTAAAAGTATAATAAAGTTTTTGCACCTTAAACTTTTAAAAGTGAATGACAAGAATCATAGATGTAGCCACTAGGATGTCGACTGTGAGATTATGCCATCTTATATTGAATTAATTAAAATAGGTAAGTAAATAAATTATTATAATCATATAAATCATTTATACTAAACCATTCCCCAATTAACTGTTTAGTTAATTTCATTTGATTATAAGATTTTAATTAGATGATTGATTTATTCCTATTTAAAAGATTTCACTTAAGTAATACTTTTCTAATTAAAAGATTCTAATTATGTAACAAACTTAATTAACGTTTCGTATATATAAATACTATTGCTTAAAATTAGATTTAATTATTTTCAGCTGTGAAAATAAAATTAAATTGTTAAGTAGAATGTTAATTAGACTTGGGTAGTATATTTTTTTGTTAGCGTTTATTTAAATATAGAAGTAATTAAAATCTTTCATGGTTTCTTTTGTTTCTTGTATTATATTCATTAAAAGTATGAAAATATATTTTCTATTTCTTTTAAATTTTTGGTCTTACAACGTTCATAGAGTTTTTTTAATATCAATTAGTTATGTGGATAATCGTTGGGTTGTTAAAAACGGTTTAGAAGTATTGTTCATATATAGAAACACTGCATTATCTTTCATATATGCTATTGATAAATTCTTAGGTCCGCCACTGGTTGTTTTTTTAGTGTGCGGCTTATGACCTAGATTTGAGCATCAACAACGATTTCACCCTTATTTCTAATAGGTAAAGACATGTTCTTTGATCTTCTTGGAATGAACATGAGGCTATTGAGTCTTGAAATGAACATGCGACTACCAATATAGTTTCTTGATATAACTTCAGCCTCAATAACTCAATTATTCAGTGATGTCATCTTAAGTCTGGTCCTTGTTATACAAACTATTTTTTATCAATGTTTCTTAGAAGTATTATCGGAACATCAACTTTTTAACACTAAAGAATGATTGGATAATTATGATACCTTGAGTCTATTTAGAAAATATGGTGAGCATAGAGTCTCATCAGATGTATCATTAGGATACTCTTTTTGACTTACACAATTCAAACCGAGGTTTCATCTCTCATCACTTGGGAAGATAGATCACTACAAGAAAAGTAAACTATTAGAGACAAAATTATTATGGACTTGTTAGTCTCAGATACATAGTATCAAATTCTAAGTTATCAGTTTCTAATTATATTAGGGACTAATTTGTAGTGACTCGGTTTAATAAGTGATAATCAGTCCCTAATACTTTGAAAGGCTAAGTAACATCTTAGAGTGGTCAAAATGGTTTACTACAACAACAATGTTGAAATGTGTTGCATAAAAATTTAGTTTTATAAAAGTTAAGTAAGAGTACCAGAGAAGGTATATCAAAATAATCAATGATATGTATGACGGGGCAAAAACATGTGTGCGAGCACAAGTCAGAGACACAGAATTCTTCCCGGTGGAAGTGGGACTCCACCAAGGTTCGGCATTGAGCCCATTACTCTTCACAGTAGTTTTGGATGAGATGGCCAAGTCTATGCAAGAGCCAGTCCCATGGTGCATGATGTTTGCGGACGATATTGTCTTAATATCATAATCTAAAAGGGTGCTTAACGAGAGGCTAGAACAGTGGAGAGCAGCACTAGAGAGCAGAGGCTTAAGGATAAGTTGGTCTAAGACAGAATACATGGATTGTAACTTTAGTGGTGAAGCTGAAGAGGATACCCAAATCAGCATCCAGGGTATGGCGGTCCCACAGACGTCTAGGTTCAAATACCTAGGCTCGTACATATAGGAAGACGGAGAGATATACAGCGATGTAGCCCACCGTATTCAATCAGGACGGTGCAAGTGGAGAGCAGTATCAGGGATTTTGTGTGATAAGAGTTTTCCGGAAAAAATAAAAGGACAACTATATAGAGTGGTCGTACGCCCAGCTATGTTATACAAAACAGATTGCTGGGCCCTAAAGAAATCGCACGAGAGACAAATAGAGGTCGTGGAAATTGCGAATGCTGAGGTGGATGTGTGGACACACAAGACTGGATAGGATAAGAAACGACATGTTTCGACAGAAGCTACAGGTGGCTGGTATCACAAATAAAATACGAGAGGGAAGATTAAGATGGTTTGGGCACGTGAAGAGGAGACCCATGGCAGCACTAGTTAGAGCAGTAGAGAACATCAATGTAGAGGGTAGAAGGGGTGGAGGAAGACCTAGGTTGACTTGGGACGAGATAATTAGGCGGGATATGGTAGACTTGCACCTCTCTGAGCACATGATCGAGGATAGGAGTGAGTGGGGGCGTAGAATTAAAAGTAATGACTTTTAGCGGGATCTGTGGGTAGGGAGGATAAATGAGGCCCTTGCTAGATGAAACATGCCGTGTATTTGGTTGTATACACTTTCTAAATCTTTATGTGTTATTTACCTATGTGTTGTATGATATATAAGATGCTTACTATTACTTGCTATTGCTATTGCTTCTGTTATTGAGTTGGGGGTCTTTCTGGAAGCGGTCTCTCTATCCCCCAAAATAGAGGAAAGACTAGTCACTAACTACCCATCCCAGACCCTACTCTTGAGTAGGATATACTGGGTATGTTTGTTTGTTTGTTTAAAAGTTAAGTAAGAGCGAATATTTTATCACACTTGGTCTAAACGTATATCGTAGGATTTCATGGCTTATATGCATCTAAAAGAGTATGTTTGAAGTGTTTAAAATACTTGCAAATGGGTTATACAAGCATTTATACAATACGTCAAACGGGTTGGTTGCTAGAGAATGAATACATTGATGTTTTGTTGGTGCATAAAATTGTGTTGGATTGTTATTAAAAATGATACTAAAGTTGGTGGTTAGAACGAGTAAACATTATTTATCCTATTTAAATATGTTTACATGACATACGTAGGGTACTTGGAGCCTAGAAGTCAACGGGTTGTGATGGTGACAACTGACAAGGCAATAAGCTCCTTTGGGCAAGGCATGTAGTACTAACTACAATTTAATTATTTACTTGTTAAATCATTAACAATGAGAGATGATTACAATGTTAGGTCTAAAGTTTTAATTACTTAAAAAGAAACCACATTTTATAACATAACATTTTCATAAATGACGTTATGTTATGGCTAACAATAAGGTTAAGGTTGTAGTCTAATGAGGCGGTGAACATGTTGTAGAGAATGATGATTGTGAGAGCACGAGATGATCGATCAAAGGTAAGAGTGGGGGTCTAAAATTGTCTCTTTGGGGATTGGATTTCACTTTTATGGTTAGTGTTAAAATTTTTTAATTAGGTTGATTGATTTAGTATATATAAATATAATTACATATTTGTATATTTTGGACCAAATCTACTAAAATGCTATGTATAAAAAATATATATACATATATACATACTAAAAAAATTTCCAGCCGAACCGAGCTGAGCCAAGCGGACTTTGCTCGTGTTTGGCTCGTTTACAAACCGATCCAAGTCGATCGGCTCGTTTAGAACCGAGCAGAAGTTCAAACGGTAGTTGAGCAAATTCCGAACGAACGTCGAACCGGCTTCGAGCGGTGAACACTTTGAAAAGCCCTATATGTCACTTGTGGTTTGGCATTGTTTACTAAGCTTAGTGCTAATTATATTGTTGGGTGTATTGTAGGTAAAGCCCAAGTGTAATGAAAATTTGGAACACGTCTTGGATCGGCAATCAAGTCTTATGCAAGTCTCGTATAAACGATTTTTGTGGAACTTAAATTTTATGTTTGGAGTCACTAATGTTTTGTGAATAGATTAAGTATTTTTTGAAATATGTTTTGTTACAAGTTCTTATTATGTAGAAGTGTCGGTTGATACAATAATAAGCACTACGGTAAAACCTAGTGCGCAAGTAGTTCTATTTTTCTTGTGAATTTTGGATTTATGAATAAGTTTTATTTTGTAAACAAATTTAGGAATAGATTTTGAAGATTGAATATATAGATTGTATAAGAGAGTAATTTTAGTACCCAAATGAATATATTGAGAATTGTTTTTAAACACCAAACTAACATATTAAAGACTAATAAAAAACTGTTATAAAATATTGATTATTAGTCTTTAAACACACACTTGGGACCAAAATGAGTTGTAAGATACTGATTTTCTATCTTTAGGAAACATTTTAAGACTAAATAAGATGACATCTAAAATTATGTTTTAGTCCTAAAAAGATATTACAGATTGAAATGTATGCTATGAGGGACTATTGTTGTTCTTAATAAAAACATATTTGAGATTGAAAAAGTGCTCAAAAGTATATATTTTCAGTATTTAAAAAAATATATTTGAGACAAAATAACATAACATCTAAAATTATTTTTTAATCCTAAACGATATATTAGAGGCTGATTGGTTTGTTTTTTAAACTAATTCTCGATCTCTAAAATATCTTATTAGGGACTGAATTGTCCTTGAACCGAATCATGTTAAATGTATTTGAGACAAAATAGACAATATTATTGATTTTCAGTCTCTAAAAACCTACTATCAAAGACTGATTTTCAGCCATAAATGAAATATATTCGGGACGAAAATAGCTTGATACCAAGAGATAGATTAAGGACGACTAAATTTATATGTATGGGAAACTGGACGTTAATCACTATTGATAGTATACAATCGAGACTGAAATCTAGTTACCAATGTGAATATGTAGGAGTAGATATTTAAAACTGAACAATAAAAACGGTTTGAGATTATCAAAGACTAATTTTTCAGTTTAAATATTATTATTTTTTAAGTAAATTACCATTTGCATACCTGAGGTTTAGTGATTTTGACCATTTGCATCCCTACAGTTTAAAAATCCTCATATACCCCTAACGTTTCATTTTTGTTCCCATTTGAATCCAAAACACTAACACCGTTAAATTATTCTGTTAAATTTTTGTAAAAAGACTAAATTGCCCTTTCTCCTAACACCGTTTCATTTCCCCTAATTCATCATCAGTCATCTCAAATCTCAATCAATCTTTAAGTTTTATCAGTGCTTTCGATCTTGCACACAAGGTGTTCGACGAATTGCCTGATAGAGTTTTCAAATGGGGGAAACGAAATCGACATCAGAGAACAGATTGAAGCCATCGACCAAGTGTTCTGATGAGAATCAGGTGCCGTTGAAGTGTAGAAACAACAATGTGCAGTTGAATTTGAAGCCCAGATCGATTTGGGCCTCGAATATTGTTAAAGGTTTTTTTGGTGATAAGAAAACAAGATCACAACAAGCGGTGAAGAAATCTCAACAGCAACCTGTTACAACAGTGTCCAACACGAGTTCAAGAAACCCCTTTGGTTCTAATCGAGCGAAACGGTCTCTTATCGGAGATTTATCGTGTTCTGTCACTGCTACACAGGTTCATCCGCAAGGGGTTCATCATCACTGTGAACAGAACCAGAGGCTGTATAAGTCATCGTCTTCTTCGAGTTCTCGTGATCTGTTTGCTGAGCTTGATCAGCTCAGAAGCTTGCTTCAAGAATCTAAAGATAGAGAAGCTAAGTTGCAAGTTGAGTTGTGTGATTTCAAGAAGAAAAATCTTCAGGCTTTGGATCTTGAACGGATAGTTGAGTCAAAGACTAGTGAAATCGAATCTCTTAAAAGCAAGATTGATTTGCTCGAATCGAAGAACACTAGTCTTTCTGAGCAGTTGAATTGTCAGCAGGTGCAAGAAAATATAAAAAAGGGGTTGTTAATAATAGTGTTGAGGTAGATGTTCTTAAGTTGAGGAGGTTGAATGCTGAGCTTCATCTTCAAAAGAGAAATCTTTGTTGCAGAATATCTTCAATGGAGTCTGAACTAGCTGCCATTGCCAAAGATAAAGAGAGAAAGGGCAATTTAGTCTTTTTACAAAAAGTTAACAGAATAAGTTAACGGTGTTAGTGTTTTGGATTCAAATGGGAACAAAAATGAAACGTTAGGGGGTATATGAGGATTTTTAAACTGTAGGGATGCAAATGGTCAAAATCTCCAAACCTCAGGTATGCAAATGGTAATTTACTCTTATTTTTTGTGATGTATAATATTAAATAGAGTAAATTACTATTTGCGTCCCTGACTTTTGTCCATTTTAACTGTTTGCATCCCTATAGTTTCAAAGTCTCGATTTGCATACCTGACGTTTATATTTTTAACCATTTGCATCATTAATGTTTTTATTATGTAACCATTTGAATTTAAATGACTAATGGTGTTATTCTTTCTGTTAAATCTTTTGTAGAAAAGACTAAAGTACCCCTTAAAATAAAATAAAAAACAAAAATGGATATCAACACAACCACAACCCTCCTCCACCATCCACTCTTTTGTGAGGCTTTCTCTCTGTCTCTCTTATCTCCATCACCACAACCCACCACCACTATCCACTCTTTTTCTCCATCACCACCACCATAACCACCACTCACCACCACCACAGTAGTTTATCAGCACCGCCACCTGCAAATCATCACGACCACCTACTAAAACCGCCACCCAATAACGAACATGGATAACCAACCTCCGGCTCCGACGAAAACCCACCGGAATATTCCATATCACCTTCGCTAACGCTTCCATACCTGTTTACTCCGGCGACCGTCTCCGACTCCACATCAACACCACCTCGCAGTTAAAACATCCCACCGTCTTCCATACCAAGTCTATCAGCACCACCAGAGTTCGTGAAGTCGCCGGAGGCACCAGAATCCGCTGGCACTTCTTCCTGCTTCAGCCACTCAATCTCCATCGCCATATGATCATCACCACCACCAACACCACCGTCACTGTCATCTTCATCGATTCGAGTGAAATTCCGCCTCTCCATCTACTTCTTACGCCATATGTTCTTCAACAAATGCGTTTGCCCCCAAAGAAACCATCGTTCGCGAACTCCCATCGATCAGGATCCACCTTCCTAAAACCCTAATTCCCCCAAAACCATCAAAAATCAACAAAAAATATTGAAAACACGAATTGATCAGGGAATTAATTGTGGGAACAACAACTGACGAAGAATTGCTTACGTATGTGTTCAATTGACGAACACAGCTGGAGAAATTGTTTTGTTTGAAGTACGTTGGCGATGATGTCGTTGGGATCCATGAGAGTGTGTATGTGTGAAAGTGTAATTGGAATGGTGGTGATATATATGAAGAAGAAGATGACGTTGACGGCGAGGATGGTGGTGGTGACATGGTGAGCGAGGTGGTGGTGATGGTGGTCGTGGGTGTGGAAGTGGATGTGAATTATGATTGTTGACTTGAGAGAGAGAGAGAGAGAGTGAGAGAGGGAAAGATAGGGATAGGGGTGGGTTAGAGGGGTTCTTATTAAATTAATATTGTGTGGCAGATTTATGTAAAGGTGTTTTTGTCATTATGTAAAAAGTTAACTAAATAAATTAACGGTGTTAGGTTTTTGGATGCAAATGGTTAAAAATATAAACGTCAGGTATGCAAATCGAGACTTTGAAACTATAGGGATGCAAACAGTTAAAATGGACAAAAGTCAGGGACGCAAATGGTAATTTACTCTATTAAATATTAAATATTAAATTAAATATAATATATTAAACCATAAAGCTGGCTTTGGTGGATTACAAAGGTAGAAAATGATAGAGAAATTATCCCCAAACCCGCGTTGCCTCTCTCCTAATCTTGTCATATAAATCACCCAATTTTTGTATCTTTTTCTCTTTAGGGTTTTCTTTCGCAATTCGATTTACTCGTTGAAACTTTCTTCAATGCTGCTTTAGTTTCCTCTAGATCTGCTTGCTCAATATCATCGCTGTAAGTTAACGACCTTTTTCTTTATCAATACTTCACGAAATTAGGGACAACAGATGTAGAATACTTGTGTCTTTCTGCATTTTGCAACCTTGATGTTTCCGCAGATCTTTTTCTGTAATTTAGTCTTGATACATGATTTATATACTCACTTGTTCAATTCTCTTGTTGGTATCGTATTCGTTTTCGGATAGATGGTTTCAAATCGCGAGTGGTGGATTTTAACATTACGATTGTGTGAAGATTGTAGTTCATTTGATTGTTATTGTTGTTGATTTGGATCATCTGATGGAATTGAGTGTGGTTTCTGATGTGATTTTGAAATGGAATTGGGTATTAGATAGCGGATCATTATGAGAATCTGTAGCTCAAGATGAGCGAAAAGGAAACTTTCAAGATGAAAACAAAGCCTCCTCTTGTACCCCTTGGGACGCTGATAGGTCGGGAGCTTAGGCATGAAAATGTGGAAAAACCTACAGTCAATTACGGACAGGCAGCACTTGCAAAGAAAGGGGAAGATTATTTCTTGATTAAGCCTGATTGCCAGAGAATTCCCGGGAATCCGTCAACATCTTTCTCTGTTTTCGCGGTATGTATAGAAGATTAGGATTTAGGAACCATGTCTTTATTTGTTTCTAAATGGTTGTAGTTTGATTAATTTTACATTACTGAAGTTTTATTTATTATTTATTTTTTTTTTGGCAGATATTTGATGGGCATAATGGTATATCAGCAGCCATTTTTGCCAAGGAAAATTTATTGAACAACATTTTAAGTGCAATTCCTCAAGGATGTGACCGTGAAGAATGGCTTCAAGCACTTCCTCGAGCATTAGTCGCAGGGTTTGTGAAAACTGACATAGAGTTTCAACAGAAAGGTAACAGATTATACGCTTTATTTTTCACTCAAATATTAATGCTACTGTTCTAACATTTATTAAGTTTTGACGAATTTTCTAGGCGAGACATCTGGTACAACTGTTACTTTTGTTGTGATTGATGGTTGGACCATAACTGTTGCGTCTGTTGGGGATTCACGATGCATACTAGACACACAAACTGGTGTAGTATCGCTGCTCACTGTTGATCATAGGCTTGAAGAGAATGTTGAAGAAAGGGAGCGCGTGACAGCAAGTGGGGGTGAAGTAGGACGCCTCAATATCTTTGGAGGGAATGAGGTAAAAAAAATAAAATCGATTTCAAGGTATGTACTATTTGGCAAAAAATCATCAAGTTTTATAACCTTGTGAATATTATATTATAGGTTGGTCCACTTCGTTGTTGGCCTGGCGGGTTGTGCCTCTCAAGGTCCATTGGTGATACAGATGTTGGGGAGTTTATTGTTCCAATACCACACGTTAAGCAAGTGAAGGTTGAAAATAATGCCTAAAATTGTTTTTTTATCTGTTTTAATGTAATTAAAGTATAGCCGACTCATTTTATTTGCTCATGTAGCTTTCAAATTCTGGTGGGAGACTTATAATTGCTTCTGATGGTATTTGGGATGCTTTATCATCTGAAATGGCTGCTCAGTGTTGCCGTGGATTGCCTGCAGAGCTTGCTGCCAAACTTGTGGTCAAGGTGTTATCCAACTAATGAAACATAGTTATCTTACATTCGCTTAATTACTGATTTTTATCCTATGTTTTTAATCCTGTTTCAGGAGGCTCTTAGGTCGCGTGGACTAAAAGATGACACAACATGTGTGGTTGTTGATATCATTCCATATGGGTATCCAGCCATACCTCAAACTCCTAAGAAGAAACAAAATCTACTCACTTCACTCATTTCAGGAAAGAGATTTCATAACTCTTTGAATAAAGAACCAAATAAGCTTTCAGCTATTGGGACTGTGGAGGAGTTATTTGAAGAGGGTTCTGCAGTGCTTGCCGAAAGGTAGATTGGGGATCAACATAGTTATTAGTTATTGATTATTAATGTTTTATACTGCCATTAACAATGCCATGAATTATTGATTACATCCATGGTTGGATAGGTGAAAAAATTGGATCTAATTGAAACATATATGCTTTCTTTAGCTATACATATAATCAGTATATGTATTTTTGTATTGGTTGCAGGCTGGGAAAAGATATGCCTAAAAATTCAAACTCTGGAATCTTTAGATGTGCAGTTTGTCAAGGGAACGAGGCGCCAAATGAGTTGTCAGAAATGATATTCTCACCATCATCAGGACCTATGTTATGCTCAAAATGTAGAAGAAAGAAAGATGCAATGGAAGGGAAAAGAACGAGCATGCCCTCACTGATGACATAAACTGCAAAGGTAAATACTAATACATTCTTTCATTGGCCGTGTGAGTATGATTTCTTTTGCTAATTCTTGTGTGGAAGAGATCCAAGATAACAGAATTTGTAGGTGTTGTGAAAACTGTAGGAGTGTGTGTGGATTATATTTTGTGCTTGGCTGTTTGCCTGTTCGACCAACTAATTATGAACAAATGCTACATTTTCACATATAAGTTCATATGAGAAAATATGTGTGATGGTGTTTGATTGTGGAAAGTAAAAGTTTAATGTCTTTCTATTGGTGTTAAATTGATATGTATGTCTTGTTATTGGTTCCTTTAAATGTTTTATGATCTTTAACATCTATGTGGTCATGTATGTATGAATGTTTTGTAGATGGTGCGCATATATAATCATCACTTAAGTGTATATTAATGCGTTGGTTTAAAAAGTGTGAGGTGTTCTGAAAACTGCTTTAAAAAATATGAAGTTGCCTTTCCCCTGAGGCACTGCTTCAGTTGCTTCATGTATAAGGTGCCTCAACATGCCCCTACAAGATCTATATCATCCTTGAGAGAGCAATGGGGTAGTTATTGATGGGATATAGTGGCGAGTTAGGGTCGAGAGGGGTGAGGGAGAGTTACTGGTAATGAATCTGTGTAGGATCTTGCCAAATGTACGTAGTTTGCTTGGTGATGTACTGATGTTATTGAGCAGGTATTATAGTTTGTTTCTCTAAGCTCGTATGGTTTCACAAGTATAAATATGATGAGAATCAACCCAGATATTAAGTTTTTTTTTAACTTTTGTTTATTAAATTGGTAGTTTTTTCAAGTTTTAATCTCTTCAAATTCAACTAAAGCAGTATTGTTGCGAAAAGGTTGGATAAAGTCATAACGGTGGTGAAACCTAGTAATTGTTGCTGTTTTTAAGGGGGCATTATGGTTTCATTTGTAACGTAATTAACTTTTTAATCAAAAAATTGTGGGTTTAAATCTTGTAAAATGTAGACATGGTTGGCATGGTGATTGACGTCAAAAGTAAAGTAGAAAAATAAGTGAGCACATAAAAAAAGTAATTGGGGATTGTAGAAGAAGCTATTAATTTTAATTGGATAGATTATTAATATCCGCTTTTGATACGTTATTATTCTAAAATATTTTTCAAGAAAGTTGTGTAGAACTTTTATTTCATATATAAATGCTAAAATACACTGTTACTATTAGGGCTGTTCAAATAGCTCGACGTTCGAAACTCCCTCGAACTCGTTCAAAAAATGCTCGGAATTTTGTTCGTTCGAATTTCCGCTCGATTGTAAATGAACCGAGCGGCTCGGTTCGGTTTCAAAACGAACTGAGCATGAGCGAAGGGTCGCTCGCTCGTCGCTCGCTCGGTTTTGCTTGAATTATTTTTTAGTTTAGTTTTTATATATATATAATTATATATGTTAATTTATTATTTTATTTAGTTATTTATTAATTACAAATATTTTAACTTTTTAATTTATTATTTTATTTAGTTATTTATTAATTACAAATATTTTAATTTTTTAGTTAAAAGCTTAAAACCCTAATTCACCAATACATTCAAAGATCATTCACCCTCCACAGTCCACTTCTCTCCTGGTCTCCTACTCTCCTCCAGCAGTCCAGCCGCCATCCTCCACTCTCCCTCGCCAGACCCCTCTCCACTCTCCACCCTCCGCCTCCACCCTTCGGGCCTCACCTGCGGTCGCCGACCAGCGGCGCTGCCCGAATCTGCAAACCTGCAATCGGTCTCCGACCCCTTTTGCCCGAATCTACGAACCTGTGACCCTGCTGCGAGCCGTGAACCTGCGACCACGACCCATCTCCGACCGCGACCCGTCTCCGACTTTCGAACCTGCCTTTGAAAGATAGTTTACAGGGTAAAAACACTTTAAACTACTTTAAACTATACATTAACAAAAGTGTTTCTGTGAAATTTGTTTGATACAAATTGGCATTGTTGTTTCTGTGAAATTTGCTAGTTGATTACAGGGTAAAAGCATTGTTGTGAAACTATACCGACCAAAAACCGAGCGAAACCGAGCGCTCGGTTTAAAACCGAACCGAGTTCGAGCATGAAGTTTGCGCTCGAATTTGTAAATTCGAACCGAACCGAGCCGCTCAGTTTGAAACCGAACCGAGTTCGAGGGGAGCCGTGTTCGATTCGGTTTGGTTCGTAAACAACCCTAGTTATTATAAAGTATAAACTTTGTTTTCAATGAAGTTATTTTAAAAGGTCAGAATAAAAAAGACGCTTTTGAGGGGGCTTAATTTATAGCCAAGTTAATATGATTTTAACATAAAACAAGCTGATTTATTTAAAGGCAAATTAGATAATAATCTAAACTATAAGAAGTTATTGATGATAGTAATATATACCTATGGTTTTACTAATAACACTTTTAACTTTTAATTTGACTAATAACATTTTTAACTTTCAACTTTTGTTAGTAAAGAATAAAGATAAACCCACTTCTAACTTATATTTTTGTTAGGAAAAACAAACTCACTCATGTAATACTCACATATTTACCCTCTTTCTTACTTCTACTCGATTTACTTACGAGAAAGATGGTTCATATTTTGCTTATAATCATGAGTGAAATGAAAATGTAAAATATATAATTATCTGTACCATCAAGATTGTCTCTACAAAAAGATATGTTCACATTTTGCTCATAAATCATAATTCATAATCATCGAGTGAAATCAAATAGAAATTAGATTTGATTTTATAATTAGTTATACTTTAAAACCCATAATGGACATTACTTTAGCACAAAGTACAAACTTTAGATGCATAATAGTTATAGTTTCTTTTGGCAAATAAGTAATAATTTTAAACTTTAGGTCCATTTACTTTCTTCTTTTTGTCATTTTCTAATGTTTAGTGTTTTAATATATTATTAGTTTAATATCATTATTAATTTTAAAAAACAATTCGTTTTTCTTTTATAACTTTTAAAATATGATAAATTTCAAATATGTAATTGTGATATGCTTATTTTTATCTACATGTTAGTATAGGTGCTCAAATCAACCCCGGCTAAATATAGTATATACTTTATTTTTACCCAACGACGGTCTTGCCGCAATGTATGGTTTGTGACAGTTCCATTCTTTTATATAAAGTTTCAAATGTATACAACGATGTTTGTGTTCCGTTTTCTTATATTTGTTGCGTGAATTCGCATTGATTTGTTTTTTTAACGGTTTCACGCCCCTACCGCAACACTGGAGCTTACTACTAGTTAACTACAAAAGTTAAAATAAACAATTTCAACACTTGAACCACCAAAATAGATTATTACTAACCAATGGGTTAAATTTTAGATTATGGAAATCTAATGTTTAATTTTAAAAGAATAAATGAATAAAAGTTTAAAAATCTCAAATTTAATGGTTGCATAATATGGATACAATCACTGCATAGAGATGTCCCATTAATAACCAACTTCATATCTCCTGGTTAGTAACTTACATTTAAAGAAAAATATTAGAATCTATCACATGGTGGTTGTTCACAGCTTCAAAGGTTTCAAACCAAGGGATGCACGAATCCTGTTAGCTTCAGCAATTTCTGGATCAGGATGGTCTGTTCCATCATCCTTCTTCTTTTCCTTTTCCTTCTTTTTCTTCGGCTTCTCCTTCTCATCCTCGGCCCCTCTTCTCGAGGGACTAGTGCTCATGTCCCGTGCTTGCCTATGCCGCCTCTCTTCTCTATCCCTATCCCTATTCCTATCTCTATCCCTATCCCTATCCCTATCCCTATCCCGATCCCTGCTTAAGCTTCTTGAGCGGCTCCTCCTCCTACCGCCACGATCCCTGTCTCTCCTGTCTCGGTCCCGCCCATAATCTCTTTCATCTCTCCCACGATGACGATCCCTATCTCTGTCTCGATCTCGGTCTCGATCACGATCCCTGTCCCTATCACGCCGCTCCCACTCATAATCCCTGTCATACTCCCTATCATGATCGCGGTCCCTGAAAACAGATACAGAAACAGCCAAAAAATTAATCTAAAAAAAAGTTTAATCAACAATTAGTGTTAAATATGATGATAAGAAAACTTATCACAAGTTCACAACAATAATTAAAAATTTTGCATACAAGAATTTAGGTTGTTGTATGCATTGATTATACGCGCTAAACTTTTGACCCGTTTTATTCTTTTACTAAACTTTTTTACTTGGGCCATGTGGCCCGTCATATATAAAACATAACCCAAATTGACCCTTTAACAGGTAAGAATGCTACCTTTAGATAAACCCGACAGCATGTAAACGGTTAATTAAGTAAAGTTTTGATACAAAATCATGGGAATGTGTGATCCATCATACTTCTCATCTGTACAATGCTAGTACAGAGAAACCTGGCAGGATCATAATCTATTCATCTAGGAAGCTCTTTCAATACACTGGCTGCTACAGTGTCTTGGGCCTATGAAAGGTCAAGTCATGCAAAACCCGTGTGATGGGTGAGCCTGTCTGCCCATGTGCATGAATGCATGTCTACATGGCAGAATGCTGAAAACGACGCTTCCACTAATCTTGGACTAGCATAAAAGATTCTGGTCAAATTTAACCAACTGTTCTGTTAAGATGTGGCAGGTGGTAACACCGTTAAAGAATAGGAAAATCATACCTATGTCTATGGCTGTCACGTTTCCGATCCCGGTCTCGGCCTCGTTCCCTTGATGGGCTCTGTCCACGATAATAATCCTGTTTCCAGAACACATAAGTTAGAAATATATATTATGGAGTGGTAAAATCATATATAAGTGCTAATGCAAAAGAGCTAAACCTTTTCATGACCCCCAACATCGATGTCCATGAGTTGCTCATCCTCATCTTTTTCCTCTTCTTCCTCAAAATCATCTTCAAGTGCACTTTTTCTAGGTTCCAGAGCACCAATTGCTTCAATGGTAAGCCTGTACGCAAGCAACATCAATGTATTAAGCTTTTTTGCCCTTTTCATCATAAAAATTCCCATGTCATGACATCTAAAGCATAAACACTGTCACTATCATATGTGTTATCATCCATGATTATCAATTAAAAACCCGGCGTAACCAATACGAAACATGTGTGCAGAATCTGCTCTAAGTACTCCATGTGACAGTAATGGGACACTTATACTGATCCTGACTTATTCACAACTGCAACTCCAAAAAAGATTCACGTCTTTTAATAATGATTATCAAGCATGGCATAGCTGTATATTCCAGAACGTCCATTTTATGTCTAGATTGCTCAATTGTTCTAAAAAAACACCTAGATAAAGCAATAGATCAAGTATCATTTTATAATATATTGCACTACCTGCTCAGCATTTGACGTGCATTAATTAGATCCCAAGGTAATGTTTGTAATAAAACAAGGAAAAAAACAATTCCAGGTCCAGCCTGTGTTTTGAAAAGCGCCAAATTTGTTGTAAAAAGCTCCTAGGCTATAAGCTACAGAGGAGGCAGAAGGTGCGCACATCATGTAAGCAAGGCACACTTGTCATACACGTGGAAAATTCTATGTGGCTTCACAAGACAAATTATATATAAATACACACACATATATATGTCTGTAGTTGATAGCATATGATTAAAATAGTACATAAACCATGGGGAGCCAAGAATATTTGGAGAAGACGACAGTATCGTTTTAGTTGCTTGGTCAATAAAGATGATGGCCCATTAATTCCATTAAAAAGCATGGGCTTTAAAAAAATAGAAAAAAAAAAAAGAAAGGAACCCTGTACACAAAGCAACCTGATGGTCCTGCTCAAAAGCCCTTAAGCTATCACCCCTCAGTTCGCTTCCTGTAAGCTCATCACCTTGATGCGCTTTGCACCTAGGTGTGCTTTTAAAATAAATACAACAATGGGAGGGAGATGCTACTCTATGGATTAAGGGTTCTCTTGTGATGGGCAGAGTCGCTTCAGCTCAAGTCCAGTATCATGACCAATTGATCATATGATTAGAAATTATAAAGGTGTTGTTTAAGTAGTGTTAGTATTTGTCTATTTGACATTAATTTCAATGCTACTCAAATAGAGATGATAACAGCATGCATGCTTATAGCTAGATAAATAAGAGTACAAACTATTATATAAATATCTTCATTCCTTTAAGATACACGCACAGGACAATGTCAAAACAAACAAAAAAACTAAAATGAAAAAGAAGGTGAAATGCATGGTAGTTTTCAGTATACCTTTTCTTTATACGTGGCAAAGCAATGTCGCAGGAGTAATCTTTTGTCAGGAGTTCATCAATAACCTCATCCACATGCGACAGAGCAAAGTCTATTACCTCACAAAAAGATAACAACTTCAGCATACCGAGAAATAGAAAAATAAACTTCAAAAGGCCACAAATCTAGCTAAAACAGTTTATGGTCAAAGTACTTACGCCCATCAGCTAATTTGAGTCTCAATTTCCTGTAATCATTGTACAGCGGCTCTAGATACCGGTACACATCAATATCCGTGCCAGTGAGTCGCAAGTAAAAGGCTCCAAGTACTCGCACATATCTAAAGATAAAACAAATTTTAGCATATGTAAAAGAATCAAATTCTATGAGCAAAATCTATAAAAAAACTAAGAGAAACATAAAGATGAATTACTTGTAATCTTCATTTTTGATGAACTCGACAACGATTTCTTTATCAGGCTGGATCTGAAGCATCTTCATGACAAGGCAAATGAAAGGCGTGGGTTTACGATTGCCACCATAAGTGCCGCCAACATGATCCAACTCCATCGCCTTATCAACCAGCGTCTCTGCTGTCAAACCAAAACATTGCTCCTTCCAATAGGTGTTTTGGTAAATTTTCGACCTCAATATCTTCTCAACTAGGTTTTGCGGGTTTGTTCCCCTTATGCTCTTTGCTGATGGGTCCGTACGGTTCGCCATTTATTGCTCCCCAATTGACGCCAATCTTAGAAAAGAAAATTTAATAACATAAAAGAACAAAAAATGTTATACTTAAGTATATAATATGTGCAGACTTAGGTGAATCTAATTTGTGATCATATGAACAATCTTGTTTGTAAATTCATACAACTCTCAGATGTTCTTCGTACCATTTTCATCGATTTTAATTGTTCATTTTATGAGTGTTTTTACATCGGATCAGGATCAACAACTACTGAACTACTAAACCTAAAATAATCTAGTACGCCTAAACCCTAAGCGTAAACAAAAGTCATATTCAGTTTCGAAGAAAATCAAGGTTAGGTTTATTTCGAACTGAAGCAACAATTGGTTTCTATAAGCTGAAACATACACACTGAAGCACAAATAAAGCAATCGAACAAATATTAAACCAAATTAACACAATAAGATCTCGAACAAACAAATGAAGATGAAATGAAGAAATCGAACAAATGGAGAAGAAATGGAAGGGTTGTTACCTGTGGAAGCAATGAGCTTGAAGAATCAATTACGATGGAACCACATATGCTTTCGAGAGTAAATCGAAAGCTAATCGGCGGTGATGGAGCTTCTTTGAACCCTAACTTTTTTACGAAAAGTTGTAATTGCAGTCCCTCGTCTTTTTCATGTGTACTCTAAACCTCGTCTACTTCTTAATAACTTCATACGGGTTACCTATTTTAGAAACAAGGAATGAGAGTTAGTGCGGGTGCGAACATCACATGTTGTAAGAGATGGGTGTTTATGTTGTTTTTTATTTGAATTTTAGTATTAAATGGTGTCTCTGAAGATGCATTTAATGTAATATTAAATTGCAAGAGTGTTATCCGTCTTGAGCTTTTGGTCTTGTATTGTTGTAGGGATGGCATAACATGATAAGACATGACAAGACATGATGATCTGGCATGCTAAACATGAACATGACAGGATAACTTATCATGTCATTTTTTTCAAACAAGAACACAAACTTGTTAAGAAACAAGTTACACAAAATGACCTGTTTAGAACCACATGTTTAGGAACCTTGTTTAATAAGCAAATCTTACATGATGACTAACAATGAAGATGGTCGGACGATGACAATGGTTGAAGATGGAGATCGATGCATAGACGACGACGATGGCAAGATGGTGACAGCTGCATGACGATGGTAGGATGATGACGGCCGGAAGAAGACTGTTGGATGAGTGGATGACGGCTGGACGACGATGCCCGGAGAAAAATGGCCGGAATGGAGATTGAGACTGAGTGATAAGGAGCGACTGGTGAGAAAAATAAGTGATGGTTTCCAAGGATAGGGTGTATATTAGGGTTTTTGTATCAATATTAATATATTATGTACACTTTTTCCTAAACTAATGTAGTTTTAAAACTTATTTACCAAAATGATATGCTTTGAAAAATATTTATCAAAATGGTCTAGTTTTGAAAACTTTATTGTTTCTCACTCCTAATTTCATTGGCTACTTCAAAAAATATTTTTAAATGTTTTTCTTATTTATATCTTTTGACAAATAAGTTTTTCAACTAGATTAATCTAGAAAAAAATAAACTCAAATTAATAGCTGGAGTGAGCTGATTTATGGATATTGATTTGTTTGTATGTGCCCATACTGAGCCGATTAGATTACATTGACACATTGACACATTGACACATGGTTTTCGTCGGTTTCATTTTCAATTTTCAAACACTGTGTTCCCAAATCTTAATTTTACTAAAATGTTGTAATGTATTTACATCAAATAACTTTATATAGTAAAATTTGGGGTGAATTTAAATGAATGCCAACTAAGGGGCTGTTTGACAGCCTCTTAATCAACCTCTTAATGGTTCAGATGCTGAATGATTCAGCATTTAATGGTTCAGACTGTTTGTTTCACGAGCACATGTCTGAATGGTTAAGACATTTGCCTCTGAATGGTTAAGCATTATACAATTGCTGAATGGCTAAGAGGTCTAATGCTGAATGGTTAAGATCTCTTATCTGAATTGGTCAGACATTTGCCTTTGAATAGTTAAGTGATATACCAGCTCTTAATGGTTCAGACCTCTTAATGGTTCAGCACTTAATGGTTCAGACCTCTTATTGATTCAGCACTTAATCATTCAGATACTACCAAACAGCCCCTAACATAAAGAGTTAAGCTGAAAGCAAGTAAGGTGTTAAACTACTAAGAAATAATATTTTCTTTTTAAAAAACAATACAACAAAAATCTCGGAAAGAACACCGACGTACGAGTCGAACACAGGTCCACACCCACATAAACAATCGTAACAACCACTACACCAAACGACATATTTCTTTAACCATTCTAGAACAACAAAAATAAAACCAAAAAAATAAATAATAACAACGTAACATCAACTTATACATGACGTTATGCTATAAGTATATGGTTATTATGGCAACCGACATATTATTATTAGACTATATATAATAACAAACATGTTATAAAGTCATCCTTATAATACATTTTTTAAATAAAGTAAAAGAAAAAAAAAATTTGAAAACTTTAAAAAAAATCTTAAAAACTTTAAAAGAATTTCTATTTAAAAAATATATCTAAAAATTTAAAGATATCATCCCTAAAATAAATAAAAAAAAAACTTTAAAAGATAATTAGGTAGGCAATAAAAAATAATTTTTTAAATAGCCAATGAAATTAAGAGTGAGAAACAATAAAGTTTTCAAAACTATACCATTTTAGTAAATATTTTTTAAAGTACATCATTTTGATAAATAAGTTTTCAAACTACACTAGTTTAGGAAAATAACTCATGTAACTATAAACAGGTTTCTTAACGGGTCTTAACAGGTTTACATATATTTAACTTGTTTAGACACGAATTTTATCATATTTTAATGTGTCGATCTGTTTAAGACACAAAACCTGTTAATGTTGAGTATTAATTGAGTATAATTGCTTAAGTTGAAAAACATTTTAAATCAAGTGACCACTTAATGTTTCCACATTAACGAATTAAAAAGTTCCTTCGTGAACAGAAAGTAATTGATTAACTTTTATTAAATAATGCAATTTTTAAGGCAAACAGCATTATATTATATATATATATAAAAAGAGGGGTTAACAAGGAGCTAAGAATCCCATACAACAACAAAAAAAACAAAAGAGAGAGCATACATAATAAACACCACCAATCAGCCAATCTTAAATGGAAAGTTACATAATATTAATGACTTTGATTTCTTGCCTCTTGTTTTCAACCATAAAGAAACTGTTGCATTGATTTCGCCAATAACTCTATTTGCCGATGGTTCCACTTTCTCAAAGATCACTTCATTACGATGTTTCCATATGATCCAAGTAGTTGCCATGAAGATTGCATGAACTGCATTCTTGAATCACCATCCCCTCTTAGTGAATAAGGGGCATCCATGAGATCGTTAAACGAAAAAACAAACACTGGTCGTATGTTACACCATGTACAAATTTTCGAGAAAACCAACAACGATAGGCTACATGCCGTGAAAAGATGCTCCATTGTTTCATCTGATAGCCCACAAAGCCTACATAGAGTAGATTGCAAGGGGATGTTTCTTCTAGAAAACGAAGCACAAGTGGGCATTCGGTTTAGTTGGGCTTGCAAAAAGTTATGAACATTTCAAAAATAAAGAAATTTATAAAAAGTCAATAAAAATGGTTACGATTAAAATATCACTCTAACAAATTTTTTTCTATAAATTAATCTAAATCATTAGTTAAGGAGACTGATTGTTGAGATTATTTTTTATATTTTTTAGCTTTAAGGTTTTTTTTATATCTGATTATTACTTTAATAATAAAAAACTAATATTAGAAGTAAATAAATGTTTATTTGGAATAATTTTTTATATAATATTTGGTTCAAGTAAATATTATTATATATGAATCATCGTATATTCTTTACTTAAGCTGTAAAATTAACTTTTGAAACGAACACACAACATGTTCATTATGTTGGATGTTAGGTAAAAATTTATATTCACTAGATGAGCAGTCAATAGAGATGTGATAAAGTGTGTAATTATTCATTTAATTATTTCAATATTTCTAAATAAATATCTTGATAGTAAGATGCCCTGTTTAGTTCAATAGGAATGAATAGGAATGATGGTTTAAATCATGTAAAATGTAACTATGTGTGCTTAATAGATGTAGATTAAAAATTATTTTTAGAAAGCAATATTATAATGTAGCAATAAATTATGCAAGTATAGTTTTGATAATATATATATATATATATATATATATATATATATATATATATATATATATATATATATATATATAATGTAGCAATTAGTTATGCAAGTATAGTTTTGAGAATATATATATATATATATATATATATATAATTCATAAATTTTATGATATTTTAATTGTTAAAAGGGTATTTAAGTATTTGATACATATATGTTGAACATAAATACGAGAATGAAGAGTCTTACGTATACGTAACACTATTTCAAATGAAAAATGATTACGTATGCGTAACCTATATGTGACGTATATGTATAACCAAGCTAAGGTTTTTCATTTGACCCATATCCTTATTTATACACACACACATAAATATAAAGGATAATGATAAAAAAATTTAAGTTATGTGATCGATTTAATTGGTTTTCTCTAGTTTTCACATAACATTGTGGTTTTTTTAGGATCCTTCCTCTCTCTCTCTCTCTCTCTATATATATATATATATATATATATATATATATATATATATATATATATATATATAATTTACATAATATTAGTATTCTTTCACATTTCAAATTATTTAGTTATTCGTAAATGATGAAGGTTATTCTAAACAAATCACTATCACGAAGTTGGGGTGAAGTATAGATTCTTAGAAATAATTTTATAGATATCACAAAGATGAATATGAGATATGAGTACAGCCGACCGAATTCACTTGTATTTGTTAGGAACAAATCGCAGAAAACCCGCATTGAGATCGCAAATAAATTACTTTACTTATCCTCAATACTTGAGATCGCAACATGAGGAACACTATATCTTGACACAGATCAAACTTTACATTATAACTCAATGTTAGATTCTATGTATTGCCAAGTAGTATGTTTCACCTAATCACCTCTTTTTATCAAGGAAGATGCTTGTATGCCACTTAAACACTTATGTTCAGATTAACTGATTCAATCAATTGCATTTGTTTTGTCCCAATTATGAGTATCAGAAGATTGATTAGATTTATATAAGTAGTCACCATTATGGAATATCTTATTATAAGTAGATAAGCGGTAAACTTTTATTGATGGCTTATATTCAGTTGAGAGTATGCAAATGTATAAGCGTTTAGTTCTTTTTGCTTAAGGATACAATCTATCCTTAAGTTTATCTTGACTCTTTATAGTGTTAGTCAAGTTTGAGTTTGTTGAATTACATTTATACATATGCACAACACACAGCATTACAACCACATAAATACACCAAAAGACGTCAAAGAGTAATGCAATCAACCACAAAAATCATCATAGACATTTAGCATAAAATGATAACCGTCTTTTGACAATGTTAGTTTGTGATCTCCATAAGAAGTTACAAGAAAATAGGTTTATAACCATAATATTATTAAGATAACAATCAGACTAAATTAGAAGATATTTTAATCAGGAGAAAATTAAACAAATGATATGTTCATTAATTATAAAAAAATATGCATATAATATTAATTAAAACTAGCCTTTTTCCCCGCAACAAGAGGTTTCCAACAAAGCTAAAGGGAAAGTTCTATAGAGTAGCAGTAAGACCTGTTATGTTATACGAAACAGATTGTTGGGCCATGAATAAGTCACAAGGGCGGCAGATGGAGGTCGCAGAGATGAGAATGCTGAGGTGGATGTGCAATCACACAAGGATGGATCAGATAAGGAACGACGTGTTCCGACAGAGATTAGGGGTGACATGCATCACTGACAAAATTCGGGAGGGGAGATTGAGATGGTTTGGACACGTGAAGAGGAGACAGATGACAACACCGGTTAGAACTGTAGATAACATTGTCTTAGATGGTATGAGGGGTAGAGGAAGACTAAAGTTGACATGGGAGGAGTTGATTAGGCGGGACATGTTAGAGTTGCACCTCTAAGAGCACATGATCGAGGATATGAGTGAATGAAAACGTAGAATTAAGGTTAAGGAGTTAGTGGGAATCAATTGAGATAGTGCATGCTTATAACACAAGTAGACTCTCATTTTTCTTTATATGTGAAATGCTAATACAAAATTAAGAATGGGGTTTTTTAGGGCAATCATATAACAGAGTAATTAGGATGTGCGCTTTTTATTTTTCAAAAATTTGCCAGCCTTTTGTTCATTGCCTGAGATGTGTATATGGGTTTATATGTCGTGTTTTGTTAACTATTATTTGAAATATACGAAATGCGCTTGTAATCTTGTGATTTTTTTTTCATTTTCGGGCCGAGGGTCTCACCGAAAACGGTCACTCTTTCCTAAAAGATAGAGGAAAGATTTGTCACCATCCAACTCCTCCCAGACCCTGCTTCTAGTGGAATATACTGAGTATGTTGTTGTAGTCTTTTTCCCCGCACTACCCAGCGGGAGTCCAGTCATTTTTCCAACACGCAACGTTGCGTTACTTTGGTCGTTGTCGAGCTGACTCGTCAGAAACCATAAAGAAAAATCTTCTACAAACTCTAAAATAGTAAACTTTAATAGCCAAACTCTATAAATACGTGACAGGAATATTCTCTCTCATAATGGTCGATCCGCTATCACGGAAGGACATATCTGATCTATAGATCGAGGGGGCGTCATCAAAACAAATATTTCTTCCATGTGCAAATCATTTTTAATTTTTCTTTTTAAATTGTTTACTTTTTGAAAAAAAAAAGTATATAAAAATGACCTGACCCAATTAAATCATGGAATGTGAATAAATAACCAATAAATGTGAGTTGTGGGACATATCATTTTGAGGTTCAATAATCAAAACTACCAAAGAAGCAGTGGTCAAAAGAAAAAAATAAAAATATCACTCAAGTTCCTTTTTAATATATAATATAATATAATATAATATAATGAGTAGATGTAGTTTAATTAATTATCAAAAATAATAATAACAATACCAATAATAATAATAATAAAATTATTTGATTGAGATAACATAAGTACAGTACGTAGATGTATAAATAGAATTTTCCTGAAGATGAAGAAAAGCAGTTTACAGATGTGATGGGTGATGTTGCACATCATGATAGAAGAAATTTAGTATTCATTAGTTGACATCAAGGCCCCATTTCCCTTGGGATTCTGATGGTTCTATCACCTTAACTGATCCATCTGTCAACCCCACTGCAAATTGGTTCTGCTCCTGTGGGTGTGCTGCCACCACAAGTGGGTATGGACCTTCATTTCTGCATTAGAAAACATACATTATTATATGCATGGCATGTAAGAAACATCAACTCTAACACGCAAACCCTCAAAGAAAGCTACATGTCCTTACCCGTTCGATAATGATGATGGCGCTAGATATACAGAAGGGGCAATGCGACATCTCAGTTTTAAGCTGTCGGCATCAAACACACCAATGTTGCCATTGCAAAAGGTAGCATACACTAGTTGACTGTTGCATGAGTATGCAGCATAAGATATAGGTGCTGAAAGGTTGTCTTGAGGGACCCACTGCAATCGAAATGATTGTTTTTATTAAAAAAAACCGAATTGAAAATTGTAATGACAATATTTCTTAGTCTAACATGATATAGAGGATGCATTGTACCTGATGTATGAGTTCCATCTTGGAGGCGTCGTATATTGCCAGCTGAGTTTCATGGGAGACCAGCAAGCGTATCTGATCAGAGTGGAACTGAACACGAGTGTCACCCGTAGGTGCTTTGCCAGGTGGCAGTTGTATTTGTACCATTTTCCTCTTCTCCCATGAATCAATGCTCCAAAAACAAATCTGCATTGAAACAATTTTTGTAATAAGCAATAATAATACGTTAAAAGAACAAGACAGCCCGATTTGACCACAAGTCTCACATGAGCATCAGCAGCTGATGAAACCAATACTTTCAGATTGGTAGAAAAAGCAAGGCCAGTTATCCTCTTCTGATGACCTCTCAGCTTTGATTTCACCTAGGAAGCCAGAATAGATTATGTTATATTTGGTCTGTTAATAAAAAACAGAAAATTAATAAGAAAGAAAAAGATAATCACCTCATCCACCCTAACATTATATAAGTGAATAGTAGAATCTTCCATGCCAATAGCTATGATGTTGTTATCTTGAGGATGAAACGCTAGGAAGGTTGAAGCAGGGGGAGGGGGCATAAATGTTGTCATAACCTACATATAAAAGTCCGAATGACGTAAATTAGTTAGATGTAGCGTTAATATTATAAACAGAAAACACAGATTATGTAGGGGAGAATATACCTTAAACGTCATCATGTTAAACAATGAAATTTTCCCACCTGCGGCGGACATTACATAAGAATCATTCTTTGACAGGGCAATGCATGGAACAGCTTCTTCAAGGTTGACACCTGTCACATCATTTGTCATAAGAAGACCACTGTTTGGTTGCCAATGCTGAGGAACAACATTGGCAGTGGCCTTTAAACATCACCCACGTCAGAAATTACACATTCATCAGATCCAAATAAAGAAATAACAGATAATGAAATTATTAAAGGGGTAAAGCCAATACTTTCCCAGTTGGATTTTGTTCATTGCGGGCCCATTTCCAGAGTCGCTGAATACCATTTGATCCAAGGGCTACAATTCCAACTCCAGAATTTGTATAAAGAAGTCGAGCCACCTGCATATAACTAACTTGTTCAGCATCATGCAACAAAATTATTATGTTGGTGTTTTTAAGCCATTTATTGATGATATTGAACCTCAATTCATGTCATGTTTGATCTCTAACGAGTCAAACAGGTAAAATCAACATCTAGCTAGAAAGGAAACGAGTCAAATAGGATGAAAATGTCAAAAGTCTTCCAGAGTGTATTTTTAATGTATATGATTTTTGCAACCATGTTTGACATGGTGATTATATATAAAGAGTTCAGACATAAAGTGCTTCGGATCAACTCAATGTGTTTCAACCCAACCAAAAAGTTACCGGTTTTAACATGTTACCCAATCCTCCCCACACCCATTTTTCCACCTGTGAACTTATCATAAAAGCAATGATCAGCATACCCTATTGGAGGCTTCTGCGCTCTCCGGCATAGTAACTAGCCGGCACTGGGCAGCATCTACAATTTCAGTCAACTGCCCGGGTTTCATCTTATCAGAAACATCATCCAGATTCCTTGGTTTTTCCAAGCTTGGACCAACAGAGTCAACACCATTCTAAATATAAGATGAATGAAGATGCAGAATAATCAGCAGTTAGACAGAAAGCATATTGTAGTCAGGGTTACAAGCTTATTTGATTTATTTATTCGTTTATTTTGGAGCAAAGTAAAGCCGACTCACAAGAAAATTGGAAGGCCTGACAGGTGAGCTTTTCTCCACTTTACAGCTAACTGAACTAGGATTAGCCATAGCAGAAGAGCTAGGCATCTGCATCTGGTCCATAGAAAATGAAGGACTTATAAACATCACATTATGATTTCTGATTAAAAGAAAAGGTTAAACCACTTTAAAAGAACAGACACCTTGATTGCAGGTGGTTCGATGGAAGATTTTGATGCTTCAAATGGTGGGGGTTCATTTGCTCTTAATGACCTAAGACCAGCAGCATTTGCAAGAATCTTGATCCCATTGTCGGCAGTAGCAACAGCAAGAAGAGTTCCTTCTTTGTTGAACCTCAAGCGTGGAAATATCTGAAACAATCAGTTAAAAATGGCTTTATAATGCATCTGCCCAAGCGACTGCATACAACATTGTGAATAGAGGAGGTGGTTTTAACCCATTTTCTTATGAATAGGCCTGTTTGGCTTATGGTTTACTCTAAAAGGTCAAACATGTAGATTTAAAAAAAATTAGCTTAGAAGATGGTTCAAATGTGTCAAACGGATCAAAAGTCACCCAAAGCGTTATTTTAATGCATAAAACTTCATATAACACTTTATTAAAAATAAAAATTATTATTGAAATTGAATTACACTTGACATCATTATGAAGAAAGAGTAAAAAAAATTGGACAAGAAAATGTTCTCGGTCAACCTGACCCGTTGCGTGGGCCATCAGACCTCAAAGTGTGAAGATTGAGAGTCAGCTAAAACGTATATACTAACCGGGAGTCCACCATCAGCATCCGTACTAGTGAGAAGATTGACGCTGTCCATGTCCCAGAACTTTATTTGGTTTTCTTCACCGACAGCCAAAAAGTGATTCTGAGTTGTGTCAAACTGTGCAACCCCACTTAGTTTCTTTCTAAACCCAGCATAAGTCTTCTTAAGGGCTCCTTCACTTTCATTCCATTCAACAAGAAAAGACTCCCCTTCTTTGCTTGTTCCACAAGAGAACAATCTGAAACAAAGCATTTCAAGCTGTAACAGTTGATAGTTTCACATTTACATTTTTCTGTCAGCAATGAAACAAATACCAAATATATGTTTATAAATGTATTCAAGAAATGTATTCAAGATTTCGAACAAAAGTCAGCAGTGAAAATACATATAATTCTGAAATAATAAACTTACCTACTGCCATCAGCACTGTATAGCATAGTCGTGCAGCCATGACCAGGAGCAGCATAGTCAACTCTAGATCCCATGTTGTCATAGAGCCATGCCTTAATCTTACCATCAATTGCAGTTGAAAATATGAACTGAAATTTACAGGCAAATTGTAACTTTTAACACAATTAAAACCAAGTATAAATACAAGATGTATGTATGTCCATGTATCCTGGCATACCTGAATAGTCTCTTTCTGATGAGGGCATATTGAGTAAACGGGCGCCTCGTGTCCTTCAAAAGTAAATAGCTTCCGTCCATTTAAATCCCACACCTGATACATTTCCTTTTAGTTTCCCACCAGGAACGAAGAAATATTTTTCTTGCTATCTATGGAATTATACAAGGTTGCAGATGGTATAGTACACCTTTATTAACTTATCATCCCCACAAGTAACCACACATAGCTGTTTGTTTGGATGAGCAAACGCCAAGTCATTCACTCCTCCAACATGAGCATCAATCTGCATGAAGAAGAAGAAGAGATGGTTCTTAAAGGAGAATCACACATTTCTCGCTGAACAAGCAACATTACTCAACCAACCTCGAATTGCTGTCGTAAATCATTCGGTGCAGCATAAGCATACAAATGGACTAAATGCTTATTGAAAGCAGCACCTGTGGCATCACAATCAGCTCCTCAAGAGTCCAATTTCAAGAAAATGGAAAAGGAAAAAAACATACGTACCAATAACATTTCCATCTGGACTCCACCTAACACGATTCACAGAAATTGGTGCATCCTTTACAAATGACGCCTGCAAATCATCTTGACTGTGAGATTAACTCACTACAACAGTACAGAACTTCAATAACAACACATGCCAAATGTGTTTGCGGCTTATGTCAATTTGCACATTATCTTTACTAATTTACATGAGGGCGGACCTTGAAGCAACTGGTAAGGTTGCTGCTTTGTGACCTTGAAGTCATAGGTTCTAGCCATGGAAACAGCCATCTTGCACAAAATTGTGCAAGGAAAGGTTGTGTACATCAGATCGCTTCGCGATCCGGCCCCTCCCCGGACCCTGCGCAAAGCAGGAGCTTCATGCACCGGGTACGCCCTTTACTAATTTACATCTTTCAGAAGTTAACTACTTATACCTTAAATTAAAAGCAAGACACGAGAGATGGTCTTCAAATAATTAAATGGAAAAATAAAGTCAAACCTGAAAGGACAAAGAACAAGATGACATGTCCCATATCTTGAATGATTTTGAAGCCAGTTTTTCACGGGACCCAGCTTCCCAAAGAGTGATTTCACCATTAAAAGATCCAACTGTAAGAATGAAATTATAAAAAAACAATGTATATGATTATCATGTCAACCTTCTACACATCAAAAGTTGAAATCATTTCACGCAGGGATACAATTTCTCTTCATACCAAGAAGCAATGTCTGGTGAGTAGGATGAAAATCCATGCTTGTGACAGTGGATCCTTGATGCAGGCTGAAGGCTACCGTTCTTGGCAAGTCCTCCACTGACCACGAAACTTGCTGTCTTGCAGTTTGATAAGTAACCTAGAGAAGTGCACCAAAGTGCTAATGAATTTCACGGAAATTTATATATAAGATTGAAACACAAATATTGATCAAGGTTACCTCTTCTACAGGCTGTGCAGGGCGCAAACGTTTCATCAACTGTTCATGATCAGCATTCTGATATTCATTCATACCAAGTGTAGCTAGAGGCGTTGCAGGGCGTTTTAAAAAGGACACTAGACGACATAAAAAAAGAAAAGAAACACCAAGTAATTAATCTCAACAGACATGCTAAGTTAATTACCAAACACATGCATATATGGAACCCTAATTAAATTGAAAGTGCCACCCTTACCTTGATTTGTTGAACCGGTTAATGATGATGCGGAAACAACACCTGCCTGGACAGACGAAGAAGCAGCAGCATTTGCCATCCATCCTGCTAAAGCATTAGCATTTGCAGTTGCTGCATTGGGGGGAAAGGGCTGCAACAGAATAATATTGAAAAAATCCATTAAAAGACGACCAGTTGATCTCTTTTTTAGTTGGGGGTGGGTAAGGGATTACAGGGGAGAAATGTGAGTCTTGATTGAAAAAGGCAACATACACCATGTGCTCCAAGTGAGGTATAAGCCATGGGCTTTGTGACTGCACCAGGTGGAAGATTGACCGGTGTAGGTACAATGGTGCCATTTGGGGGTGTGCATGTATGATCTGCAAATAAAGTCTTGATATCTGGGTTTGGCCTTGGATTCTTACACAGCTGATGCTGCCAATTTAAGCTAAATAGACAACAAAGTAAAATTTATATTCTAAATGAATCACAACAATATAAAGAAAGTAGTATCTATGAAATAGAAGTTTTACCTCTGGTTAATCAAAGTCCTCAATCTTGATGACTTCAAGGTAGGGAAAACAAGCTTCTCACGGAAAAGGGGATTTGCTTCTATTAGCTTTTTCAGCTCAACCAACATAATGCTACGAGCTGTTTTAGTATCACCATACTTGGACAACTGCTCATTTTCCCTGAATTTAAAAAATATATATATTTTCAGTTCAATATGAAAAAGAACAAGAGAGACCATTACAAATAAACCAATTTAGACAAAAAGGAGCACGTCACCTGAAATTTGAAAGCGTCAACAGCTGTGTAATCTCCTTATATAGATCTTCATTGAATGTTGAAAAGACTTTCAAATCATTTACCAATATCTCCACAGCTTTTGCCTTATCTTGCCTAATAAAGTCAATTAAGAAACATAGACCCTCAGATCAGGCAAATATACTAAACATCATATTCAACACAGTATTCACTTCAGTCAACACATACCTGTCAAGAGCTTCAAGATACTTCTGTTTCCTGATTTCAAAGAAAATCTTCATCGAGTACCTGTTATCATCAACCTTGGTGTATCCAGACAGATACTTTTCCACTTCATCCCATTCACCAGCATGAACTTTCTCCTCAAAATACTTAACATTAAAGAAAAAACCAGATTCTTGCTCAAGCCTACACAAACATTATAATTGCATTAGCCAGAAAATACATAAGACTCCTTCAAATGATGTAATTAGCATCTATCAGACGACACAAAACTTCAAAAATCAGACCCACCCATTATCAAAACGAGTAACAAACAAACAAACATAACCAACAAAACGAGCAGGGTGTTGGGAGGGCAAGATGAGCGCAAACATCTCTTCTATCCAAGAGACAAAGAGGCTGCTCCACCGAGACCCCCAGACACAAGAGCCTAACTTTATTTCAAAATAGGTAACACTAACGTCAAATTACCAAAACCCACCCAATATTCCCCCAACAAAGCACAAAATCAGGTCAAACGCATATTACCATTCGTCTAACAGATCAACCATCAATATTAACCCTAGAAAACAAACACCTCCAAACAAACAAACCCTCGAAAACACGACATACCAACAACACAAAAACGATCTACACAACTCCTTTCACGAACTCTACACATCTCATACCTGTGTACGGCCTCCTTAAACTTCTCCTCTTCGAGAAATTGCAGTATCAGAAACACCAATTCTCTGCTCAGCGACGACATTGAAACAAACTACCACAACAAATCACAGAAACAGTGAGCAATTTAACCATCAAACAGATCAAAACTCCTGAAATCGAAAAAAAAAACTCTAGTTTATTTCTAGGGTTTTCAGGTAAAAGTTGCAGGTTTCAATTTCAAAGGCTGCGAAGAAGATAGAGAGAGAATGGTGTGGTGGGGGACTTGGTCTCGCGATCTTCGATGCGTTTTTTGGCAGAAGGGTCTCACACCTTTATCTACTGTCTTATCAATAAGTTGTTATGCTTATCACTCGTGCTTTGAGGGCTGGGGTGATAAGCACGTATGCTTATCGTTTCGTGAAGTGGTAGATGACGTGAGTGTACTGTTTTGCGGATTTGAAATGAATGATTGAAATCAGTTGAGGGGAGATTTCAGTTACGGCAGTGTAGTACTTATTTTATTGTTTATATTTCATACTTGTTTTATTAAAGTGTCGCTTTCGTCTGCCGTGCGATATTTTCAATTTATCGCGGTATTTTGGTTTATGGGGAGTTGTTGAACGAGAGACGAGATGAGAAAATTGTGGTGAGATTAAGGTGGTAGATTCACGCTTTATGGATAAGTGGGACCGGGATTGTAGTGTGTTCAAGTTCATGGTTGTTACTTCAAATTTTGCATCGTGATTATTTACTAAATAAATTATAAAATTGATATTTTTTTTCCTATAATTTTTTTAATACTAGGAAAACAAACAATTGCAATGAAATGGTAGGTAACGGACAACAAGTTGCATTGTAATCCTCTTTTGTATAGCAAAACAGATCCTATTAAAATCAAAGTTATGAAATTTTAGGGGTGGTGTGATAAGTATTTATTAGAGGTGTAAATGAGTCAAGCCGGTCGAGAGCTACTCGAGATCAACTCGGTAAAAAGATCGAACGAGCCAAGCCTAAACGAGCTCAAACCCGATCTCGAGCTTGAAATATGACTCGACTAGTTGTCAAGCCCGAGCCTTGCATTCGAGGATCGTTACTGCTCGTGAGCCTTAACGAGCCCACAAATATTTGTGTATTTTAATATATTTAATTTAATATACTTTTTTATTTAATTTTAACCCCGTCCTCCATTTGTCAGACTCCCTATTTCGCTCTAGCTAAATGCTAACCGTCAAAAACTTTAAACCCTAATTACCCCATAGTTTATTTGCAGTCGACATTAACAAGTTGCCCTCTGGTCGTCCTCCTCTCAAGGTGCATCGCCCTCTGGTCGTCCTCCTCTCAAGGTGCATCGCCCTTGCCGCCGGTTGTCCTTCTCTGCACCATCATGTCTTATCACCATCTGTGTCCTCCTCGTCACCGATCTCGAGCCACATTCATCATCTTATTAATTTACACAATGATTTAGGTAAGATTTAATCCTTCGTTGTTTGAACCTAATATGTAAATCAGTGAAAAAGACGATCATAATTGAGCTTGATGTGGTCCCTAATGAAATAGAGCATCAAAATGAAGAAAAACACATGAAAAAGTGCAGCAAGACGAGCTTGAGCTTGAGTTTGAGCCGATCTTTAGCTTAAAGCTATAATTCATCCTGTAAACGAGCTCAAGCCGAGCTTTAGCTCATTATTTGTATTGTACCCAGATTAGATCGAGTCCAGTCGAGCCGATCTCAAGCTTAAGTTTCACTATTCGAGCTGAGCTCGATCTAAGAATAATGGGCTCAAAGAGATCAAGCTTGAGCTCGAGCTTTTGAAAAATCAATGAGCCGAGCTGTAGTAGAGCAAAGCTTATAATTGGCTCGGCTCTACCACTAATACTTGTGATTAGCAAAACCAATTCCCTTTTAGATTTATAAGAATATTTAACTGGTTAAAGTTTATGTAATTGACTTCAACTAATATAGATAAGGTGTTGGTGAGGATATTAGAAGGCACTTTAGTTTACTGTTAGGAAAAGAGGGTAGTTGTCTTTAGGTTACTAGTTTCCTTTGCATCGCGTCATAATGATATTTGTTATTTATCTCAATCAAACTAATGCAGGTTTGAGTTCCATAAAACCATACAATATTTGAAATTTAAGAGTAAGGAATATGTACATTTATCATTTAAAAAAAAACTTAATTAGAAGTTTAAAATAAAATAGCATGTATTAAGGCACTATAAGATGTGGTGATTTATGCTTACATAATTAGGTTTCTTCTATTTACGCGTAGTTATGTAAAGTATTGTAGATGTACCATCTTAAAGGACTCGATGCAAGTTGACAGACTCAAGTATTGAAAGCTCATTAGGGTTACACCTCTTAGTGACCTCTTATAAATAGGAGGATCTTTCTTTTCTAGAAAGGAAATTTTTTAATCCCTCTCCTTTTATACTTGCATACACTATTATGCTGCATGATTCTAATCATAACAATGATAAATCAATTGACTTGAATATCAGAGTGTTCTTAGGGCTAAACCCCTAATTAGGCCATGTGCTTGTTATGTTAGATTGCAATCACCGTATGAGCACAATCATGGTAGACTGGAGTTGGGGTTGTCCACATTTTCTCCAAGGTGCAACTTGGATCAGACAAGCACTAAAATCTGGTTGACACACTTTGAAAACTTGCATACCCCTTAAAGTTTTGTGCCAACGCACTTTAAAGCCAGCTAGGACGTTTAACACCCCTTATCATATAGATTCATAAATCACATGTACTCCTAGAGGTTGCTATGACTAGATAATTTTCATGGTTACAAAATCTCACTGATGCATGTACTACTATGCAGCTGGAATGAATGTTCTTAGCTGCTAGCCTATTCATGACTAAGATAAATGTAGGGATGGCAATGGGACGGGTTTGGGTCGGGTATGAGTAATCCCAACACCATACCCAAAATTGTATCCCATATCCAGCCCAAAACTCATGGGATATTTATCGAGTATTTACCCGGTGGGTATCGGGTATACCCATTAAAGTTATAAAAATTACCAAATGGGTATCCCTATCGGGTATCTATACATCATATGAAGCTATATTTGCATATACGTATTAAATCATATTTTTCGTTAATATCTAATATTTTTTGTTTATGTTCCACTACTATTACTAATAAATTTAAGATTTTTATTATAAACTTGTAAGATACCATATGATACCAATTATAGAAAGTTTAATAGCTTATATTAACACATAATTATTAAGTAGAAAGACACCAAGTAAAAATATAAAATTATATATCACATAATTATTAAGTAGAATAAATTAATAAATAAAATAATTCCAGGTTTATAATCGAATAAACGGGTTTGCTTAATCGGGTAATCAGGTCGGGTAATCGGGTATATAGTGCAATCCTATACCCGTCCCATACCCGTGAAAAAAATAAAAATCAATCCCGTATCCGGTCCCATACCCGCTCGTTGGAGGTATTAAAGAAGTTTCATGCCCATTGATGTATCCTTGAAATAATTAGCTTATTTATATGATATTTGATATTTTTGTATCTTTTCTATATAACATGTAGCCTGTGTATATTGAAAGATTATCAAGTCAATAACAACGATACATGCAGGACATGTGAAGAGGTTAATGTAACAGTTTCACAATGTTTGGAAAGACTTAGAGCACTTAACATATCAAATAGGAAACCGACTTAAAGTGAAATAAAGAACACAAGTAAAGAATAGAACAAGAACACAATAACATGGTTTTCAAGAATGTTGTATATCGCTCTCAAGTTCTCTTTACAAAGTGTTACCAAGCTTGGTTCTAATGACAAATACTTGAGATACTTTATACTACATCCTACAGCCGATCACACTTAAAATGCCAGTTGAAAACACTAATCTAGACAACAAGATCAATGTAAAGTCAAAAAGCAGATTGCCTTTTGACTAGTGACTATGACATGTCATAGCTCGCATCCTTATCTAATACAAAAAGGATAAAAGTACAAAAGTAAAAAGTTATATACTCTAATATCTTAATCTACAGTTGACAAAAGTATGGACTTTTCACCAACTCATGTAAGTTGGTGAGTCTTCAGAGGTGGTAGCGAAAAGTTATTCAGCTTTTGTTAAAAGTGAGTCAGAGAAAGCTTGTCTTCTCTGTCTTTGAAAGAAATCAGTCTCTTGGCTTTGAAAGACTTTGTTTTTAAGTTTCGAAAGACTTCATCTTTGGCTTCAGAGGATTTAGTCTTTTGACTTCATAAGATTTGATACTTAGTGTATTTCATTGAGTTGTATCAAATCTTTCGAAGTAACTTTCCTTGTACTTCACATGTGCATGCTGGGAGTTCTTTGGTTGCATCAGTCTCTAAGTATAATCTTTACAATACACCTTCCATCTACTTGTTCCCTTTCTGTAAGGTATCAGGTGCCCATTAATTTAGTTCCTCATAAACAAAAAAAGGGAGTAAGTGTATAACTGTCTAAAACATACCCAATTTGATGTCCATCAATCTAAATTGCGATAATATGAATTATCTTACTTAGAAACATCACCGGCCAACAGAGATAGGTGTGAAGCTAGGGCTTTGGGCTTTATGAATGATATGTTTTATTTATATTGAGCCAAGTATGCATTGAAGAGTCCCATGGTCTTGGGCAAAGTAAAAGTCTGATTGATAGTCCCAACAGTTTTAGGAAGGGATATTTTTTGTCTATCATGGGTTTTGAGTTCTAGCAATTTAGGGCTTTTTTTGTGATTTGTGATTCTCGTCTTTGAGTTCCGACCTCCAATTGCGATTCCTATTTATTGGCGAGTTATAACTTTTCTAGCCTACTTCAATCCTCTTTGTAGTCTAAGCAATACAAGTATTAACATATACTACCTTATTTATTCATTTTCCCCCTTATTTGATAACTTATTTGCTTAGTATTTACTTTATTTTTAATTACTTATTTGCATATTGACATTTGTAGGGCTATTTAAATCGCTTAATTCTCGACGCTTGTCCGACGATCGTTCGGACGTTTGAACTTCGGCTCAGATCGGTTTGTAAACGAGACAGACATGAGCAAAGGTCCGCTCGGTTCAACTCGGCTTGAATTATTTTTATTGTATATATATATATATATATATATATATATATATATATATATATATATATTATACATAGCATTTAGTAGTGTTGGCCCACTATATACAAATATATAATTATATGTACGCATACGAGATCAATCAACCTAATAAAAAACTTAACAGTAACCATAAAGTGAAATTCAAAGCCACTTAGAGAGAGTTTTTGACCCTACTCTTACTTTTAGTCGATCATCTCTCACTCTCACCGTTATCGTTCTCTTTAATATGTTCATCGACTCATCAACTGTAGCCTTAGCCTCATCGTCAGCAGCAAGAATTGTAATTTATAAAAATATTATATTATGAAATGTAACTGCTTTTTAACTCATTAAAACTTAAGATCCAACATTGTTACCAATATAAATCGGACGACACACTAGATAGTTGGGTTATACAAATTGTTCGCTGCTCGTTTGTGCTCGCTCGACGATCGCTTGGAAAATTAATGCTTGAAAAATGTTCGTCCGATTTTCCGCTCGATTGTAAACGAGCGATCGGCTCGGTTTGATTTGAAAACGAGCCAAGCACGAGTAAAGATTCGCTCGGTTCGGCTCGACTCGGACAACCCTAAACATTTGACAAATGTTTATAGATTTTTAATTAGAAAAGATTGGGAACTGTGATAAGGATTGTTTAGTGTACCCGGTGGTTAAGGATTGTGTTCAATTAACTCAAGAAATAAGAAAGGAAATCAATTGTTCCGTTTAGTTGGTAAATATAAAGATATGGATATGAATCTTGATTAGTATAATATCATTAGTTTATTATTATTTATCAAAATTTTATACAATTTAAACTATCTCAACTAACAAAACCAGAAATAATAAAACAAAACTCCAAACAATTAAAGCATAAACAAGTACCTTCATCCAAAAAATAACAATTAAAAAAGATACATATTTGTTCAATGAACATCTTAGATTAACAATTTGTTTTCAGTTAATTAATTACAAGTTTTTTAGGTGGTTCCAAATTTCTGGCTAATTGGATTTCTTGAACTTGGACTTATAATATATGTCAAACAGAACAAATGGCTAATTGGTTACATATTTGTTAGATACAGACGTTTAGTTTCGTATACATATAAATTGTTAATTGCTTATAGATACTTAAAGACATATTGCTAATTGCCTTTAGAAAGCCCATCTCTTTTGAATTTTTAGTCTGCTTAACAAACAAAGAGAACATATGACATAAAAAGATTAATCCTCTACCTTTTATACACAACTCAACAACAGGGTATTCATTTATCAAAATAGCCAATTTTGTATCCATAAAGTTAAATTGTGACAATTATCTTACTTGGAAACATTAGATTATTAAGAGTCAAATTTTATGTATTTGAGTAGCAACTTCATCAACAAGAGGTTCACCAATCAATTTTGGTCATGTCTGCTATACATATTAATGACAACATAAATCAAACAACAACAACCTTCCAAATTTATAAAAAACGGGATGACCAATGTATGAGATACTAAGTGTCATACCATTATTCGTGTGTACATTATTCTTGTTTATTATCATGTTGCTTGTGTCCTCGTTGTTAGCGTTGCTATTATTTTAGAAATCTTTACAATCATCGTTAATGTTACTATTAAACCTATCGTTATTTATTATTATTGTTATTAATAAGACCATTTTTAAGTTATTAATACCATTATTTACATTTTATAATTAATATAACTAACCGATTTAAGGTCGTTTTTAACTGAAAACAAACTTGGGAACTCGGGGGTTAAGGGCAGGGACTAAATATGACATTTTGCCAAACCAGGGCTGGGTATATATACCCCATTTCCAGCCCTAGCCTCCATTTCATCTTCTTATCCATCTTCTTCTTCTTCTTCCACTTTTCTCATCCTCTTTGCACCAAAATCGCCCCTTTCTTCGCGTTTTCACCGGCAAGGCCTCGGCTATAGTTGAGTCTACTCCATTCTTGCAGGTAGACGACCTTGGTCGTCCCTTTTCTTGCTTGTTTTTCTGTTGTCCTTGAAGGGTTTCAGATGCTCGGTGCCAACCCGAGCACATGAGGTCGTGTGGGTGCGTGTGATGTCTTTTTATAACATTTATTGATAATCATATTTGTTTTACTTGGATATATCCCATGTCTTATAGATCTTATGCAATGCCTATTTTTCAAGAGTCCTTATAGTTAGGCTTAGGCATGAGAAACATAATTCTCAAATCATTTACTCTAACATTGAAGAAAAAGAAAAAAATTTCACTACATAAGTATATGTATGAAGCATAACATGATCATTTAATAATTACTGATAAAAGTATTTCACCTAGGATGTCAGTCTTTGATATGTGAAGTAGGTCTTATTCCCATGCCAAGCATCCACTCAATTATCACATACCTGCTCAACCTGATATTATCCCTTCTTGTACGAGAAAATGCTCAACCTTTTCATGTATGGATAAGACTTAACACATTTCTCATCCAAGACAACACCATAAATATATATATATATATATGTATATATGTATGTATGTATGTATGTATGTATGTATGTATGTATGTATGTATGTATGTATGTATGTATGTATGTATGTATGTATGTATGTATGTATGTATGTATGTATGTATGTATGTATGTATGTATGTATGTATGTATGTATGTGTGTGTATGTCTGTGTGTATGTATGTGTGTATGTCTGTGTGTATGTCTGTGTGTATGTCTGTATGTATGTCTGTGTGTATGTATGTGTGTATGTATGTGTGTATGTATGTGTGTATGTGTGTATGTATGTGTGTATGTGTGTATGTGTGTATGTATATATGTGTGTGTATGTGTGTGTGTGTGTGTGTGTGTGTCTGTGTGTGTGTGTCTGTGTGTGTATGTGTGTGTGTATGTGTGTGTATGTGTGTATATGTGTGTGTGTATGTGTGTGTGTATGTGTGTGTATGTGTGTGTATATGTGTGTGTATGTATGTGTGTATGTATGTGTGTATGTGTGTGTGTGTATGTGTGTGTGTGTATGTGTGTATGTATGTGTGTATGTGTGTGTGTATGTGTGTGTGTATGTGTGTGTGTATGTGTGTGTATGTGTGTGTATGTGTGTGTGTATGTGTGTGTGTATGTGTGTGTATGTGTGTGTGTATGTGTGTGTGTATGTGTGTGTATGTGTGTGTGTGTATGTGTATGTATGTGTGTGTGTATGTGTGTGTATGTGTGTGTGTATGTGTGCATGTATGTGTGTGTGTATGTGTGTGTGTATGTGTGTGTGTATGTGTGTATCTATGTGTGTGTGTGCGTGTCTGTGTGTGTGTGTGCATGTGTGTGTGTGTGCATGTGTGTGTGTATGTATGTGTGTATGTATGTGTGTATGTATGTGTGTATGTATGTGTGTATGTATGTGTGTATGTATGTGTTTATGTATGTGTGTATGTATGTGTGTATGTATGTGTGTATGTATGTGTGTATGTATGTGCGTATTTATGTGTGTATGTATGTGTGTATGTATGTGTGTATGTATGTGTGTATGTATGTGTGTATGTATATGTGTGTATATATGTGTGTATGTATGTGTGTATGTATATGTGTATGTGTGTATGTATTGTGAAGTCGCTGGATCGATAAACATCCGAGCACGTTCTTGACGGAAGGATAAATAACAACATAAACCAAAAGTCAATCAATAACACGAACAATAATCGAATGATTTCATTGATAAAACATAACGATTTTAAGCTCGTTACAACTTAAGAATCAAGACTCTTGGCAAGGGGAGATCGAGCATGATCTCCCCTCTCATCCGGCAGCACCTGGGCGCCGGGCAGACTCCCTCTCAAAACCCCTTTTTCTTTACACATTGAAACTGGTATATATAGGCCTCGGCCCATATTAGATGCGACTGGGCCCATTCGTGCGATTGGACCATGCGTATGGTTCAATCGTACGACTGGACCATGCGTATGGTTCAATCGTACGACTGGACCATTCTTATGGTTCAGTCTTACGAATGCCCCAATCGCATCTCTCAGTCGCACGACTGGTCAATTAGCATGGCTCCCGTCGTACGACTGAGTCTCATTCGCATATGCTCCTGCGAATGACCCAGTTTCATGTGTTTACAACATATCAGGTGTAATACATTAAGCCTAGACTATTCGTCAAGCGACAGACACACTACATATGACAATATATGCTCTAACAAATTCCCCCTTGGACGTTGCTTGCGAATAGTAGATAACACCTCTAACAATCTTCAGTCAATCTTTGCTCTGGTTTCCAATAGAATCAAACGAAAAACCATATTAGCCAATGTTGCCGATCCGTCAGGTTGCTACAGTATCCCTGAAAATGAATTTAGGCACAATAGCTTTCGTTTACTTTGCAGACACCATCATAGCAGCAAGATTCCCCATATGACTGATTTTTCCAGATAATGACATGAACAGTTTTCCATTGCTTCAATCTTTATACAGTCTAATCTGATTAACATTAACAGTTGTAGAAATTCCCCCACACATTCAGCATATCCCAATATATAAACATTGTGCTCTCCTGGCGTCTTCATACGGTGTATTGGGCAAAAGGTTGAAGGTTCCAATCCACAGCTGACAATATCAAACAGATCAACATGCACGTAGATTCATCATCAGAAACCTGCTCACATCATCATCTTTCTGATTGCGTCTCAACTATGATAATCACGGATTCCCTCCACGAAGCAGAATCCTCTCTGTGCGGAAATAAATATTACTTGGTTGGCCCATAAATTGTCAGATGCTCCTGACTACCCCACAAAATCAGCACTGACAGCTGACATCTTCTCTTCTCTCTTTCGTGTTCTAACAACATTCACCTATTCTGGAAGTCCAACGAATAATGGTGTATCCATCAAGCTTGTCTGACATAAGAACCGCAGGGTGAATGTACTTTGCTCATCCTCAACTCTTGCATAGACTCTCCAGGAAAATCTTCACTATTGACCTGAACATGAACCGAAAAATGACCCGATAATTTTCCCAAAAAAATTTATTTTACCAAACTTTTTCTGAAGGCTTCCCGACTGATAAAATGGTTTAGGGAAAAATTCGTGCAAGAAGCTGTTCCAGACTCTTTTTTTTAAGTAAGTAAGTAATTACTGAACATAACCTAATCTCCCCCTAAAATTCTAAAACAGAAAATCTTTTTGTGTTTTTCGATTTTTATTCGACAAGGAAATTAAATGAAATAAAACTAGAAAATTGAAAATTAAACATGTGTCGGACTACGCGTCTGTGTCTTCTGAGATAACGTCACTTTTCTTTTTAACACTGTTGACCTCTAACAGATAGAAAAATCTGGGTTTATCAAATGGTTTAGTGTAGAGGTCAGCGCGTTGAAAATCCGTATTTATTTTAACCACATCAATTAATTGTTTTTCATAGCAATCGCGTATGAAATGATACTTTATGCCGATGTGTTTCGTTTTAGGGTGTTGAACCAGGTTTTTAGTTACAGCTATGGCAGAAGAGTTATCAACATAAATAGGAGTGTTGGAAAATTTTAAACCGTAGTCCTGCATTTGCTGTTGGATCCAGATGATCTGAGAGCAGCAACTTACAGCAGCAACATATTCAGCTTCACAGGTTGATAATGCAACCGAGGTCTGCTTCTTGCATTGCCACGTGACTAACCGCCTACCAAAGAACTAACACCCTGCTGATGTTGACTTGAAGTTCATCTTGCAACCACCATAGTCTGAATCGTTGTACGCAGTTAGCTTAAAGTCATCATCATGAGGATACCACAACCCCAGAGTTGGAGTACCCTTCAGATAACGAAAGATCCTCTTCACCCCAATCAAATGATTTACTTTGGGTTTTGCTTGATATCTGGAACATAAATATGTGGCATACATGATATCTGGACGCGAGGCAGTGAGATACATGAGTGATCCGATCATCCCACGATACATAGTGGCATCCACCAAATCTTCATTTTCATCAGGAGCCACATCATGATTTGTGGCGAGAGGGGTACCGGCAATAGTGACGTTTTCCATATCAAATTGACTCAGAATGTCACCGACATACTTAGTCTGATGTAGGAAAATACCGGTTGGTGTTAGATCGACCTGTAATCCCAAGAAGAACTTCATTTCTCCCATGGCACTCATTTCAAACTCTGCCTTCATCACAGATTCGAATTCTTTGTACAACTCCTCTTTTTTGGAGCCGAAGATGATGTCATCCACATAGATCTGCACCATAATCAAATCACCACCCTTTTCTTTAATGAACAACGTGCAGTCAATCACACCCCTGCGAAAGCCGTGTTTCACCAGATGGGTGGAGAGCTTCTCATACCAGGCTCGAGGAGCCTGATGTAGCCCATACAGAGCCTTGTCTAACTTGTAGACTCTGTCCCGATGATAAGGATCCTCGAATCCCTCGGGTTGACTGACGTATACTTCCTCACGGATTTCTCCATGAAAGAATGCACTCTTCACATCCAGTTGATAAACTTTGATCTTCATGTATGATGCGTAGGCAAGGAATATCCGAATTGCTTCCATTCGTGCCACTGGTGCAAACACTTCATTGTAGTCGACGCCCTCGACTTGTCTGAATCCTTGAACAACCAATCGTGCTTTATTTCTGATAACAACACCTTGGTCATCCTTCTTGCACTTCAGTACCCATTTGGTACCAATCACTTTCACGCCTTTTGGCCTGTCAACAAGCATCCACACTCCAAGTTTCTTGAATTGCAGCAGCTCTTCTTGCATAGCATTGACCCAGGCCTCATCTTTCAGTGCGTCACTGACGTACTTAGGCTCGATTTGTGAAACAAAACATGAGAAAGCCCCGTCATTAACGTATCCCTTTTCCATGACTGCAACATAGTCAGCAGAATATAGCTGATTTCGTGTCTGCACACCGGATTGAATATCCCCAATGATAGACGTGGGGGGATGATTCACACTGATCCTAGTCACTGGTGTCGTAGGAACGAAACTTCAGAATCAAGATTAGTGACTGCAGGTTCAGTATCCGAATTTCCCGATGCTAGTTCAGCAGCTGATGATCCAACTTCTTGATTTACATTATGCTCGATGTCAGTCTCAACTGCTTCTTCATCGTCTGATGAGTCATCACTCTCGTCCTGAGCAGGAGTCGAAGATCCTGAAGTAGCATTGGCAGGTGTTATGTTGCTTGAATCCAGACGTGGTGTATTTAGAACATCGTACATCATCTGAGTAGCAATCTCTTCATCTGAATCAAGCTGAGGAAGGTTAAAGGATTTGAAAAAGCCATCGTAATCGAAGAATGATGATGGACCTTTTCCAGCAGGAGGAATGGTGTATCTTTGTACATCTACATTGCACCACACTTCTACCTAACCTGTCAAGTTGTTGTAAACCCGTTTGCCTGGTATGTTGTATCCTAGAAAGATCCTTTGATCAGCTTTCTCGCTGAACTTGCCCTCCCGAGTCTTCTTCAACAATGTACATGGAGCTCCAAAAGGTTCTAGATACTCCAGGTTCGGTTTGCGCTTCTGAAGTAACTCATAGCAAGTCTTCCCATGCCTCTTGACTACTAGCACATGATTAAGTGTGTAGCAGGCATTTGCAACCGCTTCATTCTAGAATTGTATTGGTAGCTTAGAATCCGCCAACATAGTCTATGCAGTCTCGATCAAGATCCGATTCTTTCGTTCAGCAACTCCATTCATCTGTGGTGTGTATGCCGAGGTGAACTGATGAACAATTCCCTTCTCTTTGCAGAAGGCATCCATCCACTAATTCGTAAACTCCGTTCCATTGTCTGAACGAATCTTCCTCACCTTAAGTTTGTAGAGAGACTCCAATGTTATGACAAGCACCTTGAATGACTCACATGTTTCTGACTTAGCTTTCCGAAACATCACCCATGAGAAGCGTGAGTAGTCATCTGTGACTACAAAGAAGTACCAGTCTCCGGCGATACTCTTTGTGCTTACAGGACCGAATAGATCCGTGCGCAGTAACTCCAGGGGCATCTCTATAGAATTTACGTGTTTGGTCTTGTGAGATTTCCTGGTCTGCTTTCCTTTCTTGCATGAGACACAGAAATCAGGAAGTTTAAAGTTCTTGACAGTAACTCCCTCAACTAAGTTGTTATGAATCAGATGATTCATCTTCCTGTGATTAATGTGTCTCATTCTTCTGTGCCAGGAGATGGATTCCTTCTCTGTTGCTTTGGACAAGAAACACTGAACTGTAGACTCAGTAGTAGAAGCATTAGACATATCCAATACATATAAATCATTGTACCTGGATGCTGACATTAATGCCTGCTCCTCTGGTATCTCCATCTCTTTCTTCAGAATGTAACACTTGTGATTGTCAAACATCACTTTGAAGCCCTTATCACATATCTGAGACACTGAAAGCAGATTGTTTTCCAATTGTTGAACGAAATTGACTTTATCAAATCTTACCTTTACATTACCTACTTCTCCTTGAGCGGTAATGTATCCTCCTTTGTTACCAGCAAAGGAAACATGTCCCCCTTTAATTTGTTTGACATTGAAAAGGAGAGACTTATTTCCAGTCATGTGCCTGGAAGCTCCGCTATCTACAATCCATGTATTGGTAGATGCACTATAGCGGACAACCTGCACATAATAGAAGACAATTAGTTAAGGAGGGGGACCCAAGCCTTGACTGACTTGGGTTTCCCAGAGGCATCACACATGATGAACTCAACCCACTGTCCTTTATCAGAAGATGGTATCTCAACCTTCAATTTGTCACTGCTTTCAGACACATCAGACGGTTTTGCTTTCCATAAACCATCCTTATGAAACGATTGTTTGTGATAAACAGTTGACTGATTGACAGTTTGAACCTTTGGTTTAGTTTCCAAAACCGGTTTCACCTCAGGTATCATAGACTTGCCAGTGACTTGTCTGTGGTGTTGAGGAGATGTATAAGACCTAGCAGGTGTGTTAGACCTAACAGGAGTCTTAGCTCTCTGTTTTGGAAACTGTTTAACTTCTTTTTCTAGTTCAATCTTAATCCTAGGTGTCTGATAGCGAGGACAATTTGAAGAGATGTGACCTCGTTGACCACAAGTGTAACAGGATCTCCTTTCAACAGGACTAGAAGATCTCTTGTGGGGTGGGGAGTAAACCTCAGGTAAGGATTTTTTGGTCTCATTCGTTTGATGTTCACCTTCCTTAACAAATTTTACTTGTTTAACATTATGATTAGCTTGTCTTTGAAGATGAGGGTTATCTTTCTTAACCGGTTTAGTTTGAGTGGTTTTGGAAATCTTAGGTTGTGTAATAGTGCGCTTTGAATCCAACCCAAGAGATGCTTGAACATACTCTTCCACCCGGTTTTCAGTGATGTTATTACCAGTTGTGCCTAATGTTGATGTTGTCTGATCAGCAGCCGGAGGAACAGGTTTAACTGCTATGTCCGGATCACTGACCAGAGGAGTTGTCACCACATGGTCCTTTATTAGATTATTATTGATTAGACGTTGTTTGATGTTCAGAAGAATCTCATATGGTGGAGGCACAACCTTATAACCCAAACCATCCCCGTTGTTGCGTTCCTTAACCAAGTTTTTCAAAATATGTGAAGAACTAGCAAGACTGTGAAGTTTTTGTTTTAAATACTCAATTTCAACTTTTAAAATTGCTTTGTCTTTTTTAGTTTCTTCAATAGTCTTTAAATAGAACTTAATGTCATTTTCTTAGTTGAACGCAACAACTTCAGTTTCTTTTAACTGTTTCTTTAAAGCCTCAATCTTTTCCTTATAGCTACTTTCATTTTGTTTTAAAACTCTGTTTGCCTCTGTGCATAATTTTATGTCATTTACTAAGTTATCATTGTGATCTAATAACCTAGCAAATTTCAGATCAATGCTTTCCCTAAATTTATCACATTTAACACAAGCATGTTTAGCAAAAAGTTCATCTTTGTTTCTACCTATGCTGATGTAGACGTTCCGGCCATGAAAGCATTTTGAGGTTCAGATTGTGATTCAGATTCAGCATTCAGCTCACTTTCAACAAGTTGATCAACAGCAGCTATGTCTTCATCCAAATCAGCAGTGTCAGGTTCAGCTGAGTTCTCCCCCTCACTCGCTGAGTCTTCATTCAATTCTTCAACAGATGCAATGTTGGCTTCACTATCAGATAAAAATTGAAAGGACCAGTCCTGTCCTTCATCACCTTGAGCCACCATTGCTTTTGAATCACTGCTTGTTGACGTTGGCTTTTTCTCTTTCTCTTGTTTTGGGAAGGACGAAAACGGGTTCCCATTTCCAGTTTTCTTTGGTTTGACACATTCCCGCTTGAAGTGTCCTTTCTCACCACAATTGAAGCAGGTGACTTTAGACTTGTCGAAGCCAAAAGTAGTATCTTTGGTAGCCACTAGATTCTGACCAGTCTTTTTTACAAACTTCTTAGCTCGTCACACAGCACTAGCGAGAGCCCACATTATATACATTCTCTCCAACTCATTCTCATCCACCTGCTCATAGTCTTCATCAGCCAAGTGGCAATTCCCTATATTTCCTGCTACCAAGCCATCATAGGAATGAACAACAACTGGTAGTAGATCCATGTGTTCTTTAGCCACTTCCACAGGTACTTTTCCCAAGTTTTCTGTCATTAAATTTGTCGATTGAGTTTCAGGAACACTGTGTTGAACCCCTGATGAGACAGTTGCCTTACTGCCAGACGATGAGCTTTGACCCGTTGCTGATGTATTAGACACAAAAGCAGTCTGCAGAGGAGCATTGGAAGATTTTGCAGTTAGAGTGGGAGTCACATTGTAGAGAGTCGGATCCTGAGCATATGAACCCTTCTTTGAATTGTACTTGTGTCTCACTTCTTCTTCTCTCACTTTCAGAATGAAATCATTTATATCCAAGGTCTCAAGTACTGAGTTGTATCTTAAAGTGGAAATAAACAAATCCCACTTCTCTGGAAGCCCGTCAGCCAAGCTGGTCACCTTTTCTTCCTTAGACGTTGTAACACCATGAGTGTGAAGTTCACTCATCAGATGATAGAAGCGGTCAATGATGTTGTCCAAACTCTCATTCCTGATGGCAGAAAAATTATCAAACTCTTTCTTTAGTGCTTTGGCCTTTAAGGACTTAAGAGTTGTGCTCCCTTCATACCTTTTCTCAAGAGCCTTCCAGAACTTTTTACTTTGCTTGTGCTCAGAATACTGATGGAAGATTTCTTTAGGAATAGACCGTGTTAACATGGCATAAGCTTTCTTCTCTGCATTATAAGCAACCTTTTGAGCATCACTCAGATCATTCAAAGTTAGGGGTATTCCATCAGCACCAACTGGCATATTGTAGCCAGTTTCAATGGCATTCCAGAGATTGGTATCCATACCATTTAAATGAATTTCAAATCTTTGCTTCCACTGAGGAAATTCATCAATAGACAATAACTTTAGAGGTTTATTATGGTTCCCTATCTTATTTTCCAGTAGCAAGAGGTTCTGAATCCTTGAGTCCTTTCCTGCTGAGAATGCGAAGTTCTCTGAGTCCATAGTGTCTTAGTCTTTAAATTAGAAAGCAAACTGTTAGGCGACTGGGATGGATGACTGGGGGACGACTAAAACACAATCGTGCGATTGAGCTCTGTCGTACGACTGGGCAGGCGATTAGGCTTTTGTTCGACTGGACAAACCGACCGAGTCAATCGTGCGATTGAACGAGCGATTGACTTCAGTCGTACGATTGGACTGGCGAATGGAGTTCAGTCGTGCGATTGAGTTAATTGTGCGACTGAGACTGCTGAAATCGAAATTTTCACACACTTTGACCTAAAACGCAATTTTTTTACACCCTAGACGGCTGCAACTCGAAAAAGACTCAATTTTCAGAACATGCACACGTAAAAACTTGATTTTGAGCAGAAAGAAAGGATCTTTTCGCTTAAAAACGTTGCCTTTTTTCAAAAACAAGATTGAATCCACGAAGAATCAAGAGCCAAAGCTCTGATACCACTTGTTAGTACTGTGTACGAACGGAGTACTAATTGATTCAAACGTGAAACCAGATCAAATAGTGCGGAATCCTATTTGATTGGTGATCCAATCAAGGAGAACGTTATCCGGATCAAACCTAACGATTAGAAAACGTTAAGAATGAAGTAGGAATGATCTGAAACGTTCTGTGAAGTTGGAAGAGACTCTCAGTGCGATCTGGGATGGCTAGGGTTGATAATTCTCGAAGTGTTACGTTTTTCCACGAATTAAGTGGTATTTATAGGTTACAACTTTCATTCGTACGACTGAGCCAAACGACTGGCTCAGTCGAGCGACTGAGTCATACGACTGAACCATTCGTGCGACTGAGTCAGTCTTATGACACAATCGTGCGATTGATTCAATCACCTGGTTCAGTCGTGCGATTGGCCCATTCGCATGGTCCAGTCGTGCGACTGAATCAGATTACTTAGTTAAACATATTCTTGAACCTTAAATGATTCAGAACATGTCTAACACTCTATAACCTATATAACATGTTCATATATATATATATATGTGTAATAACAAAAACTACTAATAGATATGACATTAAACAATCAATCAACCATTCACTGAAGAGTTTTTCATTACATTAAATCGACATTACATATGTGTTACAGAATGAAAGTCTATTACATTTAAGATCACTAGACTAGAACTGGGGACATGTGTACCAACAGTGTGTATGTATGTGTGTATGCATGTATGTATGCATGTGTGTATGTATGTGTGTATGTATGTACGTATGTATGTACGTACTTATGTATGTACGTATGTACGTATGTATGTATGTATGTACGTATGTATGTACGTATGTATATACGTATGTATGTACGTATGTATGTACATATGTATGTACATGTGTATGTACGTATGTATGTATTTATGTATGTATGTATGTATGTATGTATGTGTGTGTGTATGTATATGTGTGTGTCTATATGTATATATACACACACACACATACACACATACACGCGCGCGCGCACACACACACACACATATATATATGTGTGTGTGTGTATGTGTGTATATATATCTATGTATGTATGTATGTATGCATGTGTATTTCTATCTATTAAATTAATATATCCATTTCCTACCTAGACTTTAAAACTCAACATAGCATAATCATTAGTCTTATATGTCTTACACATGTTACCATATCTTTTATATAACCATAAGTGATCATTTTCTTTCTCAAACAACACTACTTAACATACATATTGGTTAGAATGTATATATAAATATATTTCTTTATTCATTACATGTATATTGTATATGTGTGTATGTATTCCTTTTTCTTGCTTATGAGCAAGACTTAATCTTACCATAGTCATATCTGCCACTTATATATGTTAAAAGTCATTCATAACCCCATAGGTAATGTCCATTTAAGGTAGAGACACTTTTGATGGTTAAGATACATTCAATATGATTGACTTTTGATAGGTAAGGTCCATTCAAGAGATGAATATGTCACACCCCGACCTGCGACGGGATCATCGGGGCGGACAATGTGAATTAATTGCTCATAGTACATGTTAGTAAATTCATTGAAATAATATTAAATGCAATTTTCATTGAATAATATTTAGCAAATATTACATTACAATTAAATAATAATTCAAACAAACATAAAGAAATTTTCTTTAATTTTGACTAAGTCCAAGTCCTAAGATTGCATATAGAAGTCCACTAATCAGCATTCTTAAAATCATATGAAAAAGTAACGAGTCAGCTAACAAATTAGCTCCTGAGTAAAGACAGGTTTGAATACATATATAGATTGATTAAATGATTGAAAACAATTCAATTCGTATGGCAATGTTAAGACTTATAATGCAATAGTATAGCATAAAAGACAAACCAACACAATCAAACCTAATGACTAAATTAACTCGGTTCGCAGATGAAGCCTTATAGAATGAATGATTCCGGTTCCAATCTCCACGTGACTAAACAAATGGGGTGTGTTTGTCAAACCAATAGATCTTTATTGTTACAGTGGTTGCATGAATTAATGATTATGTTATCATCTAGTTTATCTAACTATGAACACATAATTACAAGTAATTACATAGCATGTATTGAATTGAATTTAAAATAAAATATAATAACAATAAATATCAATGTTTGAATATTGAATCATATGATTTTTCCAAAAATATGAAACACATAAAAAAGGCTATGAATACTCACTTGCTAATTATAGTTGATTTAAAAATGATAGAATGCTAGACTTGACACCAAAGGTTCCTCATGGTTCAACCTAGGTTTGGTGTCTTTTATTAGGATAATAACGTGATTAAAGACTAAATATGGATTAGGGTTTCAATTAAAAATTGTGTTTGACAAATAGATTAAACAAGATAGTGTAGTTTAATCTTTATAATTTAATTAAATAAAATATAATGTATTGATCAGATAACTGAATTTGAAAGTAATAATAATAGAATTATTAAATCTAATTAAAACATTTAATTTATAGAAATTGAATGAATACTAATGTGTGAAAAATAAAATAATTACTTTAATAATTAATTATATAATGATTTGGTTAAAATAATCAATATAATAATTTATTATTTTGATGATTTATAAAATTATTGATTTAAAATGATTTGAAATAATTTAGCTTTGACTTAAAGTATTTTTTATAAAATATGAAACTTATAAATAAGTTTTGTTATAACTTTCAAACCTTAAAATTAAATGACAAAATGAGATTATAACTTCTAAAATTTACAGAGATTAATAAAAAATTTCTGAAATAATTTAAATTAACAAAACAATTTTTATATTAATATTATGATACAATAATAGTTTCTGAAATCTAATTTTGATAAAAACTGATTTAAAAATATACGCGGGTGCCCCGGGTCGAACCTGGGTTGCCCGTATATATGGAGTGTGTGTTATCATTAGGCCAAGGTCCTAAATTTGATCAAAACTTCCCTGCATTATTTAAAAACATTAAATGCTTAATTTCCCAAATTCACATGAACCCTCGATTCGATTTGCTTCAGATTGAACACGAAAATGAATTCAATAATCAAATCAAGCATAGGGCTTTGATTCCCCTCACTAAATCGAATGTGTGTGTGGGTTTAAATTGCTAGATTAAGGCCGAATTGATGGAAGTGAAACGAAGAACAGGTCGCGGGTGGGGTGAATCAGATTTGAGATGAGAATGATGATGATAATCCAATTAATCGCGTATGAAGCTTCTTTGGATGCTTATGATGATAATCCATTCATCAATTTTGATTAAAATTGCTTCGAACATGGATCTCTAGTATGTTGCAGGTCAATGATGAATATGAAAGTAGAGTGTGTGTGTGAGGGTTCGATATGTGAAATTGAGTGCTCAGATAGTTTGAAGGATATGAGTTGAAGGTTTCCCCTCGATTAAATAGGATGGTTATGCTCTGTTTCATAAAAGAAATGTTATGGTTTTGATTCGAGTGTTTCAACTTGGGCTTGTATGATACATCCGTTATTTGACTCAATTGATATAGAAATTATGATTTCAATGATCAGAGGTTTGATTCTAATAAATGAATTTATTGTTTGTGTCGAAATACGTTGAGCTTGAATGGAGGTTTCAGTTTTCAGTTAGAATGGGTCTAAACAATCAATATTTTTTGATTTAAAAGGGTCATGAGTTTGAATCGTTCACGCGAGAAAGATGGAACGATTTGATTGGGTTTATGTTAATTGATTTTAATAGGTTGGCCTTTGCAGGAGACTTGGTCAGAATGTTGGCCGGAAATAGAGGGTCGATGGGGAGGGTGGTTTGGGTTGTTTAAAAGAAAATTACACTTTGGTCCTTGTGGTTTAGAGAGTTATTATTTATGTGAAACTTTTAGTATGAGTTTTAAAAATGACATTTTGACCCTTATGCTTTACGAAATTCAAGTGTAAATAATTACTTCAATTATTTATTTATAAAAACTTTATAAAGATTATAAATCTTGTAAAATATATGTAATTTAATTATTTAGATGATTAAAAACTTGTAATTGGTAATAATCTTTATAAATACATATAACTTTATAAATTTGTGAAAACTTTGAAATATAATTATTTATTTCTATATAATATTTAAAACTCATAAATGCTAAATAACACTTCATAAATTTATAAACTGATTAAATGATATAATAAATAAAAATTAAATAATAAAATTCACAAAATTAGTTAAATAACAAATTTATTGTTTTTGAATCATCAAAATGAATAAAATAGTTTAAATAATGTGTTTGATTTTTTTATAATTGACCCAACAGGTTCGGGTTTATATTTTCCAAAATGGACAAATGCTACAGTCTCCCCTATTTTAGGAAATTTCGTCCCAAAATTTAATCACAAGAAGGTTTACGCAAAAAGCTGAGGATATTTGTAAGTTTCTTGACAAAGCGGATAGAATTAGCAATTTAATTGCAGTTTTTGCTAACAAGCTTTTGCATTTAAACCGATGCAAGATGATAGAAAAGTCTTATAACGGGTGTAGCACAAGGCGAAAGATCAATACTAAACTTTACTTGACGAACATGCGAAAGATGTTTAAGACACTTTTTGGATGAAAGAGAAATCCAGATGGGTTTCTCAAAGCAGCCGACTTCGGCATGGTTCTTAGATAAACATTTCATGCTTACTATGACATCGTGATTTCCAAATTGCACCAGTATAAGATTGATAGGAAAATCATGCCCGTTAATATTAAGGATATAGTTTGGAGTAGTAGGATCAATTGTGATTGGTTTCCCAGAGTGGGTACGGTTTTGATAAAAAGACATTCGGAAGGATTATTAAGAAAACTTATGATAATTTGAGTAACAAGTTTTTAGAATTCTAGAAAATAAAATCAATGATAAGATGATTCAAAATAATAGGTGTTCCAAGTGTAAACGTTCAGCTCGCAAACCAAAACAAGTACGTTGACTTATCAAAGCAATTGGTCAACCATAACCTTAATGAAGACGTATGTACCTATAAGTGGACAATCACCCAAGGGTTCCCAGATAAGGTAAACGGATCCATTGGTTGATTCGGATTTATATGAATACCTTGTCTACAAAGAACACCTCGAGATACAGGCATCACACCTTTCCAGTATTGCATGGTTATGGCACACAGACTTACGATATTTCAAAACCATGAATAACAATTCAAGATTTGAAATTTGAAAACCATTAGTTTCAGGCACAATGCCTTAGATTATGAATTGAGAATTTGTGTGTGCATTGATTGAAATCAAAGCATAAGGAAATATCATGTAAAACATATAATCACATAATCATGTCTAAGCATATAAAACACATAAAAATCTTATCTAAGCATATAAAATAAATGAGAGGACTCATGTGTGAGGTACTTAGTTATAGTCTAGGTCATTCCATTTCGAATAACCTAATTCCCTATAACATGACTCTGATACCAATCTATCACACCCGACTGACAGCAAAATTCAGGGCGGATGAATGTGAATCGATTGCTCATAGCACATCGTAGTAAATGTGTTGAAATAATATTAAATGTCATTTTCATTGAATAACACTGATCAAATATTACATTACAATCAAATAATAATTCAAGCAAACAAAAAGAAATTTTCATTAATTTTGATTAAGTCCAAGGCCTAAGTTTGTATATAGAAGTCCACTAATCACCATTTCTGTAATCATGTGAAAAAGTAACGAGTCAGCTAACGAATTAGTTGGTGAGTAAACACAGGGTTGAATACATATATTGTTCAATTCACATGGAAATGTCAAGACTTATAATGTAATAGCATAACATAAACGACAAACCAACACAATCAAACTTAATGACTGAAATGACTCGGTCCGCAGATGAAGCCTTATATAATGAATGATTCTGGTTTCAATCACCACGTGACTAAACAAATGCGGTGGGTTTGTCAAAACAATTTTTAACGCTCTACCATACTCAAACTTTAAAACACTTAATATAGGACCATTAAAGAGAACTGGCGTAGTCATTCAATTGGCTGATAAGTCTATAGATCTTTATTACACTTAACATTCTACCATACTCAAACTTTACACAATCATTCAAACATTTCTCACAAGAAGATGGATGGTATGATGATGTGCCATGGGCGGTTAAAGAAGTGAGCACTCCTCATATTGAAAGTCTACTTGCTGAATTGACTAAAGCTGTAATGCAACTTACAAAAGGTAAGGAAGTTGAGCAAAACCTCGAGCATGTGGAATATGCTTAAAATTTGGACACCCCACTGATATGTGTCTCACACTTTAGGAAGATGTTAAAGAGATACAAGTAATAGGAGGTTATCCGGGACAAAATTCAAGGCTTTATGAACAAACCGGAAATAATCAAAATTAGGGACAATCACCCAAAGTTGGTTATCCACAAATACCTCCACAATTTCACCAAATACCTCCGTTTTAGATGCAAAGTAATCAGCAGAACTTTAGTCTCAACAATAACAATTAGGGAGCTAGGGAATGTCTTTGGAAGACATTGCCAAGAATTTAGCAACTAACATTCACGTATTCCAATAAGAAACAAGAGCTAGCATTAATAACTTAGAGCAACGAATGGCTCAACTTGCTAATTCCGTAAGTAAGATTGAGTCTCAAGGTAAACTACCCGCTCAAACCCAAGCATAATGTTTGTGCTATCAACTTGAGAAGTGAGGAGAGTTGTAAAGGCCTGAGAATACATGAAGTAGACAAGAAGAAAGAGACCTTTGATGAAAATAAGGAGGATAAAAAGAATAAAACACCAAAGCCAAATAAAAATGATCAATTTACTCATCCGCCTCCATTCTCTTCAAGACTAAGAAGTACATAAAAAGAAAGGGAAGAACAAGCAATCATGGAGACTTTCCAGTAGGTAAAGTTAAACATTACACTTCTTGATGATATTAAACAAGTTTCAACGTATGCTAAATTTTTGAAGGAACTTTGCACGTCAAAGAAGAAGCTAAAAGGTAATAAAACGGTAAAAGTAAGTGAAAATGTTTCTACTGTTTTACGAAAGAGATTACCCTCAAAGTGCAAGGATCTAGGTATCTTCACCATTCCTTGTAAATTGGGGAATGCTAGTGTTCCTAGAGCAATGCTTGATCTTGGAGCCTTTATTAACATTCTACGATACTCAATTTTTAAAACACTTAATGTAGGACCGTTAAAAATGATCGGGGTAGTCATTCAATTGGCCGATAAGTCTATAGTACACCCAAAAGTTGTATTAGAGGATTTGTTAGTTCAAGTGAATAAACTAGTCTTTCAAGATGATTTTTATATGTTAGATATGATGGATGATGACTCTCCAAATTCAAGTTCTACTTTGTTGGGAAGACCATTTTTAAAACCTGCTAGAACTAAGATTGATGTTTATAATGATACACTTTCTATGGAGTTTGATGAGGAGATCATCAGTTTCAACATAGATGATGTAATGTGGTACCAAAGTGATATCTCATCCTTAAACTATTTAGATATAATTAAACCACTAACTGTTGAATGCATTAAGTTATATAATCTTGATGTTCCAGCTTTAGTGTCAAACAAATTATTAATAAAGATGCAACAAAAGAACATATTAAAAAGTTTAAGCTTGAGGAGGTATTGATGGAGCTTGCACCATACTGAATGAGATTTCAGAAAGTCTAGCCAAAGACATTAAAGAAAGGCGATATGTGGGAGGCAACCCATATTTTTATTTTTTTATTAGTATTTTATTTTTATTTAGTTTCATGCTAAATAATTTTTTTTTGTTTTATTTTGTGTAAAATAGAATTAGGAAACGACCGTGTTAAAATGACTTAAAAAAATTTGAAACAGCCACGTTGGGCCTTGTTTGACTTAGAAATTCCAGAATGTTGAAATGACCGTGTTAAAATCCCTTAACAAATTCGACACGGCTGCATTGGGATTCTGTTTGACTTAGAAAAAATAGGGGAAGGGAATATTTAATTTAGTTCACAATTAGAAGCCCTAGCTCCTTATTCAAAGTTCAAACCATCAACCTTTTACCGTCCTTCTCACACCAGCGACTGCCACAGCACCAACGCCATCCACCGGCGCCAGCCAGCCCATCGCATTTTACTATCATCCGCGACCACCTTATCCCACATCCACCACCCGAATAGTGGACTCATTCCATTCTCATCCCTAAGACTCGAGAATGAAGCTAGATTTCGAGCTTGAGGAGGTATGTTCCACTTTACTATCCTATCTGTTTATAGTATTATTATTTTCTTTCTGCATTGTATTTAGCGTTATTATTTGCATTTAGCATTATTATTTTTCTTTATGCATTGCATTTAGCTAGTACATTTGTTATTATTATTAAATAAACATAAAACAAAAACAAAAGCAAAAAAGGGGGCATACTTGCATTTTCTCGAAAAGATTTTTGAGAGCATCATGAAAGATGACATTAAGTTTATTATGCTAATCATAGGTTGCATGCTAAAAGGTAGATAGTAATAAAAAAGACAACCATACTTTTTTATGCTAGTGCCCTGTGTTTTTGATTTATAATAATAAAACGCCTAAGATTCATGTGTGTCTAATGTTGATATGATCACATAAGGAGATTGAGACATAGAAAAAATAGGTTGAGAGCCGAGCCCATTTGATGAAAAAAAAGAAAAGGAAAAACAGAGAAAAAAAAGAGAAAAAAGAAAGGAAAAAAAGAAAGAAGAAATAGTCATAAATTGACTGCAATAAAAGCAAATCATCTGTGATCTCATGTGGTGAAAAATTGACCTCTTGCTCTCTACAGTCCTTGAGGTTAGGAATGTCTCCACCGTGTGAAGAAAAGTATTGATAAGCTTAAACAATTAACTTAAATGGATTAACTAATATTAAACGATAAGTCCGGAACATAAGGGTTAGAGGATCATAACTAACAAATTGAGTATGTGCTGTTAATGAAAATCTTGAAGCCTCATTTATGCATGACAACTGAAAAATAAGCATAATAAGATGATTTCATGCTCACACTTCTTATTCGTGATGAAGAAAAGTTTGCCAATACCCTAATAATGCTAGTATGTGCTTTCACTTCTCGATTTATTCTTATTGTTGACTTCCTTGATGACAAAAAAATGTTTAAGCTTGGGGAGATTTGTTAGTTATACTTTTAAGCATTATTTTTTGTAGTTCTAAAGTATATTTTGGTGCATATTTTATAAATATTGCATGCATTTTTATTTATTTTATACAACACTTGTTTGAGTGGAATGGAATCTGCGTTGGTTTGTCTCGGGTGATTTTGAGGGCTGATGAATTTGTGAGAAGGATGAAAGAGTTGGAGCAGTAGAAAAAGTATTGTTAAAGAGATGATGGATCTTGAAGCAATCTACATAACAAAAACTTCACACGACCGCACAGAATTTCATTCACAGATTTTACACGACCGTGCAAGCTTGCAGGAAAAATTCCTAAAATTTAAGAATTCTTGTTTTTGATAATTATCACCGGATTTTCCTGAATTAAATTACAAAACCTAAAATCCTAAAAAGGGGGATATGGAAATCAATGCATTATTATAAATATAATAGTTGATGATGAGCATCTTGAAGAGATTATCTTGAAGAATCAAGTTCAACAAGCAAGAAGAGCTATAGCAAATTAGTTCTTTTTATGGGTGGAATTCTTTTGATTGAATATACTTAATCGTTTGTGTTTTTGTTTCGTAAGTTTCTATTTTATTTTGGTTTTGATTGATCTAGTCATCATGTCTTGCTAGAACAATCTTAGTTTCAACATTAGGGTTAAATTTCTTTGATTTGGTTTGAACTTATGTGAAGCATTTATGAAATGTTTTTATTTTAATGGTTTGTTTGTTTGATTCTTCATCTTAAACCCAAATCTAATCCGGTATTTATTAGATTGTTAATAAAACTAGCCACTTTATTAAATTTTCTAATAAGGTTTTTCAATTAAAACCCTAATCAAGTTTTGATTTTTAATACAATGATCAATTAACGGTTTGATTTTTTGTCTACGAATTCATTTTTGTTATAGAATCACACAATCTAGTTAAGCATACCGAACAACACGTGTGTTTAATTATAATTGATACTTCTATCGTTACAATCCATCCGCTAAGATCCGAAAGACGTGTGCTTAGAGTAGTAGGTTGGCTCTAATCAACGAACTGTGATTGATTAGACACTAGATAGAGTGGATACCCGAACGACATAATGTCTAGTATCGATACAAATCATTAATTATAAATAGTCATTGCAACATAATTGTTAATGATCGTGAGCCAAATCGAATCAAAAAATTACCTTATTGTTGAAATTAGTTTTAGTATTTGAATTTATTTCATAATATAATTAACGTCTTTAGTATTCTTTTTCACAATTGAAAAATACAAAAAAATTTCAATTTTCGTTTTTCTAGCCGAACTTAACACAATCGCGTAGAATTTTTTTTACAGTTTTGACATGGCCATGTCAGCTTACTGGAATTTTTCTACTTTTTTCAATTTACTTTTGTTTTAATTTTTAACTCCCATCTTCCTTAACTCATAAGAAATCAAAGTACTTGTGCTAAAACGTGTTTGGTATAAAATGATTGACACGTATCACTGAGGACACGAACCCTACTTCTGCTCATACTATTCTTAGTGTGTGTAACGGTAGGTTCATATTATAATATTTTATTTGCTGCATTCGACACCCAACATTATAACTTTTAAACCCTTAAAATTAAATAAGAAAATGAGATTATAACTTTTAAAATTTTCAGAGATCGATAAATAATTTTTAAAATAATTTTAACTAATAAAAAAAATTTTATATTAATATTATGATATAATAATAGTTTCTGAAATATAATTTTGATAATAACTGATTTAAAAATATATGCGGGTGCCTAGGGTCGAACCTGCGTTGCCCGTATATATGCAGTGTGTGTTACCGTGGGGTCAAGGCCCCAAATCTGATTAAAACTTCCCTGTATTGTTTAAAAACATTAAATGCTTAATTTCCTAAATTCACATGAACCCTAGATTCGATTTGCTTCAGATTGGACACGAAAACGAAATCAATAATCAATCAAACATAGGGCTTTGATTCCCCTCACTATATCAAGTGTGTGTGGGTTTAACTTACTTGATCAAGGCCGAATTTATGGAGATGAAATGAAGAACAGGTCGTGAGTGGGGTGAATCTGATTTGAGATGAGAATAACGATGATAATCCTATTAATCACTGTAAGGCCCCGCTCACCGGGCACCTTACTGTTGGTTCTTCATTGCACATAATACATACATATAGTATATGATCATAAAATAACGCAGCGGAATTGATAAAATATACATTCTCATTTCATCATAAAAGCTTTTACATCATTGTCTTGATTACAAAATACAAGCTTTCCTTACATTGCCTAGCTTTACTATGATTGCTGCTAAAGCTCAGCAATCATAGGGTCATATACAGTGACCTCTAATAGAAGATATTAAGTTCAAAAATATCTTTTTCATCATAAAGGAGATTCCTTAAGTAATCCCGTTTATCAGGATTCTTAAGAAATCTCACACCTGCATGCAACATGATGTGTTGCGTGCATTACGGGCCCACAACACATGACGTTGCAGCATTATCAAATGGAGAATGCCATTCCAAAAGAGCTGAGTAGCCACCTCGTGCCATCCTCAGCAACACTACCTGCGAACTGGAAAACACATAAAAAGTCAGCGTTGCTGAGTGAGTTCTAGTTTTATAATAAAACATATTTTCATTCTTATTAACCGTTCTTTTATACATGTGTTCACACATCTTACGTACACGTAGATAATATTATTATTATCTTCATCCTTCGTTCATTAATCATTCATTCGTGTACCATTCATCATTCTCGTTCACTTTCATACGTACATACTTTACATTCATTCATTACTTCTGTTCGAACATTTGTTTAATTCATTCATACATTCATTACATTGGTTCGAACATTCTTTACATTCGGTGACATGTACAATACCCCCTTACATCATACATACTGCTGGTGCTGGACCTGTGGTAATCAACCACGAACGTTGTGCACAAATGCTGATCCAGTCACCTGGGGTAGGTACATGCACCACTTATCTTTTCACTTTACTTCTGGATCAATGCCATATGCTATACCCCGAACGTTGTGCACAAATGCGGGTGCTGGACCTGTGATGATCAATCACGAACGTTGTGCACTAATGCTGATCCAGTCACCTAGGGTAAGCGGCAAGGATTCCATACATACTTCTGGTCAATCACAAAGACTGACCCCGATGTGCATCCTTCGGGGTAGCTAACCCGCACACCGTTGAGCTAACACCTGCCAGGGGTGTGCACCTCCTTTCATTTGCTTGCAAGCCTTACTTACATTCATTCATTCATTCGTTAATGCATGCATTCATTCATCATGTTCCTTCTTTCATTATCTTTCACTTTACGTTCTTAATACATTCGGTTCATTCTTTCATTCATTCACGTAAAGTTATTAAAAGATAACATACATTTACATAAAGAACATAGGTAGTTAGAAATCATCAGTATTTACCATCTATCATGGCCACATCATACTTAACATACATACATCATACATACACTTCTCTATACATTCACATCAGCCCTATACGGGTGACTGAACCTATCCCAGTCGCATGTCCTCCATGCGACTGGACCGTGCGATTTGGGCTGTCATACGAATGGGCATACAATCGTGCGACTGGACTTCCTTCCGCACGAATAGACACTATACGACTGGGCTATATGCGACTAACTCTTAACCGTACGACTGAACTACCCTGCGATTGGACCTATGCGACCGAAACCCCCAATCGCATAGCCTATCATGCGACTGAGGCTTAATCGTGCGTCTGAGCCTCAATAGTGCGATTGGACATCAACTAATCCTCATTCGGCCGAATGGCCCTTCAGTCGCATAACCCTAGCTGGGCAGCGACTGGAGTTCTTCATGAACAGCAGTCGCGAACCAACACACTCAAACTCATCATAAACCCATTTTCAGCCCAAATTGACCCTCCCAAGTCTCAGGGATTCATACTAGGACATCATACAAGCATATACCAGTCCTAATTCTTACCATAAACACATTTCTCAAGATTTACCCAAATGGGTCAAACTTACACTATTTCAAAAATAGGGTTTCTATGTGATTCCAGCCCCAAAATCATTCAAAAACATGTAAAAGGGGGGTCTTAGAACTCACTATAACAGGTAGGAGTTTATGAGCTTCGATTTGGCTAGCTTCTCGACAAATCCGGAGCTCGGTTAGCACTTACCCTCTTTTCTTTCTCTGCTCTCGTTCACTCTCTGCTCTTCCCGACTGAAATTTCTAAGTGTTGGGAGGAGAATGAGAGCTGCTCCCCTTTTATAGGTATTGCTCAATCACATCTGCTCCAGGGGCGACTGGACCTTCAGTCGCATGAACACCATGCGATTGGACCCCAGTCGCATGTGTTCCATGCGGTTCGTCCTTCACTCGGGCGGTTGAACTCCAATCATACGGTTGAGCTTCAATTGGCCGAATAGCATGCGGTTGAACCTCCAGTCGCATAAATCCCAGGCGACTGAGGCTCAGTCGCACAACCTATCAAAAAGTCAAACTTTCGGGTGTTACAATCACGTATGAAGCTTCTATGGATGCTTATCATGATAATCCATTCATCAATTTTGATTAAAATTGCTTCGAACATGGATCTCCGGTACGTTGCAGGTTGATGATGAATATGAAAGCGGAGACTGTGTGTGAGGGTTCGATAAGTGAAATTGAGTGTTCGGAAATTTCGAACGATATGAGTTGAAGGTTTCCCCTCGATTAAATAGGATGGTTATGCTCTATTTCACAAAAGACACGTTATGGTTTTGATTCGAGTGTTTCGACCTGGGCTTGAATGATACATATGTTATTTAACTCAGTTGATATAGTAATTATGATTTCAATGATCGCAGGTTTAATTCTAATCAATGAATTTGCTGTTTGATGGAGTTTCTTCTCTAAACAGGTTGAGCTTGAATGGAGGTTTTGGTTTTGAGTTTGAATGGGTCTAAACAGTCAATAATTTTTGAATTAAAGAGGGTCATGAGTTTGAATCATACACGCGAGAAAGGTTGAATGGTTTGATTGGGTTTATGTTAATTGATTTAAATAGGTTGGCCTTAGCCGGAGACTTGGTCGGAATGTTAGCAGGAAATAGAGGGTCGACGGGGAGGGTGGTTTGGGTTGTTTAGAAGAAAATTACACTTTGGTCCCTGTGGTTTAGAGAGTTATTATTTTATGTCAAACTTTTAGTATGACTTTTAAAATTGACATTTTGATCATTATTGTGACAGTTTGTGTGCTCGTTAGTTAGCCGTTAGCTTTTGTTATTCTTGTAAGGGTTATTTATGTCAAAAATAAAATCACTTGGATCACTCGTGTGATAAACATTTTATTAACTAATTGCTATTGTGAAATAATATATTTAAGTTCATTAAACGTAGCACTTAAATGAGTGTAATCTATAAATTCTTATGAAATTATAGGGTTTCATTGTAAAAAATGTTACTAATTAGAAATAACTAACTGACATATAAAGTTTTATAAAACTTATAAAGATTATAAAGTTGATATTAATTTATACAAGTAGATTTTATTATTGATTAGGGTGTTGATAAGTTAGGGGATTTAAAATATAATTTTTAAAACTAATTTAAATGGGTAATTACAAAACTTAAACAAATAGAAACCACAGGGACCAAAGGTGAAACTTTTTAAAACAAACCCCCCTCTTTTTCTTCCCACCCTCGATTTTCCGGCCGCCGGCCGGCAAAGCTCTAACGCAGCGCAGGTGAGCCCCAAACACCCTTTTAAAACCCGGTTTTAACCCCAGAACACTGCTAATCGATTAGATAACTCGTTTCGAACTTGAATGGGTGCATTAATTCGGTTTTAAACAAGATTATGAGGGTTCTTAAAGACGAAACCGAACCCATTCAAACTCCAATCCGTCCCTCCACAATAAACCAACAAACTGATGCAATTAAAGACTCCAAAACGTTCATTTAATCATTTCAAAATCAATGGAATGATTAATTTCATTTAAAACAACAATTGGCACAACAAAATCAACTTGTAACACTCGAGATCAAACCTAAAGTCGTTGGACACATGATCGATCAAATGAGAACCTTAAATTAGAGGGAAAATGCTCTAACTATTTTCTTTTAACTATTAGCACTCTCTCATAAGCTAGCAACGATTTCAAGCGACAAACAGCCGTGGTTGTGCTCGAACCCGATTGTCTCAAAACCTTAGCCAAATCGGGTAATTCAAACACACACACACTCAATTAACCATAGGGAATCAAAGCCCTATGGTTAATTTTATTAACATTCATGAATGATGTTCAATTGGTGCGATTTTACTTCTAGGGTTTATGTGGAATTGGGGGGTTTTAATCGTTTAAGTGTTTTATGTATTAAAAAAGGAGTTTTACCAGGCATATGTCACCCCTTTATACAGGAGGTTGCGGGTTCGAACCTCACCCCTGCATATTTTTTTGTTCTTCATTTTTAAGAGGTTTTTCCTTATATTTTACATCCAGAAAATTACAAAATGATAATATAATAAAATAAAATTACTTATATTTTGTTTTGATGAATTATTTAATAATTTCATAATTTTAGAATTTATGTTAAGCAATTTAGATAAGTTTAAATGTTTAGAGGAACTTACGATGAGTATTATATATAAAAATCATCTTTGTTCTTTTGATCATGTTATTCTTTTATTTCATTTGTTTTCCTATAACATTAATTCAAGAAGACTTCAATAAATTATTATATAGTTTTGTACGTTCATAATTTATAAATACATAACATATACTATAAAGTGGTCAAAATATAGTTAAGGATCTTATTATTTATAATCATTCACTTTCAAAGTATAAATAAAATTTTAAATTGTGCCAAATCCCAAATCCTTATGACAAACCCTAGAATCTACAAATAGCCTCTTGAAATTATTCGGTTATAATCTAATCTTGAAACACACGCGTATATGTGATCTGTGAAGAAACCGTTAGTGCTATTCTAGTTTTCTTATTAATCAAAATATATCATATATCATGTGAGTTTTGCATACCCCGTTTTACTTTAATTCACATGTTTTAGGGTGAAACATGTTACTCGTATCATAGCACATTTGTAAACACGTTTAAATACTTGTAATGCACGTGCATTTCATTTTATATTTTTTCATGGTTATTTGGGACTTTTGCAAATATTATGTGATAGACTTTTATAAAAACAATCATTAACTATTGCTAGCCTAGCGACGTCATAGATCTATGGGCTTGACAAGCCTATTTGGTGCTAAAGCCGAGGTTATTGCTGGCTCCTGATGACGTATTCTTGTTCATTATGGGAACCAAGTACACTTAGCTAATCGTATAACTCATTATGGTTGTATCTTTGTCAAGGTTTGGTTGTATCATTATGCTATCCATAATTTTTGCATTTTTCCTTAACCTAAGACTTGAATTGCCTTTTTAAAAGATTTTATATATGTATGTACAATCTATGGGAACTCATCAACATTATATGTTGACCGTATTTTCTAACATATTTCAGGAAATACTCAAGCTTAGTTGTTGATCGTGAAGATATGAAATCATTTAGGATTGGACCTATTGAAAAGAAAGGATTTATTTTAAATCGGGATGTCTTAATTTAAGTTATGTTATGATTGTATGTTTGACACTTATGAGTGACATGTTATGATATGAACTTGATGTTTAATAATATTTACACTTTGAAGTAGCGTTATGTGGCTTTGAACAATCTTAAACCTCACATCTTAATATTTCCGCCGTTAAGGTTGGGGTGTGACAGATTGGTATTAAAGCTCATAACTATAGGGATTTAGGTTATTAGAAATGATGACCTAGACTATGGTTAATATAGGGAATTTACATGAAAATTATTCATGATCTTGTAAGTTTAATTATATGCATACTACATGATGCTATATGTTACATGATGGATTCTTTATGTGTAACTTGATTTTACTTAGTTGAAATTGTGCTTTAGGTGATTAGCTTGAATGAAAAAACCTTAAGCTTCGTATATCTCCAACTTCTTAACCATTTCCACCCGTCACTAGTTTCAACACGTCGATGTCTCTCACTTCTTAAACTTATTCTCGACTATACATGGAATCGTACTCACTACATCGAATGGTTCAATTCTTTAGACTTTATGTCTAATCTTTGAAAATCTCATTAAGGTTTTAATTCTTTAGTCTATAAGGAAAGATGTGTGACTCATAAATACCTGTATTTTAGATTTCCTGGCAAAAAGCCTTCGGGCTAAGGTAAGCATTTTGCATAAATCTCAATCAACAGCAGGACTAGTTATGCTTATATTGGGATTTTCGGGATAAGTGATAAATTATGGTCAAAATACACAAATTTCCTAAGATATGATAGAGTTAAGTGACCTTGACGTGTCAAAGTTCCTAAAAGCTTTGTGCACCAAATGGAACCATCCCGTATGTGTTACAAGTCCTGAGAAATTCTTGCTTTATTGAACCAATTTTACTTTAAGAATTCCTATGTCTAAACTATTTTTGTATTTAGAATGTCTCGTCATCATGGATTACGTGGTAGCTCCGACTGTTAGATCGCCGCAATGATCGCCTGACAAATGGCTATTGTTCTTCCATAATGGTCGCTGAACTGAGTAGCACTCTAATGGCCAACGCTAGTAATAATGCAAATGGGAATAACGGCGTTAATGGAAATAGTGGTCAAGGAGAAAATAGTGGTAATAAAGGAGGGAATAACCCAACCTGCACGTTCAAACATTTAACTCGTGTAAGTTAACCAGTTTTAGTGGAAAGGAAGGAGACACTGGACTCCTCGAGTGGTTCGAGAGCATGAAGAATACCTTTATCAACAGTGAGTGCCCAGAAGCACTCAAGGTTTGTTATGCCATAAGTGTCCTCCAACAAAGGGCACTTACATGGTGGAATAGTGAGAAGAGGAATAGGGGAACTGAAATTGCACTGTCCTTACCTTTGGAGTTTAAAAATATTATGATCCAAAAGTTTTGCCTGAGGAGTGAGTTAAAAAAGCTTGAAGAAGAATTCTGGAATCTTAAACAGGAGAGTGGGAATCATTTGGCTTACTCAATCAGGCATCATGAATTAAGCATCCTCTTGCCCCACATGGTTGATACGGTTCCTCGTAACATTGAGAAGTTCATTAAAGGGGAATCACCATAAATTCAAGATGCTGTAGTTGGAAGTAGGCCAACGGCTCTGGAAGAAGCAATTGGCATTACCGCTCAGCTGTAAGGCCCCGTTCCCGGGCGCCTCACAGTTGGTCATTCATTACACATAAAACATATTAATATACATTTCATTAAATAAACATTGGAATTACGTTAGCAAAAACCATTCTCTATTATTAAAAGATACTGTTATTAAGCAATACAATAATGTTCAAGTTATAAAAGATTGTTTAATTGCATTACAAAACAACAATATCATAACATAGGAATGGATGTCAGTCTTTCCCTGCCGAGTAGCTTCACCTCGTGCCATCCTCAGCAACGATTACCTGCCAATTGAAAATGTATAAAAGTCAGCGTTGCTGAGTGAGTTCTAGTTTTAAAAGTATTAAAATACCTTGTGTAATGTATATATATATGAAAATACTCTTTTTGTAAAAATACATCTCTTACTCTTGTACGTGAGCACGCATTAACTATACAACAAGGTAATGCTGTCTTTCTTTACTGTATGCCTTTGTTCTTTCATACTCTTTTAACTTTATCTTTCACTGTGTATGTGGACCAATGAGTAATACCCTAAACTATATGTGCGGGAAAACTGGTGCTGGGCCTCTGGTCTCTCATGGGCTATGATCTCTGTACACAAGGCTGACCCAGTCACCTAGGGTATGCTGCAAAGGTCCACCAATCTTAATTGATTGGCCCTGTGTGCATCTTTTGGGGTAGCTAACCCGCATCACAGTTGAGCTAACGACAACATGGTCGTGCACCTCCTATATGCTTGCAAGACTTTTTAACATTTTAATTAAGTTCCACTTCTCTTTATCATTACTCTTTCACTTTGTTAAGGATAATACTTGCATTTATAATCATAGGCACACCACGTAAGTCATACAATAATAATCACTATGATCATAGGAACAACTTATAATAATGCAAATATAATAGCAATTAAAAACCCTAAGTCAAACTTGGGTCAAACTCTAATGATTCTGTTTTTCTCAAAATTTCAGAAAATGTTCTAAGTGTTCTGGGCGCATGAGCACTATGCAGGCGCATGAGGTCTGTTTAGGCGCATGGGCACTATTTGGGCGTTTCAACACTTAGGCGTCTGAACCATTTCAGACACATTAGCACTATTTGGACGTTTGGACTATACTTAGGCGTATGAGACTAAATCTTAGACGCATGGGCTACTGTTCAGACGCATGGGCTTTCACTTAGAATTTCTAAGGCATTTTCTAGGCGGTTGGGGCACTGTTTGGGCGGTTGGGGCACTGTTTGGGCGGTTGGGGCACTCTTTGGGCGGTTGGGCCCTGTTTAGGCGTATGGGATGACTTAGAAACTTTCTAAGGCAGTTTTAGGCGATTGGGGTACTATTGAGGCTGTTGGACAACCTGTTTAGCATATTTCTAACATATTATTAGTCCCAGTCATTCTCCTTACATGTTCTAAGCTTAATAACACCATTCTAAGTATAACTAACACATAACAACCATAAAATATCAACATGCATACATGGATACATATGGGTATTCAAATAACTTTTGTAAAAATGGTTTTACATACATGTTCAGCCCCAAAGAGTTAAAACAAGTAAAATACGGGGTCTAGAACTCACCTGATGTATCTACCAAGCATATCTCTTCCAAACTTGTGTGCACAAGAGTTTAAATTCCTAAAACCTGTTAGGACCATGTACTTGCGGAGTACTAACTGATTCTTCATTATACCAGATCAAGTAGTGCGGAATCCTATTTGATTGGTGATCCAATCAGGGAAAATGTGAACAAGATCAAACCTAATGATTAGAAAACGTTAAGAATGAACTAGGAATGATCTGAAACGTTTTGTGAACTTGGAAGGGACGAACATGGCGCTCTGGGTCGACTAGGGTTGCAAATATTCGAAGTGTTATGTTTTTCCACGAATTAAGTGGTATTTATAGGTTACAGCTCTCATTCGTACGACTGAGCCAAGCGACTGGCTCAGTCGTGCGACTGAGTCATACGATTGGTTCATTCGGACGACTGAGTCAGTCTTATGACTCAATCATACGATTGACTCAATCACCTGGTTCAGTCGTGTGATTGGCCCATTCGCATGGTCCAGTCATACTACTAACCTTTAATGGTTCAGAACTATGTCTAACAACTATAAACCTATATAACATTGTCATATATGCGTGTAACAATAAATAATATAAATAGATATAACATTAAACAACCAACAAACATATATAGAAGAGATTCTCATTATATTGATTAAACATTACATATGTGTTACAAGAAGAAGTTCTATCACATTTAAGCTCAGTAGACTAGAACTGGGGACATGTGTACCAACATCACGTCGACACCTCCCAGCTCTTTCTGCCAAATGTATCCCCAACATACAGGCGTCCTACACCTCCTACCGTATAGCATCTCGTATGATGGCATGCCAATACTAGCATGATAACTATTATTATATAAGAATTCCGCTAATGGTAAGTGATCATCCCAACTTCCTCCAAAATCGATCACACATGCCTGAAGCATGTCCTCGAGCGTCTGAATCGTTCTCTCAGACTGACCATCTGTCTGAGGATGATAAGCCGTGCTAATGTGTAGCCTTGTCCCCATCACGTCATGGAATCTCTTCCAAAACTTCGATGTGAATCGGGTGTCACGATCCGACACAATTGACACCGGTACACCATGACGAGCTACAATCTCTTTAATGAACAGATCCGCCAGTCTTTCAGATGAGTACGTCTCGCAGATCGGTAGGAAGTGAGCACTCTTGGTTAGACGATCAACAATCACCCAGATGGCATCGTACCCCCTCGCCATGTGGGGTAACTTCATAATGAAGTCCATGGTGACGTGCTCCCACTTCCACTCGGGTATATCCAAAGGTTGGATTTTCCCGTAAGGCTTCTTATGCTCTGCCTTCACTTGCAAGCAAGTAAGGCACTTACTCACAAACTCCACCACGTCATGTTTCATACCTGGCCACCAATAGTCCTTCTTCATGTCTTGATACATCTTGGTGGCACCGGGAATGGAGTATCAAGTCTTATGAGCCCCGTTCATGATCTTTCCGCATAGATCCCCGTAATGAGGCATCCACATCCGCTCGTACCGAGTTCTAACACCGAGAGTGCTTTCACCCAACTCCGCGATCAATCCTCTCATTCTTTCAGAGTTAAGATGATCTTCTTTTAATGCCTCATCTTGAAACTCCTTGACCTGGATCATCACATCAGAGGTCATAATCAACTGATAAGCTTTCACCCGAATCGGCTCGGGTCTCTCCTTTCGGCTAAGGGCATCAGCCACCACGTTGGCCTTGCCCAGATGGTAATGGATCTTACAGTCGAAATCGTTGATGAGCTCTAACCACCTTCTCTGCCTCATGTTGAGATCCTTTTGCTCAAAGAAATACTTCAAGCTCTTGTGGTCGTTGAAGATGGTGCACTTCGTGCCATATAAGTAGTGCCTCCAAATCTTCAACGCGAAAACCACAGCCGCTAGCTCCAAATCGTGTGTAGGGTAGTTGACTTCGTGGGTCTTCAACTGTCAGGTTACGTAGGCTATTACCCTTCCACGTTGCATTAACAGCAACCTAGCCCAGAATAAGAAGCATCCGAATACACCACTAGGTCTTCACTCCCCTCGGGTAATGTCAAGATAGGAGTTTGAGTTAATCTCGTCTTCAACTCCTCAAAAGCACACTCCTGCTCTTAACCCCACACGAACTTCACATCCTTGCGAGTCAATTTGGTCAAAGATGAGGCTACCTTGGAGAAGTCTTGGATGAACCTCCTATAGTAGCCCGCCAAACCTAAGAAACTACAGATCTCGGATGGCGTCCTTGGAGACTTCCATTGCATCACCGCCTCAACCTTTGTCGGGTCCACCATGATTCCTTTAGCATTAACGACATGACCTAAAAATTCAACCTCGCACAACCAAAAAGCATACTTGGAGAATTTGGCATACAACTTCTCTCTCTTAAGTGTCTCCAATACCTCGCGTATGAGGCCAGCATGTTCTTCCTCACTCTTAGAATAAATCAGGATATCATCAATAAACACTATCACTGATTTATCTAACATCGGCCGACACACTCGGTTCATCAAATCCATAAACGCAGCTGGCACGTTAGTTAGACCGAAAGACATAACGAGAAACTCGTAGTATCCATAATGCGTACGAAAAGGTGTCTTAGGGACGTCTTGCTCCTTCACCTTTAATTGATGGTAGCCAGATCAAAGGTCTATCCTCGGGAACCAACTGGCACCTTGGAGCTCTTCAAACAAGTCATCAATCCGCGGTAACGGATACCGATTCTTTACCGTCAACTTGTTCAGCACATGGTAGTCGACGCACATCCGCATACTACCGTCCTTTTTCTTTACAAACAAGACCGGAGCACCCCAAGGAGAGATACTTGGTCGGATAAATCCCTTATCCATTAACTCCTGCAATTGTTCCACGAGTTTCTTCATCTCAGTAGGAGCTAATCGATATGGTGCTTTGGCAACGGGTTGAGCACCGGGTATCAAATCAATTTGGAACTCAATTTCGCGATCCGGTGCCACGCCGGGTAAATCTTCTGGGAATACGTCCGAAAAGTCACATACCACTGGTACATCGGGGAATTGTGGTACCATCGCATCCACATCTTTCACGTAGGCCAGATAGGCACTAAATCCACGTCTCATGCACTTCCCCGCCACTGCCATCAAAATCACCTTCGGAATAGTAGTAACACGATCTCCATAAACCGTCACTGAACTCCCATCGGGCGCAACTAGGCGAATCATCTTCTTACGACATACGATGTTCGCTTCATAGGTTGCTAACCAGTCCATCCCTAGTACTACATCGAACCCACCTATGGGCATCCATGTAATTTAGCAGCCAACCTCTAACCTTCTAGTTCTATGGCACAGTCCTCTATCATGTCAGTAATTCTAGTGGACTTACCAATAGCAGTTTTTACATCGAATGGTTCACTAATACTTCTACTACTAGCAGACAACTTAGCATAAAAAGTAGTAGAAATAAAACTCCTATTAGTACCAGAATCAAATAATACAAAGGCACAAGTTTGATTTACTAGAAACATACCTGACACGACTTCGGGATCCACTCTGGCCTCCTCCTGGGTCACGGTGTAAGCTCTAGCACTTCCCCTCTGTCTCCTTCCCCCGGCTTCTTCTTCGCCCAGAGCTCTCCGCCCTCAGCTTCTTGAAGTCTTTGGTTGCGTGGCCCTCCTCGCCACAGTTATAACACTTCAGTAACCTACAATCTCTAGCGATGTGGTCAGGCTTGCCACACCTGAAGCATACATTCAGTCCCAACCTACACTCGCCGGTATGCTCCCTTCCATATTTGCCACACTTCTTCAGCCCCGAGCTTGACGACATCCTACAATCATCCACCTTCATCCTCTTATTGTTTGGAGTGAAACCACCACGTCCAAACCTTTTCCCATTCCAGCTTTTATCACCACCACTCGTCTTCTTCACCTCCACCATAGTCTCCTCTCGCTCATCGCACAACCTGCCTGCCAAGTCTACAACGGATCGAAAGGTACCTAGCTGAGTAGGGATCAAATGCCTGCGAATATCAGCCGACAATCCTTGGATGTACCTCTTGATATTCCTTGACACCGGCATCACCTGATCCGGCACTTGCCTCGCCATTTCGTTAAATTTGGTGGTGTACTGCTGGTGGGTCATGGTTCCCGCCTCAAATTGCAGGAACTCCCTCTTGATCCTGTCGAGTTCCCTGTGAGGACTAAATTCCTTAATCACCAATTGCTTCAGCTCTTTACATCACATGTTCCCGATGGCTCTGGCACCCTCAACTTGGACAATGTTGTCCCACCAACACAGTGCTGAATCAACGAAAGAGTGAGTCGCGAACTTCACCTTTTGGTCTTCACAACACTCACTGATCTCCAACACGGCCTCCATCTCCCTCACCCAGTGGTGAGCGGCAGTAGCATTACCATTACCATCGAAGGTTGGAGGCTTAAAACTCTGGAATGCCCCATAACTGTGACAATCCGTATTTCCAGGTTAACACTACTACAGTCACCCGATCTCTTTCTAATATTTCAAAACAAATTAATTTAATTATTATTAAATGATCATGATTATTAATATAACTATTATTAGTAGTTAACTCTAAGTTAATTAAATCTAAATTAACTTCTTGGTAATTTGTGTTAAAATGAGGGGCTTGAGGTGGCAAAAATTAAAACTGCATCCATCCTAAATAACTAACTTCCCTCCTCTTCCTCTAAATTAAAACCCCATAACCCCCTTCCCCCTTTCGGTTGCTCTCCATAAACCGGCAACCGATCCCCTCTTCACCACCGAAGACCCCCTCATCGTAGTTGTCACTTCCGCAACCGTGCACCCTTCGACGTCTCTTCCTACTTCAACCGCGAGTTCTTTGGAAGCCGACGCCATCTTCGGAAACCAACGTGTGTTGTTTCATCCCGGCGACGCCTCCGTTATTGATCGCTAATCGTCATTGTTCTGTACGATTCATACGTTTCTTTCTTGATCATTTCTTACGTTTACTACGTGCGGTTTCGAGAAAACATTTACTCGGGTTCAAGGGTGGTGATAACTGGGTCGGGTATGAGTGAATGTATGTTGTCTACTCATTGTGTATCTATAAAGTATGTGTATACGTGTATATATATATATATATATATATATATATATATATATATATATATATATATATATATATATATATTCATGTGATGTGATGTACGGGTGTGTTTATGTACGTGTTCCTGTGTACGTGTGTGTAATGGCTTTCAGTCTAGAATGTTTTAATTTTTTGGGTACTGCGTATGTGATGTGTTTGAGTATGCACGTGAATATATATATATATATATATATGTGTGTGTGTGTGTGTGTTTATGTGTATGTGTGTGTGTGATTCTTCAATGTGTGTGCAATTATGTATATATATGTAGCATGTGGTGGGTGTTGGGTGTAATTGAGTGGGGCAACATGTTTGATGTATATATATGTTTTAACATGTATGTTATGCATGAATGTGTATTATATGTAGGCTGCGTATATATGTATAAATATGAATATGTCTTCTGCCATGGATGAATACAAACCTCTTGTATGTGTGTTGTATTATCAAAATGAATGTGTGCGCGATCTGCGAGTATGTATGTGCATATAAACACGTGTTCTTGCGAGAGTAATGGCTATGCGTGTGTTCTTGGGTGTGTTTCATAGAAGCATTCATGGCTGCGTTTCAGCGTGGTCGTGCATATGTTTAGACGCTGTGGGTTTTGGTTTTGAGTGTATATAATCGTGTATGTGGGCTGGGAATTATACAACTGCATGTCTTTGTGTGGGTATGGACGTATATATATATGCCTCGTGAATAAAATTTTGCATATGTATATATGTATATATTTAGCATATGTATGTAAACCTGGTGTGTAGTGTGTATAACTTCAACATATGCATGTGTAAAATTTGGTGTGGTACATATGCATGAAATTATATGAATAGGTATGTGTAGATAATAGAATGTGTATATATATATATATATATATATATATATATATATATATATATTTACATGAGGAGTAAATTACATTTTTCGTCCTTTAAGTTTATATCAAATTACAGTAATTGTCCTTTAACTAAGGAAATTACAAGGATTGTCCTTAACATTTAACTTGTGTTACACGTTTCGTCCTTTACACTAACGGACGTCAATTTCAAACGTTAACTTCTGTCATGTGCCACGCACATGAGGGCAAAACTGTCATTTTAGGTCTATGTAAGGCCCCTATCCCAGGAAACCTCACAGTTGGTCATTCACAGCAAAAACATAGATTTAAAACCATCATTTACTTATATATGTATATGTATACATTGCAGCGGAAAGATACAATAATTGAAATTCATTACAACGTAGTTAAATTTAAAATATAAACATTGTCTTTAAACATCAAAAACTCTTTAAGGTCCTCTTAAATTCTTATTCATCAGGGATGCCAGTCTTTAGATGCCAAGAAGCTTCAGTTCCATGCTCCCATCCCATAAGCCCTAACTCTCACCTGTCAACTGATATGCATACAAAAGTCAGCGAATTAACTTTGTAAAAGGTATTAGCTTTAACAGATGAAAATAATCACCATCTATCAGAACATCAATACACACGGCTGTCACTTTATCGATACTTTATCATTACTTGTTAATTATTACTCTTCTTTATCCGTCAATTCCCTGTCACTATCGGTGCCTATGATAAACACAGGACTTTACCGACACGCCCATCCAGGCCTTACTGTCGTACCCAAACAGGCCATTATTGTCATGCCAATCCAGGCCTTACTGACCTGCCTGTTCGAGCGTTTACTGTCATGTGGGCATAATAAATGCAACCATCCACTGTCATTTGCTTACAAGGCTTTACTTTCTCAAGGTACACGTTATAGGCCCAATAACAGTTTTTTAAGTTTCACTTATATCTTTAGTTTTCACATACACTTAACACATAATAAGAAGCAAACTCTTAGTCTAAGCATTCACATTTCATCAATCATGAGAGATAAACTAGATAACTGACCCTCCGCGGAACAGCGGGGGTTCGGGGGGCGGCAGCCCCTAGTGGGGTCCAAGGGGCAACGCCCCTGGCTGGGGCCGGGCTGCCAGGTCAGCACACCCGAAAATTATTTTGAACTATTTAAATGGCACATTTTACTTTGGAAAATTTTATTTTCTTGATAACATGTCTTAAAAACCGTCATCATAAAAGTATGTATTTTAGTATGCATATCACCCCAAACATTGAAAACGGGTAAAGGAGGGGTCTAGAACTCACCTGAACTTAGCCAAATAGCTTAAATTCTAAGTCACTTAGCTATAGTCCGAGTACACGAGCTGCACGGAAGTTAATACACAAAAACGTCATTTTCTTCACAATTTCGCTGCCAGTTTTGCTGGTAGTTTCAGTGGCAGTTTCGCTGGTAGTTTCGCTGCCAGTTTCGCTGGCAGTTTCGCTTTCTGCCAGTTTCGCTGGCAGTTTCGCTTTCTGCCAGTTTCGCTTTCTGCCAGTTTCGCTGGACAGATTCGCTGCCATGAGCGCCCAACTTTCGTTGGAATTTCCTAGATTCGCTAAGTCTATAGATCAACCTGGGTACTAGCGAAATTATCAACGAAACTGTAGTTTCGCACCAGCGAAACTGTAGTTTCGCTAGAAATCTCCTAGTTTCGCTGGATGAATTGTACAGTTTCACTGGATGAATACTTAGTTTCGCTGAATCGGGGCCCAGTTTCGCTGGACGAACAAAAACTAGGAACCAGCCCGTTTTTGACCCAAATCTTAACTTTTTACGTCCAAATCCTTGGTTTACCATCCATGAAGCCATATCTAACCTTTTTACACGTTTTCATACGTAAAAATTTGACCTTTATATGTTTCTTTGAAACTTTTTCAAAACCCAAAACCCTAGAATCCGGGTTTGATCTACAGAAGGGTTTAGAGGTCGATTCTTACCTGGATTTGTTCCTCTTTTCTTAAGGTTTGAGGCTCCAACACCCAGATCTTCAATCCTTCAACCTTTGAAGATCCGAATCTTGAGTTTTCTTCACTTTCTCTCTCTACTTTCTCTCTCTACAAATTTGGGGGCTAGGGTTGCAAATGTTGGAATGGAGCTGATCATGCATGTTTAAGGGCTGATTAAAGGCCCTTAAACCCACCAAACATAGCCTATTAAGGTTAATTTAATCCATAGCCCACTAATTTACCTTTTTTTCTTAAATTAACCCTTAAAGCCCATTATTATTAAACGACTTGCTTCGGGAAATTTCGAGGCGTTACAGTCTATTTCTTCCATTTCACCCTTTTAAACCCTCTTGCTCATCATCTTTTAAAAAACTTCTCCCCCATCATCTTCCTCATTGCTAATTTCATATGAAAATGCCAATTGATGGTTTCTTCATCAGAGAATCACTCGAACAAACTGATGTCGATGCAATATATTGTAAGTTTGTACATTTCTATTAATTTCGAATGATTTTGTTACTTACTGTGCTTAGCATTTGCTAAATTTATTACTTTTTGGAAATGCAGTTGGTTTTGCTAACATTTTTTTCCATGAAATTGCATCACGGTGGAAAGTTTACTCGATTTCCAGGGTGTAGTTATGTGGGAGGTAAAATCGATTATGTCGACCTGATTGACATTGAAAAATTTTCTGTGTTCCAAATGGATAAAATTATGGTAATGCTAGGGTATACTGGTGATGAGGCTATATATTACCATTTCTTAGTTCCAGAAAAAGATATGGATTTTGGTCTTCAAGCCCTAGTTAATGATTATGATGTATTGAACTTGGCCAAACATGTCTCCCTACATAAGTTAATAAATGTGTACACTGAACATGGGAGCACAAACCTACATACCTATTTCGTCTCACCAGCAAAGGTTAGAATTGAAGAGATAGCTGATGAAAGTAGCATTCAAGTTAAATGTAACACTTCAAAAAGATTGTTGTTGGAGTGGCATGATCAAGGTGAAAGTAATACTAATGACCTAGATAGTGATCACCTAGTGGATTTAAACCAACATGAACTGGATACTAATGACATAATGCAACAAGATAATGTTGAGCATGGAATGGATACAAATCAGCCTGTATATAATAATGTTGAGCATGGAATGGATACAAATCAGCCTGAGTATAATAATGTTGAGCATGGAATGGATACAAATCAACCTGAGTATAATAATATTGAGCATGGAATGGATACAAATAAGCCAGTGTATAATAAGAGCATGGAATGGATACAAATCGGCCTGAGTATAATAATGTTAAGCATGGAATGGATACAATCAGCCTGTGTATAATAATGTTGAGCATGGAATGGATACAAATCAGCCTGAGTATAATAATGTTGAGCATGGAATGGATACAAATCAGCCTGAGTATAATAATGTTGAGCATGGAATGGATACAAATTAGCATGAGTATAATAATATTAAGCATGGAATGGATACAAATCAACATGAGTATGACAGTCTAGAGGATGATAGTGAGGATGACGGTGATTTCATTATTGATGTTGATAACAATATGGATGATTATGAAGTGGACATGAGGGACTTCAGATTAAATGTGGACATGGATGTAATAGACAATGAGGTGTTAGAAGAGGGGATGTTAATGAAGATGTGTTGGATAATGAGGTGTTTGAGAGTGGTTCAGAATCAGATGAGAATGCTTCAAGTATCAGAAGACAAAAACTAAAATACCTAAGGAGGTCAAATGAAAATAATGCAAATTTTTACCTTGGTCAATTATTTGGAAGTAAGAAAGAAGCTAAAAGGTTGATTAGGGCTCATTCTGTTGAAACAAGAAGGCTGATTAAAATTGTCAAGGATGATAATCAAAGAGTTACAGCAGTTTGTCATGGGAGTTCACCAACTAGTCAAGAGGGAGGCAAGGGACCAAACCTGAATAAAGATAAAGGAAAGGGACCAAACCTGAATAAAGATAAAGGAAAGGGACCAATGTTGAACATAGATAAAGAGTTTAATGGTTCAAAGAAAAATGTTGGTGGCAGGGGGAAGAAGACAAATCCTCACCTATTTCAATGCCCCTGGGTCCTATTAATATCAAAAGTTAGTGGAATAGAATCTTGGATGGTGAAGACTTTAATTACAGACCATAAATGTCTTCAAACAAGATATGTTCCTGCTTGCACATCCACTTTCCTATCACAACATATGATAGATCAAGTTCAAGAAAACCTAGAGATTGCTTAAGGGCTGTTCAAGAACAATTTCAGAGGAGATATGAATTAGGTGTTTCTAAAATGAAAGCATATAGGGCAAAGACAAAAGCTAAGAAAGAATTTGAAGGGGATTACATCTCACAATATGCTTTGTTGTTGGACCAAAAGAACCAATGAGCCAAGATCAGGAAAATCTCTAAGTCCCACATGACATCACAACAACTGCTGAAGACCTTCATCAGCAGTTTGACAAAGTCTGAAGAATCAACAGCTGAAGATCAAAGATCTGAAGTACAACAGCTGAAGATCCCAAAGTACTGAAGATAAGTACTGAAGTCTAAAGTACTGATAAACACAAGTACTGAAGACTTCAAGTACTGAAGACAAGTGCTGAAGATCAAAGTCTGAAGAACTGAAGATCAACTACTGATGCACAAAGTCTGAAGACAACGACTGAAGACATCAGCTGATGACAACTACTGAAGTCATCAGCTGATGAATCATCTGAAGATCAAAGTCTGAAGACCAAAGTGCTGAAGCTTCAGAGTTTGTCACAACAGCTGAAGAAGTCTTCTTTAGTTGTTGTGATGGTTTTTCTTTTCAGTAGTTTTATATTTTTCCTTTCAGTAGTTTGTACAACAGCTGAAGAGTTTGTTCTTCAGCTGTTATAGTTCAGTAGTTGTAAACAACTGAAGAGTTTGTTCTTCAGTCGTTGTAGCTTGTCAGTAGTTTCCTTTTCAGTACTTGTAATAGTTAGAACACTTAGGAATTTTGTAAGAAGATGTCAGCTGTTGTGACATCTTCAGTAGTTTGTGTTCTATCAGTAGTTAGTTAAATAACTGTTAAATGTCAGTGGAATCTGACAACAGTATGGGTCTTTTGCCTATAAAAGGGTAGTGACCTGATTGTATTCCACGCCGAAACATGTGAAATAAACAGAATATTATTCCTTTTTATGCAGAATTATTCTCTCTACAATTTACTTTACATGCAATATTCCTTATGTTCTTGCATTAATTGCTAAATATTATGCTAAATCCGCTGCGAACACAATCTAATTGATCAAACTAGAGGCTGAGATCCTGTCAAATGGTATCAGAGCAGGTTAATCATTGATCGATTTCACTATTGATCATTTGAAACTGCTCTTTTGATCTCTACGTTTGATCGAATTAGCAATTTGCAAGAATTAGCTGTAGAGAGAGAGATTCTGCTGTTTCTGGCCGTAAACTTGAGGTTCTCTGGTGGTTTTGAGCTACATTTGTTTTGTTTAAACTTGAGTTTGATTAAAAACTGAGATGACTACACCAACAAACGATCCTCACAATACTGGTTCCTCAACCAAGCCTCCGATGCTTGTGAGGAATGAGTATAACATATGGCAAAGACGTATGCTTCACCACTTTTCTGTCAACAGTGCTGGTTGTTGGAAGTCAGTGGTGCATGGACCATACAAGCCTATGGTGAGCGTCCCTGAATCTAATGAACAGGTTCCCAAGAAACCTGAACAATATTCGGACGAAGATCTAAAGCTGTTCGAGATTGATGCTAGAGCCCATGGAATTTTAGCCATGGCTATTCCAAATGAGATTTACTCAGGGCTCTTGCATCATGAAACTGCTCATGACCTATGGGTTGCTCTAAAGGAACAATTTGGAGGAACTGATTCGGTCTTAGCAAACAATAGGGAAATCCTCGCCCAACAATATGAGACATTCTCATATAGAAAGGGTGAGACTCTGACCCAGCAGTTTGAGCGGTTCTCTTGTTTGATTTCTGAGCTGAAGATGGTCAAACAAGAGTACTCCAACAGCCAGATGAACAAGAGGTTCCTCAGATCACTGCCTGAGAGATGGGACACTTATACCATTGTCCTACGCTCCAGTGCAAATCTGGAAACTCTATCTCTCACCCAACTTCATGGGAAACCGCTCATATTTGAGAGAGAGATAGAGCAAAAGAGGAAGCTGTCCACCTCTGGCAAGCTCGCTGATGGCTTTGTTCAAGGAAATGCTGCCTTGATAAGTCAGGAGTCTGAATATGCTTCATCAGAGACTTCTTATGATGAGCATATTGATTTCTCTACCAACTCTGAATAAGCTTTTGTTGGTGTAGGTAGTAGTTCAGGAGGCAGTAGTGATAACTGGTGCTTTTTAATGGATGATTTGAAGGGCATTCCAGATGATGATCTGAAGGAGATGGATATTTTGAGCCAAATGGCAATGATCAATATCAGATCTCAAAAGTTCTACAAAAGAACTGGTAGGAAATTCCCTGGTCTCTCTGGCAAAACCAAAGTTGGTTTTGACAAGAGCAAGTTAAGGTGTCACAAGTGCCAAAGGCTTAGACACTTTGCTAGAGAGTGTAGATCATCCGGATCTAACTCCTCTGCACCCTTTGTGACTTTTCCAAGCAATAGCTCATAACACAGAGGGCAACCTTCCTCCAGTTCTGGTCATCCATCACAAGCACAGGCATCACCTGCTTATTTTGTGCCTCAGGGGTATATGCCATACTCATACCCCTGCTACTACGTGCCTCAGCCCAGTCAAACTCAAGCACTTTCTGCTCAACCACCACAGGCTCTTCCTGAGCCTCAATCTTCCCCATCTCATCATCAAACACAACCTTAACAACACAGCTTCTTCACCCCAGGAGTTGTTGACTGGAGTAGTCTGCTAGATGATCTATCTGGTCAGGAACAACTACTCCAAGGTGCTGGTCAACATGGTGGTGATAGTCCTTTTGGAAATCTTGCTCTGATGGCCCTTGAGTCTGCTGAGGGGTCATCATCCAATGCCTCATCACAGGTATCATCTGAGGCCAAGGCCAAGCTTTGTTCTGAATCATGCATAGCAGCATTTGCTTCTATTAGAGAAGCAAATGTAGCTTTAATAGATAAAAATCTTGAGCTAGAGCACACTATTTCCAAAAGAAAAGCTGATTTTGAGGCTGCACTAAAAGAGAAAAATGATGAAATTTACAAGCTTAAATGCCAAATCAAAGATGGTAATGCTAGGGAAGATGTACTTCTAGAGAAGTACAGAGACCTCAAGGAAACTCTTGCAAACACCCAAGTAGAGTGTGATCGATGGGTGCAATCATGCAAGGGTTTTGAAATGCTTCTTAAGAAGCAATCAGCTTCCAATGTGAAGTTTGGGATTGGTTATAATCACACTGCTCCTCCTACAGATTTCACTTCAAGAGCAGAAGTTGAATCTGATGGAGAGAGCAATAACCAATCCTTCTCATCATGTGACCTACTATCTTCTGATTCAGCATCCTCAGAGATAAAAGTCAGCATTAGGTCCTACCAAAACCAATCAGCTGATGCTACAACAGCTGTTGGTTCAAATGCTGACTGTCACATGATCAAAAGGTTGATCAACTCAGGTGTTGTCTCTAGAAGTACTGAAAGTACTGGAGAGCAAGTGATAACACCTGAAGTTCAAACCTCAACTACTGCCAGCACTGAAGAGAAGAAAACTGACAGTAGAAAAGGTTTGAAGACAACTAAAGAAGAGGTCAGGAAAGCAGGTACTAAAGGGAAGAAAACTGCTAGTACTGATAACAAACAGCTGAAGAACAAGTCTTCAGCAGTTTCATCTTCTTTGGTTGATGATCAACACAAGATGAAGAAGAAGCCATGTGAGATATATGGCTTGTTCAATCATCTTACTGATGATTGCTGGTACAAAAGGGGTTCCAAACTCAAACAAAAGGAGAAAATTAAAGAGCTAATAAATGAAATGAAAAATGAGTTTGAGACCAAGTTTGTACTAGCAACATCAAAGCCTGAAATCCCTAAGCCCAAAGCTAAATCTAAAAAGAAAGTAGGGGTTACTCAGGCAACAGCTGAGGTTGCTTAGAAAAAGATGGTGCAACATAGGAATCCATCATCAGCAAACTCCAATGTGTCTGAAAAGCTGAAAGCTTTATCACAGAATCAGACACAGCTGGTGATGATGGTTCAACATCTAATGGGAAGAGTCAAACATTTAGATGCTCCTGTGTTGAAACCACAGAAGAGGAAATCCAAGCCAAAGGGTTCCTCTTCTACACCATCTTCTTCACCTCAGGCTGTCACACATAACACACCTGTTAGTGCTACACCTATAGTTGAGAACAGACCCAAAACCAAACAGGTTTGGGTCTCTAAAACTAACTAACATATGGTTATGATTGTAGGGTTCTTCAACATGCCAAAGAAGCATCTGGTATGTAGACAGTAGAGGATCTATGCACATGACAGGAAGCAGCTCCCTTCTTAATGACTACTCTCAAGGAAGGAAGGGATTTGTCTCCTTTGGCAATGATGCAAAGGGTTACATCATCAGAAAAGGCTTTGTTTCCAATGGGGAAATAAGGCTTGATGATGTTAGCCATGTGGAGAATCTCAAGTACAACCTCTTAAGTGTCAGTCAAATGTGTGATAAAGGCCATGTTGCCCCTTTCACAAGCCAGACCTGTCGGATTCTGTCATCCAAAGTTCTAAATTTGATTGACAAGGTGTTGGATGAATACACTCTCCTGAAGGCCAACAGGACAGGAAGAGTGTATGCCTTAGATCTTTCCAAAAAGATAGATCTAAAAGGCCATCCTTGCCTATTCTCCAAGGCATCTCCTCAAGAGTCTAATCTATGGCATAGAAGGCTAGGGCATGTTAATTTCAAGAACATGAATCAGCTGATAAGCCATGGTTTAGTAAGAGGATTGCCTTTGAAGGAGTTCAAGTGTGAAGATAACTGCACTGCTTGCTTAAAAGGAAAACAACACAAAGTTTCATTCCCTTTAATAGAAGAACCAAAGTCCACTGCCTGCTTGCAGCTCCTGCACATGGATCTCTTTGGTCCTGTCAGAGTGATGAGCATGGCAAAGAAGAAATACTGCCTGGTAATTGTGGATGATTATTCTAGGTTTGTATGGACTTTCTTCTTTCACTCCAAGGATGAAGCAGCCAAGACTATCATGAACTTTGTGTTATTTGTAGAAAAGCAGTATTCCCTACAGGTCAAGTGTGTGAGGAGTGACAATGGAACAGAATTTAGAAACCACACACTTGATGACTTCTACCTGTCCAAGGGAATTAAAAGGCAGTTTAGTATTCCTAGAACTCCTGAGCAAAATTGAGTGGTGGAGAGAAAGAACAGGACTCTCATTGAAGCAGCAAGGTCAATGTTGGCTGACTCAGGGTTGCCACTGACCTTTTGGGCTGAAGCTGTCAATACAGCTTGCTATGTACAAAATAGAGCTTTAGTGAATAAGAGGTTGTTGAAGACTCCTTATGAAGTACTTCATCATTTGGCTCCTCTGATTTCATTCTTTAGAGCCTTTGGGTGTCCATGTTTTATTCTCAACACTAGCAACCCACTCCAGAAGTTTGCTAGTAAGGTGGATGCAGGGTATTTTGTTGGTTATTCATCAACTTGAAAGGCATACAGAGTCTTCAACTGTAGGACAAAGGTGGTTGAAGAAACTCTGCATGTTAAGTTCAATGAATCTCCAAAGGACAAGATTCCACAAAACCCTGTGGAGTTGTTTGATCTGGACATACTGCAATATGTTCCTTATCAACCTTCTGCTGTTGAGCCTATCAACAGTTCTCCACCTGGTGGTACTGATGATGATGTAGTCAGTACTCACCTCTTCAGGTTTAGTGACAACCTGCCTGAGTTCACTAAACCTGATGCTCCTGTAGCTTCAGCAGTCCCATCCATAGCAAATGCTGATGAGATTTCTGCATGCTCTACTTCATTTGAGCTGCCATCTCCTACATGGTTTCAAGAATCTCCATCACCATTTGTTGCTGCTGAAAGTCCTACAAACACTTGCACTGACATTATAGTCTATCAAGAGCTGAAGAATCACCCCACATCTCAAATCATTGGTGATATCAATGCTGGAGTTTCAACCAGGAGTCAATTGTCCAATTTCTGCTTCTATACTCTCTTCATCAGTCAGTAAGAGCCAAAGAACTATCATGTTGCTTTAAAAGACAATGGATGGGTTGAAGCAATGCAGCTTGAGCTTTTTCAGTTCAAGAAACAGCAAGTGTGGGAGCTTGTTCCTTTACCCCAAGGGAAGTGTGCAATAGGCACCAAGTGGGTATTTAGGAACAAAACAGATGATAAGGGCCAAATAGTTAAAAACAAGGCCAGGCTGGTTGTCCAAGGATTTGCACAAGAGGAGGGCATTGATTATGATGAGACCTTTGCCCCTGTGGCAAGACTGGAAGCAATCAGACTGTTCTTAGCTTATGCTGCCTTTCACAGTCTTAAGGTTTATCAAATAGATGTCAAAAGTGCCTTCTTATATGGGAAAATAAAAGAAGAGGTTTATGTGTGTCAACCACCAGGATTTGAGGATAACAAACATCCTGATTGGGTGTATAAGCTTGATAAGGCTCTTTATGGGCTGAAGCAAGCTCCTAGAGCTTGGTATGAGACACTATCAACTTTTCTTCTCCAAAATAAGTTCACTAGAGGCACCATTGATAAAACCTTGTTCATCAAGACTGTGGGACAGCATAAGCTCCTTGTTCAAATTTATGTAGATGACATCATCTTTGCATCCTCTGATCTAAAGTTGTGTGATGAATTTACAATGCTCATGAAGCAAAAGTTTGAAATGAGTGCTATGGGGGAATTACAGTTCTTTCTAGGTTTGCAAATCAAACAACAGGCTGATGGTATCTTTATTCATCAGTCCAAATACACCAAAGAGTTGTTGAATAAGTTTGATTTACAAACCTGCAAGCCCTGTTCTACTCCCATGAGCAGCATCACACAACTAGATGTAGATCAGAAAGGTAAAGCGGTTGATGAAACCCTTTACAGATGTATGATTGGGTCCTTGATGTACCTCACAGCCTCTAGACCAGACATCATGTTTGCAATATGTGCCTGTGCTAGATTTCAGGCTGCACCTAAAGAATCCCATTTGATTGCAGTCAAAAGGATCTTTAGATATCTGCAAGGTACCCAATCACTAGGTCTTTGGTATTCAACTGGGCATTCTTGCAAATTAGTTGCTTTCTCTGATAGTGACTATGCAGGATGCAAAGTCACCAGAAAATCCACTTCTGGTGGTTGCCAATTCCTAGGAAATTGTTTAGTTTCTTGGCAGAGTAAGAAACAAACATCAATTGCTACATCCACTGCTGAAGCTGAGTACATTGCTGCTGCAAGTTGTACATCTCAGATACTCTGGCTTCAGAACCAACTCTTGGATTATGGCATTACAGAGACTAAGACTCCATTATTAATGGATAGTGCTTCAGCTCTTTGCATTGTCAAAAATCCAGTCCAGCACTCTAGGACCAAACATATTTTGTTCACAAGTACTGATGTGTAATCTTACATAAGTACTGAAGACAAAATTTGTTCACCAGCTCTGGAGTATTTCATCAGCACTTGTGAACATCTGATCACAAGAGCTGAAGGCATAAATATTCACAAGAGCTGAAGGGTCAATGAAACATCTGAAAGTCCACCAAAGAGCTGATGAGTAAATGTGGAGGTCAGCATGAAACAACTGATTTGACGGAAACAGCTGATGAGTAATTTTACTCTTCAGCTGATGCCAACAGCTGTTGTTTCATACCCAAACAACTGAAGGACAAAACCATGTCTTCAGTAGTTGTGAGTTTCACAACTACTGATGACTAACACCAAGTCCTCAGTTGTTTACAACTGAAGCAATACCATGTCTTCAGTAGTTCACAACTACTGAAGGCTAACACCAAGTCTTCAGTTGTTACAACGTCTGAAGATGAAAACTAGGTCTTCAGTAGTTTATAACTACTGAAGACTGACAACAAGTCTTCAGCCGTTTACAACATCTGAAGGACAAAACCAAGGTTTCAGTAGTTTCATCTACTGAAGACTAACACCAAGTCCTCAGATGTTACAACCACTGAAGGTTAAAACCACGTCATCAGTAGTTTCAACAACTGATGACTAACACCAAAACCTTCAGTAGTTTTCTTTCAGCCTTTGCCAAACCCTATAAATACCCAACCTTCAGAGCTTTTCATTCTCACTTGACCTAACTTTTCTAAAACCTCTGAAATTCCCATACACCATTAATGGCGGCCATGCAACTCAAACCTCGACACAACTGTGTCGCTCATCTCACCAAATCGCCATTATGGCCTAAGTTTCACAATGCCGTCGATCTGATGACCGATTCACCATACCAAACGGCATTCCTTCTCAACCCCACCATATACACCGATTCCCTGGCGGAGTTCTGGACGAACATCACCGTCCAAACCGGAGAGCAAGATGGCGAGGTCTCTCTCCGGTCCTCCGTCAACAACCACCTAGTGGTTGTCACTCCAGCTATTTTGCGCCAAACCCTAAAGCTGGAGGACGCCACCTTCCCAACCTCTTACCCCAAAGGCGCCCTCGACCTATGCTTCACAGCCAACGATTATCAGGGCGACCTCTCTGCCACCACCTTGTTGAAGAAACACTTCCTAGATCCCCAACGACTCATCTTCCACATGGTGAATGTGTGTCTGGCCCCTAAAACTTCTTTATGGGACCAGATGTCAACAAGGTGGCAACAGGTATTGTATTCTATCCTTGAGAAACAACCCCTAAATTTTACTGATATTATATTTTTGGAACTCAAGGATATGGCCACAAAACCCATTTCTAACCGTTGGATCTTGTATCCTCGGTTCATAATGGCCATCATCGAGAGCCAGCTTCAAGCTGAGGGACTTGTTGGCACTGGGGTCCCTGCCATGGCTGTTTTAGCCGAGGTATACTCCAGGCAGAACACCGACCACACACTCAAACAGGCTGGCCGGCTGCGAAAACCCATGCAGCAGGAACCCACAGCCTCCACCTCCAAATCCAAAGTCCCCACCAAACCGAAAACCAAAAAGAAGCCCAAAAAGGCTACTCAGGGAAATGAGTCCCCTGAGGATGCCCCTGCAACACAAATGCAGGATGTGGCTGCTGGTTCGATTCTCCCAGCAGTCACCACGACTCCACCCACCACAACCGCACAGGCTTCCTCTCAACAGGAACCTGATGCAACCACTTCAGGGGCACCCACACTTCTAGGGTCTATCTCACTTGAGGAGACTACCATTGAAATGCACACTCCTCCCCATGTGCACACTGCTTCAAGCCCATCTCCTACTAAGACCACCCCACAAAGCCCTACACTCATAATAGCCAAAGTGCTGACCCATCTGAGCACTCCACCCTCTCCCCAGAAACCAATTACAACTGGGGAGACTCCAACCAAAGAGGGGGTGGACACTAGTGCCGGTGGGAGCCCACAGCACAGAGAATCACATGCCCAATCTCCCAGTGTGGCTAGGGAGATAGGACATTCTGGTGAGGCTGCCACTTCCCCTGCATCAGCACATAAGCAGGGAGAAGCTGGTACAAGCAATAAGACCTCACCAGAGGCAACTGCCGATGATGGATCCAATCCGGAGGCTGGAAGTCCCCAGTACCAAGAACAAGGGGCACATGCTATATCTGAGCCACACTCAGAGCATGTATATCCTGACACAGTCAGGAGGTCAGGTGATTCAGTTCACACTGATGATGACCTGAGCTTCTTCTTTGACGTAGTTGCTCACAACACTATCTTAGAAGATGAGATAAGCAGACTCAAAGAGCTGCTTGCTCAAATGACTCAAGATAGAAGTCCATCTGCCACCATTGACCCACAGATGGCACCTTCACCCAAAGGTCTCCAAAACACTCAACCACTCCTACAAACTCGGCCACCTGCCTCTGCTTCTGGCACTAGTTCTCAGGAATAAAACCCTCCTAAGCAACTAGATGCTATCCTCCAAAAATCCCTGCCTCTCATCACACCTATAATCACAGACCTTGTGATAAAAACCATTGATGAGAGGCTTCCCACACATATACAACCCATGGTGGAGGTTGCTGTAGCCAAGGTGCTTGCTGATAGTCAAACCCCAACCAATGCACCCAAAAAGGGGGAGACATCAGTGCAAGCTAAGAGGAAGAGGGGAGAGGAGGAGATAGAAGTAGGAAGAAAGGAGGTGATTGAGAAGAAAAAGGTTGAGGAGACAAAGGGGAACGGGAGGGAGAAGGAGGAGAGAGCTGAAAAAGAAGTGGCTGAAATCCAAAAGGATTTCAGTGTCACTTATCAAAAGAAAAGGGGAGAGAAGAGAGGAGAGGAGGGAGAGAAGAGTGATCCTGATCTAGCAGCCCTTGTCAAGGAGGCTGATGCTGAACAAAGCAGGTCAATGGACTCTGTCATTGATCAGCTGTTCAGGCAAGGCTTTGACAAGGACACTGCCTTGCTAGATCAGGAGATTAGGAAGATGGAGGCAAGAGAGATTGAATACCGATGGTCTACTTATAGCCAAGAGGACAAAAAGAGACTCGAGGCTATGAGTAGATTCATTTCGAAGTATCTGGGCAGGCCAGTCCTTGATGTCAAAGCATGGACCAGGGACAGAATCTTGGCTATAGCCGCCAAGATCTGTTCAGCTAGTGATTTCACCAAAGGACTGGTCGCTGAGGCCCTTTCTGAAGCTGGTGCTGGGAACAGGACCCTGCTAGTAAAACAAACCAAACCTGCTCTTATTTCTAGGTTACTAGTAGTGCCTGCCAATATTCCCACACCAACAACCCAAACACAACCCACAAAACCAACCCCTTCACCATCAAAACCCGCAGCCAATGATCCACCCTTGAAGAAGAAGAGAAGGGTGTTGAGGCTGCAAGAAGAAGAAGATGAGGAGGATGAGGAGGATAGACTGCCCCTGTCTGCAGTCATTCCTTTACTGTTGGGTCTGAAAGATAGTCTAATATTATCAACATAGTCAAAGTCAACAAAGTCAACGTCAAAGGTCAAAGTCAACGTTCCAGTCAACACGACGCGTTCGGGACGAAGATTAGAGACAAGACGTTGAAGATATATTTGTCTAGGATGTTTATTGTTAATAAATATATTTTGTGTGAACAAAATATATTTTATCTTGTTTTTAGACATTTTGGGTTTTTATTGTAATTTCTAATTGTCATAGTTTAGGGTCCTAAGTGTAATTAGTAAATTATCATTTACTATAAATAGTAAAGTATGACAATTAGGGTAGAGAGCTTGAATGAGCTAGGTGATTAGGGTTTCCAACTTTCAGATAATTTTGTTATCACATTTTGGATCAAACAAGGGTTTTTGAGATGTTCTTGGTGTTCATATTTGTTCATCATATTTTATGTGTTTGATCCAAATCTTCATGTTATTTGATTGATTCAAGAGCTCCTGGACTAACAATTTGGTATCAGAGCCAACTTGAATCAATTTCTACTACTGATTTGAAGATTTTGTTACTGTTTTTTGAAGATTTATCAGATTCGTAGAGAGAGAAAGTTAGGGTTTCTAGAGAGAGAAAGTAGATCTGAAAATTAAAAGTTTCAAATCCTCATCAAAATCATCAGATCTACAAGGTTTTACAAGTAATTTGAAGAATTACAAGTTAGAAATCATATCTACTTCTAAATCTATACAAGATTTAAGAAAAATTTTCAAATCCGGAGATTTTCTCTCACACACAGTGTGTGTGTTCTTGGTGTTCTTCAGATCTTCAAATCTTCATTCAGAGAAGTTAGCCAGCGAATTTGCACCATTTTGAACGAAAGTTCACATTTCCGAGCGAACTTACGCATTCCGTCGAAGTTACCGGCGACCTTGCCGGCGAACTTGCCGGCGAAACTACCAGATTCCGGCGAAATTAGAAACTCCGGCGAAACTATAAAAACCTGCGAAATTATGAACTTTCAAACTGCGAATTTAACAAAAACAGCAAAACCACCACAATTCAAAAACAGAAGAGAATAAGCACAAGCTCACTCACCCTGCAACTCAATGTTAACCTTTTGTTAGCATCATCATCATCTTCCAAACTCACATCACCTTTCCCCATCACTCACAACAGACTCACTCACCTTTACCGAACCGAAAAGAACCACCAACATAATCACCCTCGTCGCCACCTATATCACCGTCTGTAACCTAACAAACACCACAACCCCACCGCTACCTTTCTGTTACAGTCTACAACCGTCACCATCATCAGATCTAAAAAAAAAAGAATAGAAAGGTAGAAAAAGAACCCCGACCGAAATCACAAGCCATCACCTTACCACCGTGACCATTTCGACCATCACCACCGAAACCATCACCATCTTCGTTCATTCCTGCCAGCCGACATCAGTAACCAACTGGAACTACCATCGACAACAACCATTCTCGGTCGACACAACCATCGAACCCACGAACACCTCTTCGACCGAAACCCCAAATTCGAATTTGACCTTCGATCCCATCTCAAAATCAACCTGTAACCATCGATAACAATTCATCTTCGGTGGACCGAGCAACACCATCGACCGTGACCCCAATCAACATCATCATTCAAATTCGAACTCGTGTTTCCCCAAATCACCATCAACCCTCGACAGCAACCTTTCAACCGACCGCAACCATTGGAACTTAGAAATCGACTGGTCATCCGAGAGATCGAGAGGGAGAGAAAGGAGATACCGAGAGAGAGATCGAAAGCTTCTAGAGGACTTGAGTGTCTCTGAAGATAGAAAGAATCGAGAGATAGAGAGTGAGAGTTTGATCGGTTGAAAGCTTGATGCTTGAAGAGTTCTTGCTGTGGTTAGGGTTTGTGTTGGAATTAGGGTTTCTGCAGGTGATAACAGAGCAATGGTGGTGGAAGATTGCAGTGTGCTTTGGGTGGGTGTTGAAGGGAAAGAAGTTTGGTGAGAATTCTGCAGAAATCATTGTTTGATTTTGGTTTCAAGATTCAAATTTTAAGCGATTTTCATGATTTCAGAGAGATTGTAGAGAGAGATTGTAGAGAGAGAGAGTGTAGAGAGAGAGAGTTTGGGCTGTTGTTATTGTATGTGTGTTGGAAAGCTACCGAGAGAGAGTTGGAGAGATTGAGAGTGAGGTTAGAGGAAATTGAAAGTGGATCTGAGATTGTGTTTGAAGTTGTTTGTTTGTGTATATGATAAGTTTTGTATTAGGGTTAGGTTTTTTTTTGTTTAATTGTGGGCTGTTATCAATTGGGCTGGATTTTAAACATTAGGTTTATGTGTGTTAATGGGTTGCGTTGTTTTTTAAATGGGTTAAACATATTTGGCTGAACGTTGGTTAATAGATTTTGGTTTTATAAATTGAGCTGCATTTAAAAAAAAAAGGTTGAGCTTATAAAATAAAAATCACAGAAAATTGACAAATTGGGATTAATTGCTTTCATCCCGATAAAGAAATTTTCAACGTTTTTTAAAAGAAATTTTCAGCTTGACCCCAGTTGCTAAGATTTTCTAGCGTGACATTAAAAAAAAAATTATTCTTCCTGAGGGAGAATTATTTTACAATTTTGGGAAAAATATTTTTGGGTCGTTTAATTGTTTAAAAATGTCATCTTCAGAAGACCTTAAATCAGATAATCTCACAATGGCACAAAGTCGGTTTGACTGTTTTGCAGATACAAAGAATGAAATAACACTACTCATCAACTTTGATCGAAGTGCTGAAATCAAGGAATCAGAAAAAGAAATCAATCACACTTTGGTTGCTGAAGTGGTTGAAAGTGATGATGACTTCATTAAAAACTTTGATCCATTCAAAGAATTCTGGTGTGAAGCTCATGGAGAAGCTACCGCTGATAATGTTTGGTCAAGCCCGTGTGAAGTTCAACAGGTCAAGGATTGTGAGATTGGTGAGAAGCTGGTTGGAAAAACTGTTGTTCAAGAAGGGTTAGTATGTGAAGTTGTGGTTCAGAAGGAAACAGTTGGGCAGGTGCCTAAGGATGTTGTTAAGAAACAGGTTGTTGCTGAGGAAGCTATGTATGCTGCTGAGGGTACAAGAGCTGAGGGTTATGAAGCTGAGAAGACAAAAATGAAGATGGAAGTAGTGATTGAGGAAGCCAAGAAAGCAGCTGTGGAGGAGTACAAAAGGAACACTCCTTATTGCCAATGTGATCGTGCTCTCGCGACAGAAAAACTGGTAATGGGTCTTCCTTATGATATTGTTGAAGACATGTGTTCCTCCGCATGCAAAATCCGTTTAGTCGGTATATATAAAGCTAACAGGTTGCTTATAATGAATGAAAATGAATTAAAGAAAACCAATAAAGAGCTTAAACAAAATGAGTCAAAGTATTTTGTCAAATTAAGAGAAGCTTTGAAAGAAAATGAACATTTGAAGAGAACTCTTTTGGAAAAGAATTGTGAAGTCAATTACTTGACTGAACAAGTTACACTTGCTGAGTTTGAAACAAGAAAGCTTAAAAATAAGTTGGAAAAATGGACTCTTTCGGGTATGAAACAGGAGGAATTATGAAAAAGACAAAGGGGGGCTAAAATCAAGACCGGGTTGGGTCATGAAGATAAAGCATATGTTTATCCTCCACCTAGTACTTTCTGTTATTCTCCTACACCCACCCCTCATCCTACAAATGAGTTGATTCAAGAGATTATTCAGAAGGATACTAATAGTTTGCATGCAGGATTAGAAGGGGTTAATCTTAAAGAGGTGCGAGATGATTATGATTCTCCGACTGGTATGGGATACAGTAAACCGGATGCTGACAGTCAAGCTAATGATTGTTCAGTTCTTGTTGTTTGTAAACCTTTAACAGATGTTTCTTCTAACTTCTTTGATAAGTTTAAAGCAGGTGAAATTCCTACTTATGAGCCTGTCAAGAGTGTGAAGGAAGAGATTGTTCAAGAATCACCTAATCATCAAGTTACAACAACAGCAACACATCCAAATCCTGTTAAACAAGATCCACCGGAAGTAGAGGTGCCTATTGAAGACTGGACAAGTTCAGATGACGAATCAAAGACAAAGGAAAGTCTCAAAAATTCAGAGATCAACATGTCACTTGAAGCTGTCAAGTCTCAAAAGCTTCCAAAAGCTGAATCAAGACCTATCCGGATCTCATCCCCAACTGCTAAACAAATCAGCAGTTCCTCCAAAACTCAGCAGAAGCACTCACCATATTTATCTTCCATCCATCAAGCTTGTCACAAATCTACCTCCAAGTCTACCAAGTCACCAGTCTTATAAAAGGGTGAAACTCAGCTGAAACTCTCTCTGTCCTCATCTGTTACATCAAAAGGTTCTCATAAGAATGTCCAGTTCTCGTCCTCTGGAACAACATCAGAGCAGGCTCCACCCTCTTCTAATGTCCACAGGACTACAAAGAACCAAAAGCCTTTCAAGGCTTGTTTTAGATGTGGAAAAGAAGGTCACGTTCTAAAGAAGTGTCCTCAGGTTCAAAGGAATGCTCCAGACGGTAAAGGCAACACGGGTTGCTTCTCTAGATCAAGAGGTAAACAACACATATCTTTGAATGGTTGGATGAAAAACCCTCCATTCAAACCTTTTCATGTGAAGCCGGTTTCACATGATACAAAGATGAAAATGACCAAAGCTTCAACACCAAATTCCTTTCCTTCTAGTCTTAAACAGAAAATGATTTCCAAATTTAATTCATACACATCCAAGTTAATTGAACCGAAACAAATTTGGCAAATTAAAAAGAAGGATACAGCAATCCCCGATTGTTTAAACGGTTGTATGCAGAAGCTGGTTACTTATCTTAATGAAAAAGGAACTGCCAGGACTACGATGGCCTGGGTTCCTCTTTCAAACTAATCTGTTTATGAGTGCAGGAACAATTCAGGAGGACTGTTAGTAATCCGGTTTACTGACAGAGATTGTTCCTAATTCAAATTTGAGGCAGAACAAACAGGTTAAGGTCATGGTATTATATCCACAATCTGGATTTTTATCTGCATTCTCACAGTTCTTACTTCACAGTCACTGCATATTTCTTAAGAATTCATTTCTTCTCTAGATATCAGTGTAGTTTGGAAGGCATTCTTTTGTAAATTTCTATTTTTGTACAGTTTTAAAAATATAAAAAAAACATTAAAAAAATAAAAAAAAATCATAAATAAAAAGTAAGTTTGCAAAATAAAAATTTAGGGGAAGAGTATAAGTAAATGAAAATGAAAAGAGAACTGGGAACTTGATTCAAAATGATTGAGAAATGATTGTATATCTTCTAGAAATGTTTGTTTTTGCATGACTTGCGTTTTTAAAATGTGAAACGATAGTAACTGATATTGTTATCTGATTCGCATCTTATTTTTAATTGCAAATAATAGAAAAACAAACAGATTCTTTAATGATATGCTTGGCAGGCTCAGCCTGAAGAATAAAGTAGACAGCAGCATGATGATTTAAATTAAATATATGCTTATGGATGTCTGGATTTACGCAATCATTTTGGCCTGCACGAAAACTAAGTCCCGACAAAAACTGGATTGAGAATTGATCTTTCGCCCACCATGATGCAAATCATATAAGCTATATCTCTATCTCTTTGCCATGTTTGGTGTATTTATATGTCTTGTGTTTGTGCTAATCTCCTCTGCTGTACGGAAGTACTGACCTGGAGTGATGATCTCCTCTGCTGTACGGTAGTACTGACCTGGAGCTCTCATCGGCACATGATTAAATGGTCATCTCCTTTGTTATACGTGAGTATAGACCTGGAGCTCTCACCATTTTGATCTAAGTAGTGTCAAATCATATAACGATGAATTCATCACAGAATACAATATTCTGTTGATAATCACTTGCACACTAATGCACAAGCCTTGTTCCATAAAGATCGTAATAAAATTCAAGAAATCCTGAGGTTGGGTGAGGGTTTTTGCCAAATGATTGTGGGGTCCTAGCATTCTAAAGTGCTTAATCGAACCTTAACGAAACATCTGCTGCTTGTTGAAAAAGATAGGGCATGGGTTTAAGTGGACAAACATATCAGCAATCGTTATTGATTTGTTTAAGAATTTCAAAATCATTCAAAGACTGTAATTAGATTCAGTTATCAGTATGATCTCATTGCTTTTGGATCAAACAAGGGTTTTTGAGATGTTCTTGGTGTTCATATTTGTTCATTATATTTTATGTGTTTGATCCAAATCTTCATGTTATTTGATTGATTCAAGAGCTCCTGGACTAACATTTACCCAAAGCCAAATCCAAACCCATCACTCCTACCTCACAGATGGACACTGTGAGGGTAAAGCTAGAGGAAGAGGAGCAGCAAAGACTACACGATGAGGAAATGCTGAAAAGCATTGACAAATCATATGCTGCTTCTACTTCCATTATGAATATGAAGAAGGAAGCTCTAAGACTCTTCACTCTCAAGCAAACCTTTCAATATGATAAGGAGAGAGTGAGGACTTGGCCTGATCCTAGGGTGTCTCACAGGATAATCAAGAAAGATATGCCTGTGAGATACAAGAGCCAATTTAAGAGAATCGTAGATGAAGTGATCTCTGTGGCTCTTGTAATAACACCCTGGGAAATAGTAGAGGAATTCGAGAGAGCCTATAGAGCCAACCAATCACCCCAAACAATGTTAGATAATAGGGTGGTTAGGAAAGGGTTGGTCTATAAGAGGCTTGAGAACTTCCATAGGGATGAGCTCAACATGTTGTTAGAAGGAAGACATCCAGATGAATTTGCATATAGGCAAATCACAACAGTTGAGCTCAAGAATGGCAAACAGGCCAAGTTTGTCTCAGAGCTGTACGGCCGTGAAGGATTATTCGAAGGTGCACCTGAGGACTTATCCAAAGAAGAACAACTCACATTCCTCAGAGCCTACACCAGAGAATCCTACAGGCTCGTACGTGGGAGGTAAGTCTCATGGATGGGATAACAGCCCTGTGTCCAGTTCCCCAAGACAGGGCTCCCATCCATACTTAGCCAAACAAATTTCAGAGACTTTCTCCCAGGCCAGTGCTTATCAGGGTCAACTTCTGATCTGATCCAGAAGGAAATAGACCAATCTTTATGCCAACAATAAGTGGGACAATAAATAACTTAGAGGTTTTGGCTGCATTGGTTCAGGGGGAGTTTGTTGGACCAAAAGAACCAATGAGCCAAGATCAGGAAAATCTCTAAGTCCCACATGACATCACAACAACTGCTGAAGACCTACATCAGCAGTTTGACAAAGTCTGAAGAATCAACAGCTGAAGATCAAAGATCTGAAGTACAACAGCTGAAGATCCCAAAGTACTGAAGATAAGTACTGAAGTCTGAAGTACTGATAAACACAAGTACTGAAGACTTCAAGTACTGAAGACAAGTGCTGAAGATCAAAGTCTGAAGAACTGAAGAACTGAAGATCAACTACTGATGCACAAAGTCTGAAGACAACAACTGAAGACATCAGCTGATGACAACTACTGAAGTCATCAGCTGATGAATCATCTGAAGATCAAAGTCTGAAGACCAAAGTGCTGAAGCTTCAGAGTTTGTCACAACAGCTGAAGAAGTCTCCTTCAGTTGTTGTGATGGGTTTTCTTTTCAGTAGTTTTATATTTTTCCTTTCAGTAGTTTGTACAACAGCTGAAGAGTTTGTTCTTCAGCTGTTATAGTTCCGTAGTTGTAAACGACTGAAGAGTTTGTTCTTCAGTCGTTGTAGCTTGTCAGTAGTTTCCTTTTCAGTACTTGTAATAGGTAGAACACTTAGGAATTTTGTAAGAAGATGTCAGCTGTTGTGACATCTTCAGTAGTTTGTGTTCTATCAGTAGTTAGTTAAATAACTGTTAAATGTCAGTGGAATCTGACACAGTATGGGTCTTTTGCCTATAAAAGGGCAGTGACCTGATTGTATTCCACGCCAAAACATGTGAAATAAACAGAATATTATTCCTTTTTATGCAGAATTATTCTCTTTACAATTTACTTTACATGCAATATTCCTTATGTTCTTGCATTAATTGCTAATTATTATGCTAAATCCGCTGCGAACACAATCTAATTGATCAAACTAGAGGCTGAGATCCTATCATTTGTTGAGGGATTATGTTAATGAGGTATGTGTTTCAAACCCAGGTACAACTATCAAGTCAAGGGTAGAACAATGTGTAGATCCAACAAGTCAGACTAGAAAATTTAAGAGAATATATGTGTGCTTGGGTGCTTTAAAGCAAGGATTCAAAGCAATTGGAAGAGAACTACTTGGTTTAGATGGGGCTTTCATGAAAGGTCCTTTTCTAGGTCAAATACTTAGTGCAGTAAGTATTGACCCCAATAATGGAATCTACCCTCTTTGTTATGCAATTGTAGAGGCAGAGAACTTGAGTTCATGGACATGGTTTCTTGAATGTTTGGGTGATGATCTAGATATGGAAAGTAATTCAAACTTTACATTCATTAGTGACAGGAAAAAGGTATGTCTAACTATAATATGTGTTTATATTATGTTATTTACTAACAAACATCATAACATGTTTTAAAAGTTGGAATAAATAGGGTATTCTTCCTACAATCATGAAAGTGTTCCCTTGTGCTGAGCACATATTCTGTCTCAGGCACATACATGAGAACATGAAAGGATCTTTCAAAGGGAAACTTTACAAGGATATGCTATGGAAATTGGCAACATCCATAACTACAGTTCAATTTCATAATGCAATGGATGAGTTGAGGAGGTTTAACAATGATGCCCATGTGTGGTTGTCCAACATCCCACATAAACATTGGTCAAGATCTCATTTCTCTGGTATGTTCTTGTGTGGTTATCCAACATGTGAAATATTACAATTCAAATTACATTTCCGTTTCTTTATGTTCTTAGGCAGGGCATTGTCAGATTTGTTACTTAATAACATGTGCGAGGTGTTTAATAGCAAGATAGTTGAGGGCAGGGACAAGCCTACCATAACAGCTCTTGAATACATTAAAGAGTATCTAATGAGAAGGATTGTGACTGTTTTGAAGATTATTGAAAGGAGTGAAGGAGTGCTCACACCTACTGTGACCAAAATGTTTGAAACAATTAAGAAAGAGGCTACAAGATACTCTATGATTTAGAATGGTGAGGATCAATATCAAGTTAGTAGACCAAATGGGGACCAATGTATGGTGGATATAACTACGAAGTTATGTGCTTGTAGAAGATGGGGAATCACAGGAATGCCATGCAAGCATGCAGTTGCAGCTATTTGGAACAAAGCTACCGATGGGCAAGAAGTTGGGGTGTTAGAAAGTTGGTTGCATCCAGTTTACACAATGGATAAATAGAAACAAGTTTATAGTTTCAAAATTACTCCAATCAATGGCAGGTCCTTGTGGGCAAAAACACAGGTCCCTACAACACTAACTCCACCAACTCATCACAAACAAGTGGGGAGACCCAAAAAGGCAAGAAAGAGATCAGCATTTGAAATGGAAGACATCACAAAGGGTGGGAGGTTGTCTAAAAAGAACAGTACTGTAACTTGTGGCAAATGTGGAAAAAGGGGCCATAATAGCAGGACTTGCAAAGGTCAAGAGGAACAAGGTTAGGATGTGTTGTCTGGTTGGTGTTTTGGAACATTTGTTTTAGCATATGTGGTTGGTCTTTTGAACACTTTTGTTTAAGAATGTACTATCTTTTGGAACCTTGTTTTATTGTGCACTCTATTTGGGAACAATGTAACTTTGTGGTAAATAACAATGCAGGTTGTTTATGTCATCTTAAATTATGTATATTGTTTGTGCCATATGTATGTATTGCATGTACCTAACTCAGTATAATACAAACATCACAACTGGATCAATTTACTCTAAAATTCTCCCAAAAGATGATGTTTCCCATTAAATATCAAACCATTAGTACAAGTGCATCATTACAACTGAAAGAGTAAAGCTAAACATCACAACTAAAACTTAAGAGTAATTACAATCACTATGAAGCTAATCCAACTAATAATTAAACATGTCTTCCATTTTCTTTCTTTAGCTTCACTTGTTTTCAGCTTTTCTTCAAGGTTGTTCTTTGATTTAAGAAGTCCTGGAACAATATCCATGGATCTTTCACACATTACGGGATCAAACCACCCAAAAAAGCAACACTTTGATACTGGACAAGCATAGAAACGACGACCTGGGTTACGGGGAGTCCATGATGTCACGATCACTGCCTCTTTTCAACAACGACAAAACACCATCGTCGGCTACAATTTGATGATGAAGCAGGTCTTGATGAAATGGTTCTTGATTGTGAGCCCTAATTTTGAAATCACATTAGCATATTGGAAGTGGGGGAGGGTTTAAAAGGGTGAAATGGAAGAAATAGACCTAAAATGATAGTTTTGCCCTCATGTGCGTGGCACATGACAGAAGTTAACGTTTGAAATTGACGCCCGTTAGTGTAAAGGACGAAACATGTAACACAAGTTAAATGTTAAGGACAATACTTGTAATTTCCTTAGTTAAAGGACAATTACTGTAATTTGATATAAACTTAAAGGACGCAAAATGTAATTCACTCTTACATGAGTGTATGGTGTCACTACATGCACTATTATTAATATATATATATATATATATATATATGAAGATGTACGTAGCATGATTCTACATATGGTATATGTATGTGTGTGTTGTTGTTGGTGTGTTGGTTAAACATGTATGAATGAATATATATATGTGATGGTTAGTGCTCTAATATGGATATTATGCATTAATGGATGGGTGTAAAGTATTGTGTATAATATATATATTATTTGGGGTGAATATTAAACTTTATGTAACGTGTTCTACGTAGCAAATGGGTGAATAAGTATGGGTGTGTAGTGTTTGTTCAATTGAGATTATTTGGGATGGTATGCGTAACTATTAATCTAATTCATAAGCCTACTATTAATATGCATGTACGAACTTGGATGTTGTCGATCATGAATGTTTGGATGCTTAATATATTAATCTATGAGTAACAAATGTATGGTCTTGGTGTGTGATTTCATGGTATATGTGCGCATTATATATATAAGATAATATATAGTTAATATTTATGTATTGTTTATATACAATATATATACTATGAAGTGTGTATATAGTATATATTATGTGATGTGGGGGGGTGTTGATAACTTGTATTATGACCGACACCGTAACTGAGTCGTGAAACGCGAAACCGTACGATCACATTGTTAGTATTTAATATTAATCAAATACTAAATGTACATTCAGGTTAATCGGGAAACCAAATCTTTTGTGATTTCAGTTGCTTGTTACTCTGCATTCGAGGTGAGTCTTCACGGCCCCTATTTTACATTCTTTCCTTTTTGGGGGAGAAAACATGCAAACATATTTACAAAAATGGTTTCTAGTATTTACACAAAAATTGTTTATCGTAAAACTCCGTTAGCGGATTTTGAGGGTGTGACAATAACTGCACCCCTTGGTCATCACCCCTACTAAATCATCATCCTCTTCATCGGATAACACGGGCTCAGGCTCCGGTCGTTCCTCCTCCCCCTTGGTTTCTTTACCTGTTGGCCCTTTCTTATCTTCATTCTCCTTCCTCTCCTCATTCCTCATAGCCCTGATGAATTCGGTCACTACAGACGGTAAGACGGTCTGCTTGACCTGGTGCACCTCATCAGCAATCGCCTCCCTAGCTGAGGCATTTAGGCTAGCATTCTCATTCTCCTCACTTCGGCCATGAACCTTAGGGTTCTCGTGAGTCGTCTCAGGAGCCTTAGCACTACTCCTAGTCACACGTGGCCGACCTCTACCTCTAGAAGCCTTGGAATATTTTCGTCCAGCCATTCCCTAAACGCTATAAGATTCAAACACTAACACAGTCACTCGAGGGAACAACTCAGTTTATGTCAAGTATAGTAAGTCCCTAATGACAGTGGCCAGTTGTGATTAGCCACTTACTTTACCCTCCATACCCCAATCATTTCCTATCCTGACTATATCAGTATCTAAATCTACTAAGAACACATAAGTCAAATAGCACACACACACATAATACTGATAAAATTTAAGAAAAGAAATACCTGATGGCACGTAGCTACTCGGGCTGACATCCCTCTTTCTGTCCCATTTTCAGTTTAAGTTTAGGTTTCTTTTAAAAATATTTATCCATTTCACTTAAACTTTGGCTCTGATACCAACTTGTAGGGCCCCGTTCCCGGGCGCCTCACAGTTGGTCATTCATTGCATATAAAACATATTAATATACATTTCATTAAATAAACAGTAGAATTACATTAGCAAAAGCCATTCTCTATTATTAAAAGATATTGTTATTAAGCAATACAATAATGTTCAAGTTACAAAAGATTGTTTAATTGCATTACAAAACAACAATATCATAACATAGGAATGGATGTCAGTCTTTCCCTGTCGAGTAGCTTCACCCTCGTGCCATCCTCAGCAACGATTACCTGCCAACTGAAAATGTATAAAAGTCAGCGTTTCTGAGTGAGTTCTAGTTTTAAAAGTATTAAAATACCTTGTGTAATGTATATATATGAAAATACTCTTTTTGTAAAAATACATCTCTTACACTTGTACGTGAGCACACATTAACTACACAACAAGGTAATGTTGTCTTTCTTTACTGTATGCCTTTGTTCTTTCATACTCTTTTAACTTTATCTTTCACTATCTATGTGGACCAATGAGCAATACCCTAAACTATATGCGTGGGGAAACTAGTGCTGGGCCTCTGGTCTCTCAATGGGCTATGATCTCTGTACACAAGGCTTACCCAGTCACCTAGGGTATGCTGCAAAGGTCCGCCAATCTCAATTGATTGGCCCTGTGTGCATCCTTTGGGGTAGCTAACTCGCATCATAGTTGAGCTAACGACAACATGGTTGTGCACCTCCTATATGTTTGCAAGACTTTTTAATATTTTAATTAAGTTCCACTTCTCTTTATTATTACTCTTTCACTTTGTTAAGGATAATACTTACATTTATGATCATAGTCACACCACATAAGTCACACAATAATAATAACTATGACCATAGAAACAACTTATAATAATGCAAATATAATAGCAATTAAAAACCCTAAGTCAAACTTGGGTCAAACTCTAGTGATTCTGTTTTTCTCAAAATTTCAGAAAATGTTCTAAGTGTTCTGGGCGCATGAGCACTATGCACGCGTATGAGGCCTGTTTAGGCACATGGACACTATTTGGGCGTTTCAACACTTAGGCGTCTGAACCATTTCAGACGTATGGGCACTATTTGGACGTTTGGACTATACTTAGGCGTCTGAGACTAAATCTTAGATGCATGGACTATTGTTCAGACGCATGGGCTTTCACTTAGAATTTCTAAGGCATTTTCTAGGCGGTTGGGCTACTATTTGGGCAGTTGGGCCCTGTTTGGGTGTATGGGTTGACTTAGAAACTTTCTAAGGCAGTTTTAGGTGGTTGGGGTATTGTTGAGGTGGTTGGGCAACCTATTTAGCATATTTCTAACATATTATCAGTCCCAATCATTCTCCCTACATGTTCTAAGCTTAATAACACCATTCTACGTATAACTAACACATAACAACCATAAAATATCAACATGTATACATGGATACATACGGGTATTCAAATAACTTTTGTAAAAATGGTTTTACATACATTTTCAGCCCCAAAGAATTAAAACAAGTAAAATATGGGGTCTAGAACTCACCTGATGTATCTACCAAGCACAACTCTTCAAAACTTGTGTGCACAAGAGTTTAAACTCCTAAAACAAGCATAACATATCACCAAAAAACACAAACAACATTTAGAAGTCGGTTTCTAAGGTGGAGAACCTCAAAGAACTGAACCAATTAACATAAAACACTTACCTTCGAACTCCTTCTTCTTCTTCTCTCTAGAAGTCCGAAGCTTTTTGCTCTTTCTCTCTCTATAATCCGAATGAAAAAGGTGAAAAGTTACATGGCATGGGCGGCCATGTTGCTTTTGTACAAAATAATATTAAACTTTGCACTTTTGACATATTTAACCCCTCCAATTAGGTTAAATGGCAAATTTCCACTTTTATTCTTCATTTTACCACTTTTTATAATATCCAGGTGTTACATCAACTCACTGAAAATCACATCAAAGTTGGTACCTTAACGGTGAAAGGTGCTAAACAGGCTGGGAAGGTGCTTTCAGAGGGGACTAAAGAGGTGAAGGCTGAATCCTCATTTAAGGGCAAGAAACATAAGTTTATACATGCTCGAAACTTTGCTGTGATAGCACCTAATGCACCAGAAAAATAAGCTGTCATTACTAATCAAGCATCTATTGCTAGAGCTTACACTTGTCCACACCCGATGTGTAACATCTGCAAATATCATCATGCAAGGAATAATCCGTGTTGCATCTGCTCACTTTGTGGGAAATATGGTCATTTGTTTGCTACACGTCACCGTGCACTAAACAATGTTGCTCTAGTTTCCAATCATGCTTGTTACAACTATGGAGAAACCAACCATTTTCGTCCACAGTGTCCCCGTCTTACGGGTAATGTTCCATAGGCTCGAGGTCATGCTTTCAATATCAACGCAAATCAAGCATAGCAAATAACGACAGGGTGACGGTATGTCATTCTTATTCATAATCTTTATGATTAATATTTTCACTCGTTTTCCCTGTATCGATAAGAGTCCTATATCTGAACAGGTGTGTTTCTTGTTAGTAATTGCTATGTCTCTGTCTTGTTTGATTCGGGAGCCGATAAGAGTTTTGTCTCGTTAGAATTTGAACCCGTACTCGATAAGTCGCGTACCAAGCTATAAAAGTCATTTACGGTTGAAGTCGCTCATGGAAAATCCATCATTATTGACGTCATCATTCGCGATTGTGTCTTGAGACTTAACGAGAATGAGTTTCCTATTGACCTAATTCCTATGGAACTCGATAGTTTCAACATCATTATTGGCATGGATTGGTTATCCAAACACTACACGAAAATTATCTAGTTTCGAGAAATGCATCAGGATTCCTTTATCCTCGGGTAATACTTTGAAACTATTCGGTGAGAAATCATCTAAAGGACTCAAACTTATGTCATGTACCAAGGATCGCAAGTGCCTAAGTAAGAACTACATAGCCTTCTTGGCCTATGTAGTCAACTCAAAACTCAAAGGTAAGGAACTAAAGGATATTCCTGTTGTATGAGATTTTCCTAAAGTATTCCCCGATGATCTTAACGATTTGCCTCCCATACGTGAAGTAGAGTTTAAGATTGACTTGATTCCTGGTGCGAATCCTGTGGCTAAGTCACCTTATCGTCTTGCACCATCAGAGATGCAAGAACTAGCCAGCCAACTATAAGAACTGTCTGACAAGGGCTTTATCCATCCTAGTTCTTCACCATAGGGTGCACCTGTGTTATTTGTGAAGAAGAAAGATGGTTCATTTCATATGTGTATCGACTAACAGGAACTCAACAAAATCACTATCAAGAACTGATACCCTTTTCCTCGAATCGAGGACCTTTTCGACCAACTTCAAGGAGCCACTAAATTCTCAAAAATCGATCTACATTCTGGTTATCATCAACTACGAGTCCATGGTAATGATATTCCAAAAACTGCATTTCGCACTCGTTATGGGCACTATGAATTTATGGTTATGCCTTTTGGTTTGACTAATGCTCCTGCCATCTTTATGGATCTCATGAACCGGGCATGCAAACTTTACCTGGACAAGTTTATGATAGTGTTCATCCATAATATCCTTATTTACTCAAAGACTAAAGCTGATCATGAGCTCCACTTGTGACAAGTTCTTGAGCTTTTAAAGAAAGAATGGTTGTACGCAAAGTTCTTTAAGTGCGAGTTTTGGCTTGAGGAAGTCCAATTTTTAGGTCATGTGGTGAATAGCCAAGGAATCCATGTTGATCCTGCTAAGGTAGAAGCTGTGAAAAATTGGAGTGTCCCCAAAAATCCAACCGAAGTTCATTCTTTTCTTGGACTAGCGGGTTACTACCGGCGTTTTATAGCAAATTTTTCAAGGATTGCGAAACCACTTACGTTCTTAACCCAAAAGAATAAACCATTTGGGTGGGGGCATGAGCAAGAAGAGGCTTTCGAGACCCTCAAACAAAAATTATTTAATGCTCTTATTCTCACCCTTCCTGAAGAGAATGATGATTTCACCGTATATTACGATGCATCTGGTCAAGGCCTTGGTTGTGCTCTCATGCAACGGGGAAAGGTCATAGCCTATGTTTCAATGCAATTGAAGGTTCACGAAGTGAATTACATGACCCATAATCTTGAACTTGGTGTGGTGGTGTTTGCCTTAAAAATTTGGAGACATTACCTTTATGGGACACAATGCATAGTCTGTACTGATCACAAAAGCCTTCAACACGTTTTTAGTCAAAAGGATCTCAATATGAGGCAATGTCGTTGGGTTGAGTTGATTAGTGACTACGATTATGACATTCGTTATCATCCAGGAAAGGCAAATATTGTAGCCGATGCGTTAAGTCATAAGATCCATAATAAGGCCGTCTCACTTCAGGAAATACGAGATCGACGACAATGGTTTCACACCCTGGAAGAGTTTGACACGGAGGTTCACGTGGATGTCAACAAGACTACTGTTATGCTTCACTATACAAGGATTGATAGCGATATTGAGTATCGTGTTCGCGAAGCTCAGCAACTGCTATAGCCGATAGAAAAGTGGATGAAGAATTAACGTATTGTGTTCGTTTACAGCTTGAAACAAAACCGAATGGTATGTTGTATTTCTTAAATCGAATATGGGTTCCCAATTGTGATGATCTTCGTACTAATCATCATGAACAATACTCATCAAACATGTTATTCCATTCACCCCGGGTCCGATAAGATGTATATGGACCTACAAGGACAATACTGGTGGCCAGGAACGAAGAAGGACATTGCTTCGTACGTAGTCAAATGTCTTACGTGTGCAAAGGTCAAGGCGGAGCACCAACGACCTAGTGGATTACTTGAACATCCTGAAATCCTTATGTGGAAATGGGAACACATATCCATGGTCTTCATAACAAAATTACCTCGCACTCCTCGTGGTCATGATAGTATCAGGGTGATCGTTGACCGTCTGACCAAAACAATGCATTTCATTCCTATACGTGACTCTTATAAAACTTCAAAATTTGCTCGTATTTACATTGATGAGATTATGAGTCGTCATGGTGTACCTTTACACATCATATCCAATCGAGATGCTCGTTTCACTTCGCACTTTTGGTCGTCCATGCAAGAACTCTTGGGTACTCAACTGGATTTAAGCACGGCTTACCATCCTCAAACGGACAGTCAAACCGAGTAAACCATTCAAACTCTTAAGGATTTGCTACGTCTTTGTGTTCTTGATTTTGGTAGTGACTGGGATACGCGTTTACCATTAGCAAAATTTTCTTATAATAATAGTTATAACTCAAGCATCAAGATGACACCTTTTGAAGCACTTTACGGTCGTAAATGCCGATCTCTGATTTGTTGGACGGACATCGGTGAAAAATTTATCATTGGTCCTGAACTCATTCAAGAAACGACCGATAACTTTTCTAAAATCCGTGATAATCTTGAGACGGCTAGGAGTCGACAAAAGAGTTATACGGATAAAATACGCAAGTAATTAGAATTTCAGGTCGGTGATATGGTTCTTCTTAAAGTCTCACCATGGAAGGGAGTTGTTCGCTTTGGGAATAAGGGTAAATTAGCCCTAAGGTTTATAGGACCCTTCAAAATCCTGAAAAGAATCGGAAAAGTGGCCTACAAGCTAGAACTACCCTTGGAACTTGGTGGGATACATCCTGTTTTCCATGTCTCAAATCTAAGAAAGTGTTTGGCCGACGAAAGTCTGCATGTTCCTTTAGATGAAATCCAAATCGACGAGTCCTTGCATTTTGTTGAGAAGCCCGTGAAGCTCATGGATCGCACAATGAAGAAGACTAGAACCACTACCACACCGATCATCAAAGTTTGTTGGGAAAATAAACGTAGAACGGAGTTTACCTGGGAACGCGAGGATTATATGAGGAAGAAACATCCCCATTTGTTTGCTTAACTATAACATTAATTTCGGAACAAAATTTCTTAAAGTTTGAAAGACTGTGATAGTTTGTGTGCTCGTTAGTTAGGCGTTAGCTTTTGTTATTCTTGTAAGGGTTATTTATGTCAAAAATGAAATCACTTGGATCATTCATATGATAAACATTTTATTAACTAATTGCTATTGTGAAATAATATATTTAAGTTCATCGAACGTAACACTTAAATGAGTGTAATATATAATTCCTATGAAATTATAGGGTTTTATTGTCAAAAATGTTACTAATTAGAAATAATTAACTGACATCTAAAGTTTTATAAAACTTATAAAGATTATAAAGTTGATATTAATTTATACAAGTAGATTTTATTATTGATTAGGGTGTTGATAAGTTAGGGGGATTGAAAATGTAATTTTTAAAACTAGTTTAAAGGGGTAATTACAAAACTTAAACAAATAGAAACCACAAGGATCAAAGGTGAAACTTTTTTAAACAAACCCCCCTTTTTTTCTTTCCCCCCTGATTTTCCGGCCGCCGGCCGGCGAAGCTCCGACGCGGCGCCGGTGAGCCCCAAACACCCCTTTAAAACCCGGTTTTAACCCCAGAACACTGCTAATTGATTAGATAACTCATTTTGAACTTGAAAGGGTGCATTAGTTCAGTTTTAAACAAGATTATGAGGGTTCTTAAAGAGAAACTGATCCCATTGAAACTCCAATCCTTCTCTCTACAATAAATTGACAAATTGATACAATTAAAGACTCCAAGACGTTCATTTAATCATTTCAAAATCAATGGAATGATTAATTTCATTTAACACAACAATTTGCACATCAAAATCAACTTGTAACAACTGAGATCAAACCTAAAGTCGTTGGACACATAATCGATCAAATGAGAGCCTTAAATTAGAGGGCAAATGCTCTAACTATTCTCTTTTAACTGTTAGCACTCTCAATTCCATCAAATTCGTAAGCTAGCAACGATTTCAAGCGACGAACAACCGTGGTCGTGCTCGAACTTGATCGTCTCAAAACCTTAATCAAATCGGGTAATTCAAGCACACACACACTCAATTAACCATGGGGAATCAAATCCCTTTGGATAATTTCATTACATTCACAAATTGATGTTCAATTTGTGCGATTTTACTTCTAGGGTTTATGTGAAATTGGGGGTTTTCAATCGTTTAAGTGTTTTCTTTATTAAAAATGGAGCTTTACCAGGCGTAGGCTACCCAGCCTACTAGTAAAACAGTCACCCCCTTATACAGTAGGTCACGGGTTCGAACCTCACCCTCTACACATTTTTTTGTTCTTTTTTAAGGGGGTTCTCCTTATATTTTAAATCCAGAAAATTACAAAATGATAATGTAATAACATAAAATTACTTATATTTTTGTTTTGATGAATTATTTAATAATTTCATAATTTTAGAATTTATGTTAAAAAATTTAGATAAGTTTAAATGTTTAGAAGAACTTACGATGAGTTTTTTATATATATTATATATAAAGATCATCTTTGTTCTTTTGATCATGTTATTCTTTTATTTTATTTGTTTTCCTATAACGTTAATTCAAGAAGACTTTAATAAATTATTGTATGGTTTTGTAAGTTCATAATTTATAAATATATAACATATTATCTTAAAAGGGTAAAACTATAAAGTGGTCAAAATATAGTTAAGGATCTTATTATTTATAATCGTTCACTTTTAAAGTATAAATAAAATTTTAAATTATGCCAAACCCCAAATCCTTGTGACAAACCCTAGAATCCACAAATAGCCTCTTGAAATTATTAGGTTATAATCTAATCTTGAAACACACGTGTATAGGTGATCTGTGAAGAAACCGTTGGTGCTATTCTAGTTTTCTTATTAATAAAAGAATATCATATATCATGTGAGTTTCCCATACCCCGTTTTACTTTAATTCGCATGTTTTGGGGTGAAACATGTTACTCGTATCATAAGCACACTTGTAAACACGTTTAAATACTTGTAATGCACGTGCAATTCATTTTATATTTTGTCATGGTTATTTGGGACTTGTGCAAATATTATGTGATAGACTTTTGTAAAAACAATCATTAACTATTGCTAGCCTGCGACGTCATAGTTCTATGGGCTTGACAAGCCTATTTGGTGTTAAACCCGAGGTTATTGCCTGCTCCTGTTGTTCATTATGGGAACAAGTACACTTAGCTAATCATATAATTCGTTGTGGTCGTATCTTTGTCAAGGTTTGGTTGTATCATTATGCTATCCATGAATTTTGCATTTTTCCTTAACCTAAGACTTGAATTGCCTTTTTAAAAGATTTTATATATGTATGTACAATCTATGGGAACTCGCCAACACTATATGTTGACCATATTTTCTAATATATTTCAGAAAATGCTCAAGCGTAGTTGTTGATCGTGAAGATATGAAATCATCTAGGATTGGACCTAGAGAAAATAAAGGATTTATTTTAAATCGGGATGTCTTGATTTAAGTTATGTTATGATTGTATGTTGGACACTTATGAGTGAAATGTTATGATATGAACTTGATGTTTAATAATATTTACACTTTGAAGTAGCGTTGTGTGACTTTGAACAATCTTAACCCTCACATTTCAATGTTTTCACCGTTAAGGTTGAGGTGTGACAATTATACTTTACAAAATTCAAATATAAATTATTACTCAAATTATTTATTTATTAAAACTTTATAAAGATTATAAATCTTGTAAAATTATTTGTAATTTAATTATTTAGATGATTAAAATCTTGTAATTGGTAATAATCTTTATAAAATTCATATAGCTATACAAATTTGTAGAAATGTTGAAATATAATTATTTATTTTTATATAATAATTAAATCAAATAAATGCTAAATAACACCTCATAAATTTATAAATTGATTAAAAGATATAATAAATGAAAATTGAATAATAAAATTCACAAAAGTAGTTAAATAACACATTTATTGTTTTTGAATCACCAAAATGAATAAAATAATTTTAATAATGTGTTTGATTTTTTTATAACCGACCAAACGGGGCCGGGTTTATATTTTTAAAAATGTGCGAATGTCACATAAGATAAACCCTAAAAATGATGCAACTCGACAAGTTACTGACACATGATCAAGCTTCAACCTTTTTGCATCAAAATCACACCTAAACATTAAATATCATCGAGTCTTAGCTAGATCAAAGCAAACACAAGCCCTTTAAATATGAAAGCTCACCTTTTTTATAAAAAAACACTTTAGGGCTGTTTGGCAGCATCTGATTGAATAAGTGCTGAACCAGTAAGAGGTCTGAACCAGTAAGAGGTCTGAACCAATAAGTGCTGAACCAGTTTAAGTCTGTTTGGTTGGACATCTGAATAACTGTAACAAATGACTATTTTACCCCTCTAATTATTTCTTGCTGAATATAATTTACCTGTTTGGTCATAACTTCTAGTAATAAATAATTACTAAAAAATACAAACTATCATAGAAAATCCAAATTACACATAAATCCTTCTTGGAAACATACTAAATCCAAGTAGAAATTAATAATTTGCGTACAATTTTGGTTTTAAGTATTTGACATTAATTGAGTTGCTATCTCGTCACGCAAAGTAGTCATATGCTCAATGCCTTGTGACCCCCATTCCATGTCGTGAACAGACTGGCCATCACTTTCCTCCTTTAGGATTTCTCCAAAAAAAAGCGTTCTCGTTGTATGCCATAAATAACTGATCATGAATATTCCATTTTCTTATAAAGTTATGGATAGCGAAACACGCGATCACTATGTCTCTTTGTATTGGAAATGAAAAGGGGGCCATTTGTTTTAGGATTGGGAATCTTGCTGTAAGGCCCCATTCCCGGGCACCTCACAGTTGGTCATTCACAGCATAAAACATACATATTATTAAATTAAGCAGCGGAATTAAGTTGGCAAAAACCCTTCATTCATTTTAAACACTGTTGTTAAGCAATACATTCTAGTTCATAAGTCACAAAATAATTAGTCGAATGAATTACAAAACAACAGTATCGTCAAAACATAAATGGATGTTAGTCTTGCCCGCCGTGTAGCCACCCCCGTGTGCCATCCTCAGCAACCTGTTACCTGCCAACTGGAAAATACATAAAAGTCAGCGTTGCTGAGTGAGTTCTAGTTTTGTAATTAAAATACTTTATTTTTCATTCAAAACCATTCCTCATTCTTGTAGGTGATCATACATCGTACGTACACTTAGGTAATATTTTTATTATCTTCATCATCGTTCAATTCGTACTTTTATTATTCTTCTTCCGGTCTTTTGCAACACATAGTTGCTCACCCATTAGCAATCTCAAGGATTGCAAGACTTTTGGTCTGTTGCGACACTGAGTCACTCACCCATTACCAACCTCACGGGTTGTAAGTCTTCTGCGGTCTTTTGCAACACAAAGTTGCTCACCCATTAGCAATCTCAAGGATTGCAAGACTTTTGGTCTGTTGCGACACTAAGTCACTCACCCATTACCAACCCCACGGGTTGTAAGTCTTCTGCGGTCTTTTGCAACACAAAGTTGCTCACCCATTGTCAATCTCAAAGATTGACCCCGTGTGCATCCTTCGGGGTAGCGAACCCGCATCACAGTTGAGCTAACACCTGCCAGGGGTATGCACCTCCATACATTTGCTTGCAAGCCTTTCTTACGTTCATTTACATTCCATTCTTCTTTATCATTAATCTTTCACTTTATTAATGATAATAATTCCTGTCTTGATCATGATCATTCCACGTAAAGTCATACAATATTATTATTAATAAGCATATTAATAATAATAATACTAATAATATTAATAATAATATCAATATTAAGCTTAATAATAGCCCTAATCATAATATTAATTAAAATATTAAGAAAAGGGGTATTATTACAATCAAACATAATCATACGCGTTTAATAAAGTCCCAGTCAACATTCATGCGAAAACCCTACTGCACAGACTCCAAGAAAATTCTGTTAAAAATTCTAAGTGCTGGGCGTAAGAGCCCTGTTCAGTCGTTTCACCACTGTCGGACATACCAGCTTACACTTAGAAAATTTTCAACCTTGGTCGTATGAGCACTGTTGGGCGTATGAGCCCTGCTCAGTCGTTTCACCTTATACTTGGAAAAGTTTTCCTAGTCATACGACCACTGTTCAGTCGTTTCATCCCCCATACTTAGGAAATTTTTACTAGTCATACGACCACTGTTCAGTCGTTTCATCCCCCATACTTAGGAAATTTCTACAGACTTATGAGTACTGTTGGGACATATGAATACTATTGGGACATATGACCCTTAAAATATTTCTAAGGCAAATTTCATGGGCGTATAAGCACTATTTAGACATATTATCTTGTACTTAGTTTTCTAAGTCAAAATTTCCGACATATGACCACTATTTGGCCTTATTAGGCGTATTAGCAGCCTGTTCATGTGTCTAATTCACATTCCAGTCCCCAAACATCATAATATCTAATTCTAAACATGTATACACGATTCCAGACATAAACTTAGCATAACATAAACATACGTTCATCCCAAATCATATTCTATAAACATACACATGTACATAACATACGGGTATCATACCCAAATTCATAAAAACATACATACATGCATTTTCCAGCCCCAAATCATTTAAAAACGAGTAAAAAGGGGGTCTAGAAACTCACCTTTGTTGTCTTCAGGTTTTGATACCCCTTCTTGAACTTCCCAGTCGTTCCTAACACCTAAAACACACACACACAATGCCACCCAAACACACAAATCACATTCCTAAGCACATAAATGGTTCTAGAATCATCCTAAACATCAAAACTCGAGATTTCTTACCAAAAACTTCGAGTTTTCTGGTTCTTCTTCAAAAATCCCGAGAATTTCTGCTCTTGCTGCTTTCTCTCTCTAAATGTCCGAATGAAAGTGTTGTGCAGAGTGAAAATGGGCGGCCATGCCACCTTTTCACCAACTTTTTACCAACTTTGCCATTTTACACTTTTAACCCCTCATCTTTGGGTTGACATTTATTCCTCACCTTTTCCCTTCATCTTTTATTCTTTTATTTCTTTTCAATAAAATCTACGGGTGTTACACTTGCCTTCAAAATACCATATGCGCACTCAATTACATTTCTAAGCTGTGCGTGAGCATGGTTGAATTTTTCTTCCTTAGTCAATGCACGTTGTCGTCGAAAATCGGCTAGCCAATATCTCGTAGCACGGTAGGGAGTCATAAACCCACGAGTGTTGGTGTATGCAGATCACAAAGATAATATTTGTCTGAAAACATTAGAATCAAAACTATTACATAAAAAAAAGATAAATAATTACATCAAAGTTAAGGAACGAATAAAAACCTGGTGGGGGCAAATAAAAGCCGGAAGTCGGATTAAATGCAACTTCTTTCAAAACACGTGAATCATGTGCAATACCCTCCCATCCGGCCCATACGAACGTGAATATCATATCAAAATTACAGATTCCCAGGACATTTTGAAAGCATTCACCCTTTCCTCTTCCCCTGTAACGAGTCTGTTGATCAGCAGGTATGACTGCGTGTACAAGAGTTCCATCTAACGCACCTATCGCTCCAGAAAATATTTGTTTTAGCCTTCTATGTTTTTCTGAAGCATTCGCGATTGGATTAGAAGATGTCGGGACTATAACTTCTCTTGCAAAATTCATCATTGCAAGTAATACCTCATGAAAACATCTATGAATTGTTCTGTTGAGTGTTGAAACCTTCGCTTAACCATTCGAAATCGCAACTTCTCTTGCAAAATTCATCATTGCAAGTAATACCTCATGAAAACATCTATGATTTGTTTCTGTTGAGTGTTGAAACCTTCGCTTAACCATTCGAAATCGCTCATTATGTCCTATGACAATAAAAAACGTAGCCATCTTTTCTTCAGAAGTTATTGACCTACTACTCTGCAACCAATTTCTTTGCTTAAAATGATTACACAATAGTACATATGCATCACGTGACATGCGCATCATCTCATGACATTGTGTAGAAGTGCCATGCAATAATTCTTGTGTGTACTCATGACCGGTCAATGCTGAATTCAGATCTTTTATCCTTTCATGACCGGTCAATGTCGAGGCTAATTGTATCCAATGCTCAATGCTAACAAAGCAATAAGAAAAACATAATCTCTTCATCCGAGTCCATAGGCTACCTGTTTAGCATACATAGAATTCAAACAACATCCGATAACATAGCATAGAATTCAAACAACATGCCATAACATAGCATATAATTCAAACAACATTCCATAACATAGCATAGAATTCAAACAACATTCCATAACATAGCAAATAATCCATACTTCTCTTAAAGTTTAGCATACATAGCTTAAAGTTTAGCTATCAAAAGGCAACCTTGATCGCAATATCAAAACAATCCATACTTCGCTCCCGCATTCTTAACCCACATTTCACAGGTATGCGGCTTAAGTCGTAACCACACTTTTCTTAAATCAGCACTTTCCCTGAAAAGCAAAAGCGCCGTTTGATATTTTGCCTCAAATTCTTCCCACTCCAACGTCTCCAGCTTCTCCATGCATGAATCTATATCATTAGATTGGTTGTGTTTCTCAAGAAACATCTTTGCCACATTCCTGATATCCTCTCCAACTTCCATGAGATGTGAATTGAATGTTTGTTTACCTTTTTTAGAACGACTTGATGACTCATTACTAACACCTTGAGTTGATGCTTTTGTTTTTTTAGACCGATCAGAAGACTCTTCACTAGCCCCATGTTCCATTTGAGTGCCATCAATGTCCGAAAGAGCATTTTGATCAATCAATTCCACAGAAGGATGAGGAAGTGTAGAAGATGGCCCCCAACTATCAAAACCATTTGAAGTAGATCCTTCAAACAATTGAATACACAAGTCGGGATAATCAAGTGGCACTCTTCTCAACTTTTCTACGAATTTGTTGGACTATGTGAAAAAAAATTAAAATTACTATGAGGTTAATTGAAATATATATGTATATATAAAAAATACCTTGATCTCAAGTTGTCATTCCTCCTCCGTTAAGTTAAAAGTGTTTGTTAGTGGGTTATAAACATTTCCAGTTTTGTTCTTAAGCTTTGACCAAGCTGCAAATTTTGATTTCAGGTAATCATAGCGGTTCTTCATTTGTTTTTGATCCACTATGAACTCATGTTCTGTTTTCAATTTTTCAGCAACGTTCCTCCATGAAATTGCTTTCAGGCTACTACGCTCACATCCATGAAGTGTAATTTCATGAATACATGATTCTAGGAAGGTTTTATCAACTCCTTCAACCTTCCAGTTAATCCTAATCTTTTTTTCAGCCATTTCTTTAGAAGAATCTATCAATTACAAATACAATCCATAAACTACAAATACAAGTTGATTCATACAAACATACCAATTAACAAAAACCAAGCGTACCAATTAACAAAAACCAAGTTGATTACAAGAATCTGTCAATTACAAATACAATCCATAACAAAATTACCATAAGCATACCAATTAACAATTACCATACAAGAATCTATCAATTATAAATACAATCCATAGATAAAAACCCTATAATATTCCATCTTCCCTACATAAAAATACACAATTACCAATTAACAAAAACCAAGCATACCAATTAACAAAAACCAAGTTGCTACTGCATTTTATCTTTGAATATCTCTTCTACTATAAGATAGATAAAAACCCAAAAATATTCCATCTTCCCTACATAAAAATACACAAGCATTTTCAACTAAAAACTCATCAAAGGAAGATTCCAAGGAGAGATGAGTTGCTTCTAGTTACAAATACCAAGCTAAAGTTCTCATAATATCAATCTTTTTTCAATTTGTAGTTGTAAAATACTAGATCATAGTACAAACGAGACAATATCCGAACCTGGAGCAGTGGGCGACCTGGAGGTGGGTGTTGTTTGGAGCGGGAGGCGACCAGGAGGGGCGTCGACCGGGAGCTGGCAGCGACCAGGAGGGGCGGCGAGCAGGAGCGGGCCTCGACCAGGAGCAGGGCGCGAGCAGGTTCGGGCCTCGACCAGGAGCAGGGCGGCGAGCAGGTTCGGGCCTCGACCAGGAGCAGGCCGGCGACCAGGACCGGCGACCAGGATTGGCGGCGACCAGGAGGGGCTGCGATTAGAGTCCGATTGCTGGCGAATGGAGTCTGATGGAGGGTCTGTGTTTGTGTTTTGGGTCAGATAGTGGTGAGAATCTGACCTAATAAGATGGTAATCAGAGGTGTAATAAGAGGAGGGTGTTAATAAGAGGCAAACAACCAAACATCTACGTCTGACCGGGTCAGACATAAACATCTGACCCGCTTCAATAAGAGGTAAACAAACACAGCCTTTCTCTTTCTAGACTTTTCTCTCTATAACTTTTTTTTGTAACCGGAAGGAATCTTATGATGGAAGGTACATGATATGTTAATAATTACACATACAAATAATATGTATTCATTCCTATTTTGAGCATTTTGGTCGTGAGTTCATGGAATTAGACACTTTTTATATTTGAATTGAATTTTATAGGTTCCCGAAGGAGGCTAGATGGTTTTTTTTAAAAAACTTAAGATTTGATGAAGTTTTGAGGGGAATAACTTTCTGACATTTCCATGTTCAAAATCAAGTTGAAATTTATTTTGGTTTATGTGATTCTAAACATGTCCATGTTACTTATAAACATGACCAATGTCGACCCAAATTGTGATATATATCCAATCCTTCCAAGTTTGAACCATATTTAACTTTTTATACCAAACCCTAGTTATCTCAAGTCTCTTAGGTGATTTTGGGTAATATTTAAAGATTCAAGGCTAAGATTAAAGTTTGAGCACTTTCAAGGAGGGAATAACATCAAAACCCAATTTTCACTTGATTTGATTTGAATTCCTCTAGATCTACTATAAGTTCTTTTATGGTCTTGAGCTTGGGTGTGGTTTTTATAAGCCTTATGGGCTAAACTCTAATTGTCACTTAGATTAAATGAAACTTAGCATGTTTTAACAAATTGTACATGAATCTTGGTGTTGTTTATGTTTATGATGAAACTTGTTATTCTTCAATGATTTATGTGTGTTTGTTCCGGTTTGTGATGAAATGTTTAACCTTATGGGTGTGTTCATGTTATGCTAGAAAACCTCATGTCTTTTACAATACTTATGTATATGATTACATCTATTGTATATAGTTTGTGAAATTTGACTAGGTAATATTTGTCAAATGTGCATCCTTAAGCTTATGTTTGAAAAAACCATGATGTAAGTCATGAATCTCTCTTGTTATTGATTATGAATTGTTTTTAATCATGGTATGGAGTTTATAAGGTGAAGGGTAATTGTAGTTTTGTCTATTTTATATATATGGAGGTGGTTATCATGCGTTTATCGTGTTAACTTTTTAAAAAATTACGGAGTTAGATAACCCGCACTTGAGTTTAATTCATCAATAAAATTAACATAGTTATATCATTCGTTTCTCAGTGCATGACTTTAGGCGCCTATTGTGTGTTTATTGTTCTAGATTAGTTATATGTTAGATACCCTTAATGGGGGTTTAAGCTACTTCCATGTATTATATGTAAAAAATGATCTCACCTCGAGTTCGTGCTAGTATTATTGCTAGCTAAGTAGAGTCGAAATCCAAGTGGTATCTTTTATTAATTGTACATCTTCATCTTTATTTGTCTTTATTTTCTTGCTTTATGAGTTTAATTTTCTAATTAATTTACTTAATTTAATATTCACAAATCAAAACTCAATTGATCGGTTAGATAATGATAATGATTTAGTATTGAGAGCCATTGTGTTCACGGATCGATACTCGATTCTTGCCTAAAGCTATACTACTATATAATAGGTGCACTTACCTTTTGTGTATAGTTTGTTTAAAGGTGATAATCATGTTATTGATTTAAACTCAATTGTGTGAACATTACTTACTAAATATATATATATATATATATATATATATATATATATATATATATATATATATATATATATATATATATATATATATATATGTATATATATACACACATACATACATACATCAACATGCATGAGTACAATAGTAAACGTAGCTCAACCATCTATTCTTTTATAGCCTATTTTGGGGTAAAACTTCCCCCTTTTGTCACCTTTAGTCCCTCATGTTCAATAAAAGCCGTGAACCTTTTTTATTTCCTTTAAAGTATTCTCACCCCTTTAACCAAAACTTAACTGATCCTTAACTGAACTTTTAGGGCTATGCAAGTCTTTCTCCCTTAATTTGGGTTTCGGTCCTCATAACTTGTTATTCGCTAAATAGCTTCCAATCTTTTTTTATCCTTCAATTAAACTTTAACTTGCTTTATTATTTTATTCTATATTTGTTTTTTTCCTTGTCTAATATTGCCACCAGTCCTTTCACATAGTTTAACTTCTATCACTACACCACATGTGTGTCTTCTTCAGCTAGACACTTATGTAAATGGGATACGTGGAAAATATGATTAAGTCAACTTAATTTCTCTAGTAATTCCAGTGTTTATGCTAATAACCCAACACGAGCTAAAGGGAATGATGTATCTTGACTTAGTTTGACTTGATTGTGAAGACAGATGATTTCATTCCACAACGAGACGTTTAGCACAACTTTGTTCCCTGCATCAAACTCTATTGCATGCATCTTTTGTTACCATATGATTTTTGTTTGTCTTTTGCATCTGTGATATAGGCTTTGATCTTTTTTAATTTTTTATGTATAAGGTAATATCTAGAGTAAATTACAAATTATGTCATTTATTTATATATGAAATTGCATGATATGTCATTTAGTTTTAATAATTACATATATTGTCCTTTTATTAAAATATTTACACATCTATTGTCCTTTACACTAACTCTCATCCAGATGTATATTTAACTCAGTTAGGTGTCCCATACATAAATGATATTTTGTCATTTGCTTTTCACGTCTAATATATTAAAAAATTAAAAATAAAAATTTTAAATAAAAAGAGAAATTAAAAAGATATCGGGTCATCGGGTAAGTCGGTTAACCCAATCCCTCTTAGTTTGTGTTCATTCGACTAATCGTCAATAATTACTGACAACCTCCAATAACATTTACTAAATTAAAAAGTTGATGTCACTAAATAATTTGAAGGTCTAGAAATCAACAATAAACACTAAAAAAATACTCGTAAATACCTCATCAACTATTCACACCAACAAATAATGAAAAGTCAATCATGAACACAAACTTGAAGATTACCTGTGATTCTTTGAATTACTTATATAATTGCAAATGCCAGAAAATAAATTGTGAATTGCTTGTTAATCACACAACATAAGCCAAAAATTTAAAAACAACAAATTACAAAAAGTGATTAGGGATTTGAATCTTACCGTCATTGTTTATTCAATTTCAAAGGCCTTCAATGGTGTGTGAGATGTTGTAGGTGGTGGTGAAGAGAGAGGGATATTGAATTTAATAGTGTTGAGCATAAGAGGGATGCGGGTTCACCGACTTATCCAACGGTCTAATATCTTTTAATTTTATTTTTCATTTAAATAATTAATTTTTTATTTGTTTAATACATCAGACGTGAAAAGAAAATGACAAAAATACATCTCATATGAGAGATACATAACTGAGTTAACCTTACATTTAGATAAAAGTTAGTGTAAAGGACAATAAGTGTGCAAATATTTTTTTAAAAAAGAACATTTGATGTAATAACTAAACCTAAAGGGCATATCATGTAATTTTATATAAGTAATAAAGAACACAATTTGTAATTTACTCTAATATCTATCATTCCTTATGAGAGCTAGAATATGCTCATCCTATATCATAACCACAAGGGATTTATTATGGTAAATAAAGCTAACTAGTAAGAAGCCCCCGCGCGATGCGGCGGGTCTTCTTACCTTATCAATAACTCCATCCTGCAGTACTTGCTTCCAACCTCATACGACACAAAATAATATGTGAAACACAACTCTTAACATCATAAAATCTTTTACAATGCATTACGTCATTGACTTGGTTACAAAATACTTTAACATCATATATTGGATACTGAGATGTATGCTAGTAAAGCTTGTGAGCCAAGATGTGAATTTTGGTGAATAGCAGGCAATATAGGCCATCTGCCCATCTGCATTTGAAAGTTCAGTGAAAAGGTTATAACCTTGTTGAATCCTGCCATTTTTTGCTAAATTTTATGATTAAGTTCCACCATTTTCCACAACTATGTATCTACCTATTTAAGTTAAACCTCTGCCCCAAGTAGTTTCATTCTAAAGACATTAAGTGCTTGTCTCTCCATATGTTGAGCACCCATATAAATAATACATTTCAACCCAAATCGTGCACAAACAGTCGCAGTCGCGACACCATGCTAAGCAGCCCCTGTCTCAGCAATAATTCGTTCCTTACCCAACTTCTTAGCCAGCAAAGCTTGAGCAACAACATTGTTGATCTTATGTGCAGCTGTATGGTTCAGATCTTCCCTCTTAAGAAAAATTTCAGGCCCTTCACCATTAGAACGCCTATAATGCTTTGTAAGTTTTTCAGCATAATAAAGAGGGCTCTCCCTACCAACATAGTCCCTTAATATGCTATCTAATGTTTATACTTTTATCCATTTGAAACCCAAATTGACCCATTTACGTATGAACTCGGGCGAATAAATGAAGTGTAGAATTACCTCAGTGTCAAAATGGACTGTACACGTGAATGATTTCCCATTATCGGTTTTGACAGTGACATCTTGACCAGGCCGGATCTCATTAATATTGTTTGGCAAGTCAATGGTGTATCGTTCGTGACCAGTCAGCTGTAGTGTGGCAGCATCTTCACCGGCTTTAAAGCAAAGAGGTATGATGCCCATTCCTACCTAGTTACCTCTGTGGATCCTCTCAAAACTTTTTGCAATTACTGCTTTAACCCCCTGTGGTATATTTTATTAACCTGTTAGAATTTTCAAGAAGGCTTTAACATGAAAATCAGGAGAACATGCCAACTTACCAGTAACATTGGATCCTTGGCAGCCTAATCTCTAGAGCCTCCACTTCCATACTCTGCACCGGCCAAAACAATTGTATCCTAACCAGCAGCCTTGTACCTCTGGAAAGGAATAGTGGTTAAGAGTCATAATAGAGGTGGCTGTATGGGTGGGTCGGACAGATTGGGTTCTGGGTCTAGACGGGTAGTTGTGCAGGTAGTTACAGATCGATCCCAGGTCCACTGCCCACCGAAAACACTTTTCCAGATTTTCTAATGTTTTCTTTTATAAAGAACTATGTCTACATCTGTAAAAGATGGCCTTTTGTCTCTTTTGGATCATCATGCACAAACATAAGGTTGCTTAACATCATCTACATGAAACCCCCCCCACCAAAAAAAAGGCAAAACTCTCGACGCATTTGCGATCAACGAACATAGACGAACCCTGAAATACTTTGATTCAAATGTTATAAAACCACCTCTTCAGAGAAAAGACCAGAAAGACTCACCCAATGAAGAAATGCATTAGAAACATGCTAAACACCTAATGCAATTCTTTAAGGACACGAAATAAGGCAAAACTAAAAGTTCAATGAGAACATCGAGTATAGTGGATCAACTTACCAATATGATAAGACCACTGGTGTAATATACCACAATCCTCTCCTTGCTATAGATTTCTACTTGAACTTCACTCTTTCCATTCTAATCTCTTTGTTTCACACTTTTGTTTTCAATTTGAGGTAGTTGGAGATCGAGCCATAAAAAAACACAATCACAACTTACAGATACAACCATACTTCAATCCAAGCCTTGGGATTTCCTGTTTAGTTGATTTTATGTCAAGTCCCCATGATAGCCATCAATTTATAATTAAGTCTCTAGAGAAAATAAATGAAGGATGATACTTACGAAATCTTTAAATTAGGAATCTTTCATCGCGCCTCGTGTGTTTCATGCATTGTGATAAGGCCTCTGTAGGGTCTTCAAACCTTTATCCCTCCATCTCAATTCTTGTTGGATGGTGAAAACTCAACCCACTATCTTGATGATCTAAAACACATAAACACATACATACGAATTTGAGTAATTATCATCACAGTCATGTAACAAAGCCAAAAAGATAAATATTTTCCTCTTTATAGATATTTATAAAATTAGTCATAATGAGGTATAAATAAAAACAGATAAATAATTGGGATAAAAATCAAAATAATTATTTAGCTTTCAACATCTAGAAAGTAGAAAAAGTCGTTTCATATCATGTCGCCTAATTACGTATTTACTAAAATCTTTAAACAATTTGGGTTAACAAAAGATAATCTAATGCAGAAGATGTATAAACTGGATTTATTCTTGTCACTATTATCATTAGCCTGACCTTTACCTCAAAATCATCTAGTGATTACCATGGTTCTAGTGCTGCAAGTCGAAGAAGAATTCCAATAAGTTAAAACAACTGTTAACCATTAAAGATGATGCTTGAAACCCTACTTTTTGTCAAAACATCAAGAATGAATCTTGCAAGTTAAAGTAACATCTCTAATGTAACTTATTTTAACCTCACCTTTGCCTTGCTTATCCATGGCGAAAAGCCGATCAAATTCTATGAGATCAGAAGACCTTATCGGCCTAGATATGAATGGAATTTCTATGCCCCTTCGTTTAAAGGCAACTCTTAATTGTAAGCGGGCTGGATCCCTTCATGTAATCAAAGAAAGACATAATTTTCATAAATTAAAATTCAAAGAAAAAGACTTGGAAATTGAAGATCAACTCTCAATTGGATACTCTTAAATTATTCTAAAAGTAAAACTTCCTTTTATACAAAATAAGGTAACAGACCCCCATCAAAAGGAATCCTAATTCCAGATAAAAAAACAAATGTAGGAAACCTAACATATATTATCCACAAACATCCAATCACTAAGAAATTTGTAGATATTGAAGATTAAATCACAAATGAATACCTTTGATTATTCTTTTTTACCAAATAAAATTAACAAAGCCCATTAAAAGTAGTTATAATACCAAACCCAAGAACAAATGGTCAAACCATCAGTGAGAACCTTGTACAAATTGAAGATCAAATTACAAATGAGCACTTGTGTATATGAGAAACCCATATGTATAAAATAAACAAAGATGTGAATAAGAAACTTACTGTGGGCTTGTTTTGACTCATCATTTCTGCCATTTCACTCAAGAAATCAGTCATCCCCTGATTCAAATTTCATCCACCATCAAAGTTTAATAAACTGCATTCTTTAAATCCAATTTCAAGATAAATAAGTAACTAACATAACTTTAAAGGGATGTTTCTTGAGTTAACTTCAAAGAGAAAAATGTTATTTGCTTGTCTTGAAATCGAATCATGAATCTTTTCATTAACTTTTAAAAGGTGGTTCATCTACAATTAGGATTCCTTTGAATTAGGGAACTTGCATTTTCGTCATCATCACTGTCATAAACTCCTACATCGTACAGAAATCTTTTGTTGGCATTTGTTTTAAAAGACAATTTAAACACCTTATCTGGAGTAAGAAGCCCTGCAATGATCTTCAAAATGGTAGATTTTCCGGTGCCCGAAGGCCCAATTATTCCAACTGCTTCTCCATACTTGATCTAAAAACAGGCGATCAAAGAAACAACTCCATTCAGAAGGTGGGCATATGTTAAGATCGATCAATAGTGAATAGTGATTTATGATTACCAGTGCAAGCTTCTTGTAAGCATTCTTGAGCTCTGCTTCAGTGCATCCCTTTTCCAACCCCAAAACTTCATAAAAATCGTTGCTTTTTACTCCATTTACACCCATTTTCAAATCCAATTAATAAAAAGTACTAATTACCAACACTCGTAGCCACAGCTGCCGACGCCCGACGCCACCATCATCCGCTTCTCAGCCGCTACCGCCAGCAACTCCCTCTGCAACCTCCGATTCCTCACCTCCGGCGACTCCTCCACCGCAACGCTGTCATCCCTTGCCTTACTCCTCTTCGCCTCCGGCGGCTCATACCGCATACTCATCCGTAACGCCTTCTGCAAATCATCCTCCACATGATCCTCCATCGAAATCAATTCAGATCTCCACCGCCAGCGATCCGGCGAAGATGTGGTGGTGGAGGCGGAGACGGAGACGGCTTTGACGTTACCAGCAGCGGAGCAACTCCTGAAGGTCATGCCTCTCTGAGACAAAAGCTGAAGGGCAGGAGGTGGACACGACTTGTACAATGTGCATCAGAGGCGGTACTGTGAGCTACAGTACCTCCCCCTCACACACCGTCTTTGGTAAAGTACTAATTACCAACACTCGTAGCCACAGCTGCCGACGCCCGACGCCACCATCATCCGCTTCTCCGCCGCTACAGCCAGCAACTCCCTCTGCAACCTCCGATTCCTTACCTCCGGCGACTCCTCCACCGCAACGCTGTCATCCCTTGCCTTACTCCTCTTCGCCTCCGGCGGCTCATACCGCATACTCATCCGTAACGCCTTCTGCAAATCATCCTCCACATGATCCTCCATCGAAATCAATTCAGATCTCCACCGCCAACGATCCGGCGAAGATGTGGTGGTGGAGGCGGAGACGGCTTTGACGTTACCAGCAGCGGAGCAACTCCTGAAGGTCATGCCTCTCTGAGACAAAAGCTGAAGGGCAGGAGGTGGACACGACTTGTACAATGTGCATCAGAGGCGGTACTGTGAGCTACAGTACCTCCCCCTCACACACCGTCTTTGGTTTTTAATATATATATAATATGGTGACTAAAGGAAATGAATCGAGTCCTTGACATTTTGTAAAATATTTTAAATATATAATTATATTAAATACATAAAGTTTTATTTGTTGAAACATGATTTTACGTCTAGACATGGTGGATCACTTACTAATCGTAGCAAAACGTCGATCAATTTACACAATGATAATACAGAGAACAATGATTTATACATATGTAACGATAATGACCATTCAAATGACGTGAATGACAATTCAAATGAAATTTTACATGATTTAAAGAATAATATTAGTGATGTCAATCAATAAAAATTACAACACCTATTTGATGATGTAGACGGTTGCGCAAATTTTTCAAAAGTTTATGTTGTGTTAAAGTTGTAACTTAAAATCAAAATATAGATTAAATGAAAAAAGTTTCACTGGTTATTAGTGATTTTGCATAACATGTTTCCGAAAGACAATTAGTTACAAATTTCGACATAACAAGCTAAAAAGTTAATGTGTCCAATTAGATTAGAAAGAAGAGCGACGATTGATACATGCATGACGATAATGACCATTTTAATGATGACAATATGTAAGACCCCTTTTCCGGGACGCTTACAGTTGGATCCTCATCGCTCTTTGAACATATAATTTCGTTTATCTTTTGTAAACATTTCAGCGGAAGCATTCAAAAATGACATCTCATTTCATCATAAAAGCTTTTACAAAGTAATACATCGTTAATCAGAAATAGTCATAAACAGTGACCTTTAGTAGTGAGAGGATTCCTTAAGTAATCCCGTTTATCTGAATCCTCTACAAACACCATTTTGTTTTAATAATACATACAACATAATACATTGCAAAAATATTAACAAAGGAATGCCATCCCAAAAGAGCTGAGTAGCCGCCTCGTGCCATCATCAGCAACACTACCTGTCAACTGTAAACACATAAAAAGTCAGCGTTGCTGAGTGAGTTCTAGTTTTATAATAAAACATACTTTTCCTTCGTTAAAACCGTTCTTACATACATGCGATCACACAACATACGTACACATAGATAATATTATTATTATCTTCTTCGTTCATTCATTAGTTTTCGTTGGTGTACCGTTCATCGTTAACATTCTCATTCTTTCTTTTGTTCGTACGTCTCTTACTTACATTCATACATTCATTACATTCGTCTGTACGTTCGTTACGTTCATTCATACGTTCATTTCATTCATTCGTACGTTCGTTACGTTCATTCATACGTTCATTTCATTCATTCGTACGTTCATTACTTCTGGTGACATGTACAATACCCCGAACATTGTGCACTACTGCTGGTGCTGGACCTGTGGTAATGAATCACGAACGTTGTGCACTAATGTTGATCCAGTCACCTAGGGTAGGTACATGCACCACCTATCTTTCCTCATTCATTTCGGATCAATGTCATGTGCTATACCCCGAACATTGTGCACTACTGCTGGTGCTGGACCTGTGGTAATGAATCACGAACGTTGTGCACTAATGCTGATCCAGTCACCTAGGGTAAGCAGCAAGGATCCTATACATATGGTCAATCACAAAGACTGAACCTCAGTGTGCATCCTTCGGGGTAGCTAACCCGTACACCGTTGAGCTAACACCTTCATTGGGTGTGCACCTCCATACATTGGTTGAAAGCCTTTTCTTACTTTCATTCATTCGTTCGTTAATGCATGCATTCATTCATCATATTCCTCTTACATTATCTTTCAATTTACGTTTCTTAATACTTTCATTTCGTTCATTAACATAGCACGTGATACTATCAGCATTTACAAGTCATCAGTCATTACCATCATATAGGGCCACGTCATACTTAACATACATACATCATACACATACATGCGATACTATCGTCATCATGCCCAACGTAACTTCTAAGCCTCGACAGTTATCACCCATGTACCTACGGGAGCTATCACATCACTACTTACCCTTGCCCCTTTTTCCGAAGGTCAGTAATTGAACTATATCTCTTCTCGTACACAACAGCCCTACTTGGGCGATTGGGCACCCTTCAGTCGCATGGCGTCCATGCGACTGAACACTATGCGATTGGACCAATGCGGATGAGCATCCATGCGGATGAACACCCAATCGTACGAATGGACTTTCTATCATGCGAATGAACACTATGCGAATAGGCTTCTATACGACTGAACCCTTAGTCGTGCGACTGAACAACTATGCGAATGGACCTATGCGAATGAACTCTCAGTCGTATGACCTGTCGTGCGACTGAATCTCCAGTCGTGCGATTAAGCCTCAGTCGTGCGATTGAACCTCAGTCGTCCCTCAGTCGGCTGATTGGCCCTCCAGTCACCTAGCCCTTGCTGGGCTAGTTCATCCCGAACTCCAGCCGTGACATTTGGCCTTCAAACCCTTCCAAGCTCATTCTAAGCCCAAATCAACCCTCCTAAACCTTAGGGAATCATACTATGACATCATACAAGCACATACAAGCCCAAAATCGTACTCTAAACACACTACACACAATTACACCCAAATGGGTCAAACACACACATTTCAAAAACGGGTTTATATGTGTTCTAGCCCCAAAATTGGTTGAAACAAGTAAATGAGGGGTCCTAGAACTCACACAAATAAGAAGGAGATGAAGAGCTTCGTTTGGACTAGTTACTTGACGAGTTTCGAACCCGAACCACCACTTTTCTCTCTTTTTCTCTTCTTTCTCTCTTCTCTTCTTTTGGCTAAGTTTTGCAAGTGTGGGGAGGGGGAGATGGCTGCCCTCTCCCTCAAAGCTACAGTTCAGTCGCCCGAACTCCAGGCGTATGGGCACTCCAGTCGCCCGAACACCATGCGACTAGACCTTCAGTCGTCTGAGCTCAATGCGATTGGACCTCCAGTCGCATGACACTCCAAATCAGATTTCCGGGCGTTACAAGTCCACCCCCCTTATTTAGGTTTCGTCCCCGAAACCTGTTATTTCTCGAACAAACGTGGGTAAAGCTGTCTCATTTCTTCTTCGGTTTCCCACGTTGACTCGGATCCCTTCCTGTGCTGCCACTGTACCCGCACAAGAGGAACCACTTTATTTCTCAGTCTCTTCTCCTTTCGATCGATGATCGCCACTGGTTGCTCCATGTAATTGAGCTGTTCATCTACTTCGATATCCTCTAATGGAACAATCATGTCTTCTTCTGCCAAACACTTTCTCAGATGAGATACGTGGAAGGTCGGGTGAATTCCACTTAACTCATCTTGTAACTCCAACTTATAGGCCACCTCTCCTACTCGAGCAATGATTCGAAAAGGGCCTATATACCTTGGGCTCAACTTGCCCCGCTTTCTGAACTGAATGATACCCTTCCAGGGTGAGACCTTTAACATAACCCGGTCACCCACCTGGCACTCAATCGGTCTATGTCGTTTATCAGCATACGACTTCTGTCGGTCCTTGGCTGCCTTCATGTAGGCCTTGATCTTTTCAAGCTTTTCAGTCGTAGCCTCGATCACTTCGACACTCCCCAATTCCTTCTGACCAATATCACCCTAACAAACGGGTGTCCTGCATCTCCTACCATATAACATCTCATAGGGTGGCATGCCAATGCTGGCATGATAGCTATTATTGTATGAGAATTCAGCTAACGGCAAGTGGTCATCCCAATTTCCCCCGAAATCAATCACACATGCCCGAAGCATGTCTTCCAGTGTCTGAATGGTCCTTTCCGACTGACCATCAGTTTGGGGATGATAGGTCGTGCTAATGTGTAACCTCGTCCCCATGGCGTCGTGGAATTTCTTCCAGAATTTGGATGTAAACCGGGTGTCGTGATCAGACACAATCGACACCGGCACACCATGACGGGTCACAATCTCCTTGATGAAAAGATCAGCAAACCTCTCGGATAAATACGTCTCGCGCATCGGTAGGAAGTGAGCACTCTTCGTCAACCAGTCAACAATCACCCATATAGCATCATACCCTTTCGGAGTACGCGGCAGCTTCGTAATAAAATCCATGGTGATGTGCTCCCACTTCTATTCCGGTATATCCAAAGGTTGAATCTTTCCATACGGCTTCTGGTGCTCGACCTTCACTTGCAAACAAGTAAGGCACTTACTCACATACTCCACCACGTCACGCTTCATACCCGACCACAAATAATCTTTCTTCATGTCTTGATACATCTTTGTAGTACCGGGATGAATAGACTATCGAGTCTTGTGAGCTTCATCCATAATCTTCGCTCGTAGATCCCCAAAACGAGGAATCCACACTCGCCCGAATCGGGTTTTAACACCGAGTGTGTTTTCACCCAATTCCTTGACCAGACCTTTCATTCTTTCAGAGTTAAGATGTTCGTCCTTCAAATCCTCATCTTGAAACTATTCGACTTGCTTCATCACCTTAGAGGTCATAATCAACTGGTACGCTTTCACCCAAATCGGCTCAGGCCTCTCCTTTCGGCTGAGGGCATCCGCCACCACGTTGGCTTTGCCCGGATGGTAATGGATCTCACAATCATAATCCTTTATAAGCTCCAACCATCACCACTGCCTCATGTTCAAATCCTTCTGCTTGAAGAAGTACTTCAAGCTCTTGTGGTCGGTGAAGATGGTGCACTTCGTCCCGTAGAGATAGTGCCTCCAAATCTTTAATGCAAAGACCACTGCTGCTAGCTCCAAGTCATGAGTAGGGTAGTTAACCTCATGAACTTTCAACTGTCGGGATGCATAGGCTATAACTTTTCCCCTCTGCATTAACACGCACCCCAATCCCGAATAGGAAGCATCAGAATAAACCACCAGATCTTCGCTTCCATCGGGTAATGACAATACAGGAGCTTGGGTCAGCCTCGCCTTTAATTCTTCGAACACCTTCTCTTGAGCTTGACCCTATACAAACTTTACATATTTCCGGGTCAACTTGGTTAGTGGAGAAGCGATTTTGAGAAGTCTTGAATGAATCTTCTGTAATAGCCCGCCAAACCCAAGAAACTGCGAATCTCAGATGGCGTCTTTGGAGACTTCCATTGCATCACCGTTTCCACCTTTGCCGGGTCAACCATAATTCCCTTCGGATTCACCATGTGACCCAAGAACTGAACTTCGCGCAACCAGAACGCGCACTTGGAGAACTTGGCATACAACTTCTCCCTCCTCAACGTCTCCAACACCTCTCGAATCTGACTGGCATGCTCCACCTCGCTCTTCGAATAAATCAGGATATCATCAATAAACACAATCACTGATTTATCTAACATCGGCTGACACACTCTGTTCATCAGGTCCATAAAAGCAGCTGGCGCATTGGTCAAACCAAAAGACATGACAAGAAACTCGTAGTGACCGTAGCACGTGCGAAAAGCTGTCTTAGGGATATCCTGCTCTTTCACCTTTAGTTGATGGTAGCCCAATCGAAGATCTATCCTTGAAAACCAACTGGAACCCTGAAGTTGATCAAACAAATCATCGATTCTCGGCAAGGGATTTCGGTTCTTCACCGTCAACTTGTTCAGCTCACGGTAGTCGATACACATCCTCATACTACCATCTTTCTTCTTCACAAACAAGACCGGAGCACCCCAAGGTGAGATACTCGGTCTGATGAACCCCTTATCCAGCAGCTCTTGCAACTGCTCCATCAACTCTTTCATCTCCGTTGGAGCCAATCGATACGGTGCTTTGGTAACAGGTTGGGCACCTGGTATCAGATCAATCTGAAACTCAATCTCTCGGTCAGGTGGCACTCCCGACAAGTCTTCAGGAAACACGTCTGGAAAATCACACACAACCAGAACATCGAATAGTTGTGGTGTTGCGTTTCCTCATCTTTTACATAACATAAGTAGGCGCTACATCCATGCCTCATACATTTTCCCGCCACCGCCATTGAGATCACCTTCGGGATCATTGTGACCCGATCCCCATAAACCGTTACCGAACTCCCGTCAGGCGCTATCAAACGAATCATCTTCCTTCAACACACTATATTCGCCTTGAAGTCCGCCAACCAATCCATCCCAAGCACCAAATCAAAACCACCTAAGGTCATCGCAAGTGGTCTAACCAGAAATCTGTGGCCCTCTAATTCGACATCACAACCCTCTATCACCTCGGAAATCCTGGTAGACTTACCTATTGCAGTTTCTACATCAAACGGTACATTAACACGTCTACTACAAACATGCAGTTTGGCATAGAAAGGAGCAGAAATAAAACTCCTACTGGCACCCGAATCAAATAATACAGAGGCTGAAGTTTGGTTCACCAGGAACGTACCGGACATAACATCAGGGTCCATCCTAGCCTCCTCCTGTGTCATCATGAATGCCCTGGTGCTTGCCCTCGGTCCTTCATTGAAAGGATCTCAGCCTCTAGTTTGATCAATTAGGTTTGATTCGCAGTGGATTTAGCACAAGAATTAGAAATTAAAGCAAGAACACAAAAAATTTTGCATGTAACAGTAAGTTATAGAGAGAGAGAGAATTCTGCAAAAAGGTCTATTAGATCACACGCTTCGGCAAGGATTACAATTAGGTCATCTTCCTTTTATAGGAAAAATGACGTCAGCTGATGTCACTTGACAGTGACATCAAACCGTTATTTTAACAAACTACTGAAACGAACTTAACTACTGAAGAGTTAACACAACTACTGAAGATGTCAAACAGCTGACATCTTCTTACAAAAAGCCTAAGTGTTAACTCATTACAAGTAAATAAAAGAATCTACTGAAAAACTACAACGACTGAAGAACAAACTCTTCAGTCGTTTTACAAACTACTGAACTACTATAACGACTGAAGAATAAACTCTTCAGTCGTTTTACAAACTACTGAAATAGAAAAGACTGAAAGGTAAACCATCACAACTGAAGAATGCTTCTTCAACTGTTGTGACAAACTCTGAAACTTCAGTACTTGTGTCTTCAGTACTTGAAGTCTTCAGTACTTATGTCTTCAGTACTTGAGGTCTTCAGCTGTTGTTCTTCAGTTCTTTGATCTTCAGCTGTTGAAGTCTTCAGTCTTTGTCAAACTGCTGATGAAGCTTTCAGCAGTTGTTGTGATGTCTTGTGGGACTCAGAGGTTTTCCTGATCTTGGCTCATTGGTTCTTTTGGTCCAACAAACTCCCCCTGAACCAATGCAGCCAAAACCTCTAAGCTTATTGTTGTCCCACTTATTGATGGCAGAAATATTGGTCTATTTCCTTCTGGATTAGATCAGAAGTTGACCCATGTAAGCACTGGCCTGGGAAGAGGTCTCTGAGATTTGGTTGGCATAGTATGGATGGGAACCCTGTCTTGGGGAACTGGACACAAGGCTGTTGTTCCATCCATGAGACCTACTTCCCATGTATGAGCTTGTAGGATTCTCTGGTGTAGGCTTCAAGAAATACAATTTGCTCCTCCATGGTAAGCTCCTCAGCCTCACCATCAAACAATCCTTCACGCCCATATAGCTCTGAGACATACTTGGCCTGTTTACCATTTTTGAGCTCAACTGTGGTTATCTGTCTATAGGCAAATTCATCCGGGTGTTTGCCCTCAAGCAACAGATTGAGCTTCTTTCCTGAAGTTCTCAAGCCTCTTGTAGACTAACCCCTTTCTGACCACCCTATTTTCTAACATCTTTTGGGGTGGCAGGTTAGCCTCATAGGCTTTCTTGAAATCTTCAATGATTTCCCAGGGTGATACTACAATGGCCAAGGTGATCACTTCATCTACAATCTTCTTCACTTGGCCCTTGTATCTTAATGGAATGTCTTTCTTGATGATCCTATGATCCACCCTGGGATCAGGCCAAGTTCTCACTTTATCTCTTTGATATTGAAAGGTATGCATGAGAGTGTATAGTCTCAGAGCTTCTTTCCTCATGTTAACTATGGATGAGGAAGTAGCATAAGCTCTATTTACACTCTTTAAGATCTCATCATCATGTAGCTTTTGCTGCTGTTCTTCTTCAAGCTTTACCCTCACAGTTTCCATCTGTGAGGTGGGAGTGATAGGCATAGGTTTGGCCTTAGGCAAGGTTAGGACTGCAGAGAGAGGCAGCCTATCTTCTTCCTCATCATCCTCTTCTTCTTCTTCTTGTAGCCTCAACACCCTTCTCTTCTTCTTCAAGGGTGCATCATCGGCTATGGGTTTTGATGGTGAGGGGGTTGGTTTTGTGGGTGGTGGTTTAGTTTTTGGTGTGGGAATTTGGGCAGGCTGAGCTAGTAGTTTAGATGTGAGAGAGGATTTGGTTTGTTTGGCTAACTCAGTCCTGTTCCCAGCACCTGCTTCACTGAGGGCTTCTATGACCATCCCTTTTGTAAATGCTTCAGACGAACAGATCTTGGTGGTTATTGCCAAGATGCTGTCCCTGGTCCATGATTTTATCTCCAGGACTGCTCTCCCTAGATACTTCGAAATGAATCTTGTCATAGCCTCAAGTCTCTCTTTTTTCTCTTGGCTATAACAAGACCATCGGTACTCAATCTCTTTTACCTCCAACTTCCTAATCTCTTGATCTAGCTCAGCAGTGTCAAAGCCTTGCCTAAACAGCTGATCAATGATGTTATCCATTGACCTACTATGTTTAGCATCAGCCTCCTTGACAAGGACAGCTAGATCTTTCTCCTTTTCTCCCTTCTTCTTCTTGTATGTAACATGAAAGTCTTTTTGACTTTCAGTTACTTTTACTAATTCAGCTCCCTCCTTCTCCTTCTCCCTCTCCTTCTCGGTCTCCACAACTAACTCCCTCTCTTTTTCCACCTCTACCTCCACTTCTTTCTCTTTCACTTCCTCCTCCACTCTCTTCCTTTTAGTAACTTTCGCTGATGTCTCCCCCTTTTTGGTTGCATTGGTTGCAACGGTTTGACTATCAGAAAGTGTCTTGGCCACAACAACTTCCACCAAGGGCTGTATTGTAGAGGAAATCCTCTCATCCAGGGATTTGATCACAATATCAGTGATTATGGGTGTGATGAGAGGCAAGGAATTTTGAAAGATAGCAGCTAATTGCTCAGGGGGGTCTTATCCCTGAGAACTAGTGCTAGAAGCAGGGGCAGGTGGCTGAGTTTGTGGGAGTGGCTGTGTGTATGTGAGACCTTCAGGTGAAGGTGCCATCTGTGGGTTAATGGTGACAGATGGACTTTGTTCTTGTGGCATTTTGGCTAGTAGCTCTTTGAGTCTACTAACCTCATCCTCAAGAATAGTGTTTTGAGCAACTACATCGAAGAAGAAGCTCAGGTCATCATCAGTTTGAACTGAATCACTTGACCTCCTGACTAAGTCAGGATGTACATGCGCTGAGTGTGGCTCAGTGTTCGCATGTGCCCCTTGTTCTTGGTTCTGGGGACTTCCAGCCTCCGGATTGGATCCATCATCGGCAGTTGCCTTTGGTGAGGACTTAGAGATGGTACCATCTTCTTCCTGTTCATTTGCTGATACAGGGGAAGTGGCAGCCTTACCAGATTGTCCTATCTCTTTTGCCACACTTGGAGATGAGACAAGTGATTCTCTGTGTTGTGGGCTCCCATCAACACTTGTATCCACCCTCTCTGTGGTTGGAGTTTTCCCAGTTATGATTGGTTCCTGGGGAGAGGGTGGAGTGTTAAGATGAGTCAACACTTCTGCAATTATTAATGTAGGGCTTTTAGGGGCGGTTGCAGTGGGAGATGGGGTAGAAGCAGTATGCACCAGGGGAGATTGGTGCGTTTCAATGGCAGCCTCCTCAAGTGAGAAAGGCCCCAGATGTGTGGGTTCCCCAAAAGTGGTTGCTTCAGGCTCCTGTAGAGAGGATGCCTAAGCGGTTGTGGTTGGTGGAGTCGTTGTAATTGCTAGGAGAATCGTACCAGCAATTTCTTCCTGCCTTTGCTGTGCAGGGGCATCCTCAGGGGACTCATCTCCCTGAGTAGTCGTTTTGGGCTTCTTTTTCTTGGGTTTGGTGGGGACTTTGGACTTTGAGGTGGAGGCTGTGGGTTCCAGCTACGTGGGTTTTCGCAGTTTGGCAGCCTTTTTCAACGTTTGGTCTGTGTTGTGCCTGAAGTATACCTCAGGCAATACAGCCATGGCAGGGACTCCAGAGCCAACTAGTCCCTCAGCATGAAGCTGGTTCTCTATTATGGCCATTATGAACCGTGGATATAAAATCCAACGGTTTGCAAAAGGTTTTGTGGCCATATCCCTAAGTTCCAAAAATAGTATTTCAGAAAAGTTTAGTGGTTGTTTCTCAAGGATAGAGAATAATACCTGCTGCCACCTTGTAGACATTTGATCCTATGATGAAATCTTCGGGGCTAAGCATACAGTTACCATGTGAAAAATGAGGTGTTCTGGATCATGGAAATGTTTCTTGAGCAGGGTAGAGGCAGATAGGTCACCCTGATAGTCATGATGTGCAAAAGAAAGATCAGTGGTGCCTTTTGGGTAGTCGGTTGGGAAGGTGGCATCATCCAATTTTAAGGTTTGTCGGATGATTGCTAGATTTATAACCACCTTCAGGGTGTTGACGAACGGCTGGAGAGAGACCTCGGCGTCATTCTCTCCAGTTTGCAGGGTGACGTTCGTCCAAAACTAGGATAGGGAATCAGTATATATGGTAGGATTTAAGAGAAAAGCCATTTGGTAAGGTGAATCGACCATAAGATCTATGGCGTTATGAAATTTGGTCCAAAATGGTGATTTTTCGAGGTAGGCAACGCAGTTGTGTCTTGGCTTGAGCTTCATGGTCGCCATTAATGGGATGAGAGAGGTTTTGGAGTTTTTGAAATTTTAGGTTATGAGAGAATGAAACTCTAAAGGTAGGGTTGGGTATTTATAGGGTTTGGAAATGGTTGGAAGAAAACTACTGAAGGCTTTGGTGTTAATCATCAGTTGTTGAAACGACTGATGACCTGGTTTTAACCTTCAGAGGTTGTAAACATCTGAGGACTTGGTGTTAGTCATCAGTAGTTGTAACTACTGAGACCTTGGTTTTGGCCTTCAGATGTTGCAAACGAATGAAGACTTGTTGTTAGTCATCAGTAGTTATTAACTACTGAAGACATGGTTTTCATCTTCAGACGTTGTAAACAACTGAAGACTTGGTGTTAGTCATCAGTAGTTGTAAACGACTGTCATCAGTAGTTGTAAACTACTGACATCAGTAGTTGTAAACTACTGAAGACATGGTTGTGGCTTCAGTTGTTGAAACAACTGTGGACTTGGTGTTAGTCATCAGTAGTTATAAAACTACTGAAGACATGGTTGTGGCTTCAGTTGTTGAAACAACTGAGGACTTGGTGTTAGTCATCAGTAGTTATAAAACTACTGAAGACATGGTTTTGTCCTTTAGTTGTTTGGATATGAAACAACAGATGTTGGAATCAGCTGAAGAGTAAAGTTACTCATCAGCTGTTGCCGTCAATTCAGTTGTTTCATTCTGACCTCAACATTTTACTCATCAGCTCTTTGGCTGACTTTCAGATGTTTCATTGGCCTTCAGCTCTTGTGAATATTTATTCCTCAGCTCTTGTGATCAGATGTTCATAAGTGCTGATGAAATAAATTATTCTTCAGAGCTTGTGAACAAATTTTGCCTTCAGTACTAGTGTAATATTACACAGCAGTACTTGTGAACAAAATTTGTTCTTCAGTATTTATTTGTTTGAAAATTAGACATCAGTAGTTATAACCATATCAGTAGTTGTAACTACATCAGTTGTTTTCAACAATAATGTACTTCAGTACTTTGAAGCATTTTAGTCTTCAGTAGTTATGAAAATACTGAAAACTAAATTACTCATCAGTACTTATTTTTGACCTTTGCATACTAATGCTCATCAGTACTTGTGAACTGAGAACATCAGTATTAGTCAAATTATTCTAGCTGCAGCATACCAAGCTTTAGTACCAAATTTTGAAATGTGGCACTATCTAAAGCCTTAGTAAATATGTCTGCAAGCTCATCAGCACTAGGCACAAACTTTGGATCAATCAAACCTTTTTCATAGCAATCTCTAATAAAATGATGTCTGATCTCAATATGCTTGGTCCTAGAGTACCGGACTGGATTTTTAACAATACAAAGAGCTGAAGCACTATCCATTAGTAATGGTGTCTTAGTCTCTGTAATGCCATAATCCAAAAGTTGATTCTGAAGCCAGAGTACCTGGGATGTACAACTTGCAGTAGCAATGTACTCAGCTTCAGCAGTGGATATAGCAATTGAAGTTTGTTTCTTACTCTGCCAAGAAACTAAACAATTGCCTAGGAATTGGCAACCACCAGAAGTAGATTTTCTGGTGACTTTGCATCCTGCATAGTCACTATCAGAGAAAGCAACTAATTTGCAAGAATACCCAGTAGAATACCAAAGACCTAGTGATTGGGTACCTTGCAAATATCTAAAGATCCTTTTGACTGCAATCAAATGGGATTCTTTAGGTGCAACCTAAAATCTAGCACAGGTACATGTTGCAAACATAATGTCTGGTCTAGAAGCTGTAAGGTACATCAAGGACCCAATCATACATCTGTAAAGGGTTTCATCAACCGTTTTACCTTTCTGACCAGCATCCAGTTGTGTGGTGCTGCTCATGGGAGTAGAACAGGGCTTACAGTTTTGTAAATCAAACTTATTCAACAGATCTTTTGTATATTTGGACTGATGAATAAAGATTCCATCAGCCCTTTGTTTGATTTGCAAACCCAGAAAGAACTGTAATTCCCCCATGGCACTCATTTCAAATTTTTGCTTCATGAGCTTAGTGAATTCATCACATAACTGTGGATCAGAGGATGCAAAATTATATCATCAACATAAATTTGAACAAGGAGCTTATGTTATCCCACATTCTTTATAAATAAAGTTTTATCAATGGAGCCTCTAATGAAATTATTTTTTAGAAGAAAAGTTGATAATGTTTCATACCAGGCTCTAGGAGCTTGTTTCAGCCCATAAAGAGCCTTATCTAGCTTATACACCTAATCAGGATGTTTATTGTCCTCAAAACCTGGTGGTTGACACACATAAACTTCCTCTTTTATTTTACCATATAAAAAGGCACTTTTGACATCCATTTGATAAACTTTAAGATTGTGAAAGGCAGCATAGGCTAAAAACAATCTAATTGCCTCCAGTCTGACTATAGGGGCAAAGGTTTCATCATAATTGATGTCTTCCTCTTGTGCAAACCCCTGTACAACCAGCCTGACCTTGTTCTTGACAATTTGGCCCTTTTCATCAGTTTTATTCCTAAACACCCATTTAGTGCCTATTGCACACTTACCTTGGGGTAAAGGAACAAGCTCCCACACTTGGTGTTTTTTGAATTGAAGAAGCTCAAGCTGCATTGCTTCAACCCATCCATTGTCTCTTAGAGCAACATGATAATTCTTTGGCTCTTTCTGACTGATGAAGAGAGCATAGAAGCAGAAATTAGACAATTGACTCCTGGTTGAAACTCCAGCATTGATATCACCAATGATTTGAGACATTGGGTGATTCTTCAGCTCTTGATAGACAATAAGATCAGTGCAAGTGTTTGTAGGACCTTCAGCAGTAACAGATGGTGATGTAGATTCTTGAAACCAAGTAGGAGATGGTAGCTCAAATGAAGTAGAGGATTCAGAAATCTTATCAGCATTTGTTGTGGATGGAGCTGCTGAAGCTACCGGAGCATCAGGTTTAGTTGACTCAGGCAGGTGGTCACTAAACCTGAAAAGGTGAGCACTCACTACATCATTATCAGTACCACCAGGTGGAGAACTGTTGACAGGAACAACAGGTGGAGGTTGATAAGGAACATATTGCAGTATCTCCAGATCAAATAACTCCACAGGGTTTTATGGAATCTTGTCCTTTGGAGATTCATTAAACTTCACATGCAAAGTTTCTTCAACCATCTTTGTTCTGCAGTTGAAAACTCTGTATGCCTTGCAAGTTGATGAATAACCAACAAAATACCCTGCATCCACCTTTGATGCAAACTTCTAGAGTGGATTGCTTGTGTTGAGAATGAAGCAAGGACACCCAAAGGCTCTGAAGAAGGAAATCAAAAGAGCCAAATGATGAAGTACTTCATAAGGAGTCTTCATCAACCTCTGATTCACTAATACTCTATTCTACAGATAGCAAGTTATGTTGACAGCTTCAGCCCAAAAGGTCAGTGGTAATCCTGAGTCAGCCAGCATGGACCTTGCAGCTTCAATGAGGGTCCTGCTCTTTCTCTCCGCCACTCCATTTTGTTCAGGAGTTCTTAGAATGCTGAACTGCCTTTTGATTCCCTTTGACAGATAGAAGTCATCAAGTGTGTGATTTCTAAACTTTGTGCCATTGTCACTCCTCACACACTTGATTGGAAGGGAATAGTGCTTCTCCACATATAACATAAAGTTCATTATAGCTTTTGCAGCTTCATCTTTGGAGTGCAAGAAGAAGGTCCATACAAATCTGGAGTAATCATCCACAATTACCAGACAGTATTTCTTCTTTGCCATGCTAATCACTCTGACAGGACCAAAAAGATCCATGTGCAAAAGTTGCAAGCATGCATTGGACTTTGGTTCTTCTATTGGAGGGAATGAGACTTTGTATTGTTTTCCCTTGAAACAAGCAGTGCAGTTATCTTCACATTTGAACTCCTTCAAAGGCAACCCTCTTACTAAACCATGGTGTATCAGCTGATTCATGTTTTTGAAATTCACATGACCCAGCCTTCTATGCCATAGAGTAGATTCTTGAGGAGAAGCCTTGGAGAATAGGCAAGGATGGCCTTTTAGATCAATTTTCTTTGAAAGATCTAAGGCATATACTCTTCCTGTCCTGTTGGCCTTCAGGAGAGTATATTCATCCAACACCTTGTCAATCAAACTCAGAACTTTGGATGACAGAATCCGACAGTTCTGGATGGTGAAAAGGGCAACATGGCCTTTATCACACATTTGACTGACACTTAAGAGATTGTACTTGAGATTCTCCACATGGTTAACATCATCAAACCTTATTTCCCCATTGGAAACAAAGCCTTTGCCGATGATGTAACCTTTTGCGTCATTGCCAAAGGAAACAAACCCCTTCTTTCCTTGAGAGTAGTCATTAAGAAGTGAGCCGCTTCCTGTCATATGCATGGATCCTCCACTGTCTACATACCAGATGTTTCTTTGGCATGTTGAAGAACCCTGCATTCATCATAACAGATTAGTTAGTTTTTGAGACCCAAACCTTTTTGGTTTTGGGTTTGTTCTCATCAACAGATGTGATACTAACAGGTTTGTTATATGTGACAGCCTGAGGTGAAGGAGATGGTGTAGAAGAGAAATCCTTTGGCTTGGATTTCCTTTTCTGTGGTTTCAACACAGGAGCATCTAATTGGTTGACTCTTCCCATTAGATGTTGAACCATCATAACAAGTTGTGTTTGAGTTTGTGATAAAGCCTTCAGCTCATCAGACACATTAGTGCTTGCTTGTGATGGATTTCTGTGTTGTACCATCTTCTTTTGAGCAACCTCAGCTATTGCCTGATTAACCCCTTCCTTCTTTTTGGATTTCTTTTTGGACTTAGGGGTTTCAGGTTTTGATGTTGCTGTTACAAACTTGGTTTTAAACTCAGTTTTCATTACATTTATTTTCTCTTTAATTTTCTCCTTTTGTTTGAGTTTGGAGCCCTTTTTGTACCAGCAATCATCAGTAAGATGATTGAACAAGCAATATATTTCACATGGCTTCTTCTTCATCTTTTGTTGATCATCTACTGAAGAAGATGAAACTGCTGAAGACTTGTTCTTCAGCTGTTTGTTGTCAGTACTTGCAGTTTTCTTCCTTGCAGTACTTGCTTTCCTGACATCCTCTTCAGTAGTCTTCAAACCCTTTCTACTTGTAGTTTTCTTCCCTTCAGTTAGGCCCGTCGATTTTAACCGTACCCAATTAACCCGCCCGACCCAATCTTACCCGTACCCGAAGAAACCCGACCCGAACAACCCGTTACCCGAACAACCCGAAAACCGATTAAACCGATTCTTATTTGGGTCGGGTTTCGGATAAACTTTCAAACCTCAAAAACCCGAATAACCCGAACCGATTAACCCGAAATCCGAATAACCCGATCAACTCATATTATAATTAAGCAAATTATATAGATACACTTGTTTAGATTGTTCAAATTAATCAAATTATTTGTATATAAATATATATTTAAGCACATTTTATAAATTATATAAGTAAACTTATTTTAAGTCCACTAGTTTTATAAGATTTCAAATGAAAACTCACTAAAATCTATTAAATTAAGTCTATCGTTTAATATCCGAAACCCGACCCGAACAACCCGTTACCCGAACAACCCGAAACCGATTAAACCGATTGTTATTCGGCTCGGGTTTCGGGTAGACTTTCAATGTTGAAATACCCGAATAACCCGAACCGATTAACCCGAAACCCGATTAACTAACCCGATCAACACCCCTACCTTCAGTACATGCAGTAGTTGGGGTTTGAACTTCAGGTGTTATCACTTGCTCTCCAGTACTTTCAGTACTTCTAAAGACAACACCTGAGTTGATCAACTCTTTGATCATGTGACTGTCAGCATTTGAACCATCAGCTATTGTAGCATCAGCTGATTGGTTTTGGGATTTAATGCTGACTTCTACCTCTGATGATGCTGTATTAGATAGTAGGTCACATGATGAGAAGGATTGGTTATTACTCTCTCCATCAGATTCTACTTCTGCTCTGGAAGTAAAATCTGTAGGAGGAGCAGTGTGATTATAACCAATGCCAAACTTCACATTGGAAGCAGATTGCTTACTAAGAAGCATTTTAAAACCCTTGCAGGATTGTACCCAGCGATCACACTCTATCTGGGTAGCTGCAAGTGTTTCCTTGAGGTCTCTGTACTTCTCTAGAAGTACCTCTTCCCTAGCCTTATCATCTTTGATTTGGCATTTAAGTTTATAAATCTCATCATTTTTTTCATTAAGCACAGTCTCATATTCAGCTTTTCTTTTAGAAATGGTTTGCTCTAGCTCAAGATTTTTATCAATTAAAGCTACATTTGCTTCTCTAATAGATGCAAATATGGCTATGCATGATTCAGAACAAAGCTTGGCTTTAGCCTCAGAAGATACCTGTGATGAAGCATTGGATGATGAACCATCAGCAGACTCCAGGGCCATGAGAGCAAGGTTCCCAAAAGGATGATCACCACCATGTTGACCAGCACCTTGGAACAGTTGTTCATGACCAGACATATCATCTGGTAAACTGCTCCAGTCAACAACTCCTGGGGTGAAGAAGCTGTGTTGTTGAGGTTGGGTTTGATAATGAGATTGGGAAGGTTGAGGCTCAGGGAGAGCATGTGGTTGCTGAGAAGTGGGTGCTTGAACTTGACTTGGCTGAGGCATGTAGTAGCAGGGGTATGGGTATGGCATATGACCCTGAGGCACAAAGTATGCAGGTGATGCCTGTGCTGGAGATGGATGACTGGAACTGGTGGAATGTTGCCCTTTGTGCTGTGAGCTATTGCTTGGAAAAGTCACAAAGAGTGCAGAGGTGTTAGATCCAGATGATCTACACTCTCTAGCAAAGTGTCCAAGCCTCTGGCACTTGTGACACCTCAACTTGCTCTTGTCAAAACCAACTTTGGTTTTGCCAGAGAGACCAGGAAATTTCCTGCCAGTTCTCTTGTAGAACTTTTGAGATCTGATATTTATCATTGTCATTTGACTTAAAATATCCATCTCTTCCAGATCATTATCTGGAATGCCCTTCAAGTCCTCCATCAGAAAGCACAAGTTATCACTGCTACCTCCTGAACTACTATCAACACCAACAAAAGCATGTTCAGAATTGGTAGAGAAATCAATATGCTCATCATAGGCACTCTCTGATGCAGCATATTCCGACTCTTGACCGATCAGGGCAGCATTGCCTGATACAAAGTCATCAGTGAGCTTGCCAGATGATGACAACTTCCTTTTCTGTTCTATCTCTCTCTCAAATGTAAGTAGTTTCCCATGAAGTTGGGTGAGAGATAGAGTGCTAAGATTTGCACTAGAGCGTAGGACAATGGTATAAGTGTCCCATCTCTCAGGCAGGGATCTGAGGAATCAGTTGTTCATCTGACTATTGGAATACTCTTGTTTGACCATCTTCAACTCAAAGATCAACATGAGAATCGCTCAAACTGTTGAGTCAGAGTCTCACCCTTCCTATGAGAGAATGTCTCATATTATTGGGCGAGGATTTCCCTTGTGTTTGCTAAGACCTCATCGGTTCCTCCAAATTGTTCCTTCAGAGCAACCCAGAGATCATGAGCAGTCTCATGATGCATGGGCCCAGAATAGATTTCATTCGGCAATGCCATGGCCAGAATTCCATGGGCTTTAGCATCAATCTCGAACAGCTTAAGATCTCCGTCCGAATATTGATCAGGTTTCTTCGGAACCATCTCATTTGATTTAGGAGCGCTCACCATAGGCTTGTATGGTCCATGTACCACTGACTTCCAACAACCAGCACTGTTGATAGACAAGTGGTGGAGTATACGACGTTGCCATATGTTATACTCACTCCTCACAAGCATCGGAGGCTTTATTGAGGAGCCAATATTGTGAGGATCGTTAGTTGGTGTTGCCATTTCAGATTTCAAGCAAATTCAAGGTAAACAAGACAAATCTAGCTCAAAACCACGAGAACCTCAAGTTTAATGGCCAGAAGCAGCAGAAACTCAATCTCTATAACTAATTCTTGCAAATTTGCTAATTCGATCAAACGTAGATAGCAAAAGAGCAGTTTCAATGATCAATCGTTAAATCGATCAATGATTAACCAGCTCTCATACCATTTGAAAGGATCTTAGCCTCTAGTTTGATCAATTAGGTTTGATTCGCAGCGGATTTAGTACAAGAATTAGAAATTAAAGCAAGAACACAAGAAATTTTGCATATAACATTAAGTTATAGAGAGAGAGAGAGAATTCTGCAAAAAGGTGTTTTCTATTAGATCACACGCTTCGGCAAGGATTACAATTAGGTCATCTTCCTTTTATAGGAAAAATGACGTCAGCTGATGTCACTTGACAGTGGCATCAAACCGTTATTTTAACAAACTACTGAAACTAACTTAACTACTGAAGAGTTAACACAACTACTAAAGATGTCAAATAGCTGACATCTTCTTACAAAAAGCCTAAGTGTTAACTCATTACAAGTAATGAAAAGAAACTACTGAAAAACTACAATGACTGAAGAACAAACTCTTCAGTCATTTTACAAACTACTGAACTACTACAACGACTGAAAAACAAACTCTTCAGTCGTTTTACAAACTACTGAAATAGAAAAGACTGAAAGGTAAACCATCACAACTGAAGAATGCTTCTTTAGCTGTTGTGACAAACTCTGAAACTTCAGTACTTGTGTCTTCAGTACTTGAAGTCTTCAGTACTTGTGTCTTCAGTACTTGAGGTCTTCAGCTGTTGTTCTTCAGTTCTTTGATCTTCAGCTGTTGAAGTCTTCAGTCTTTGTCAAACTGCTGATGAAGCTTTCAGTAGTTGTTGTGATGTCTTGTGGGACTCAGAGGTTTTCCTGATCTTGGCTCATTGGTTCTTTTGGTCCAACCCTTCCAAGCTCATTCTAAGCCCAAATCAACCCTCCTAAACCTTAGGGAATCATACTATGACATCATACAAGCACATACAAGCCCAAAATCACACTCTAAACACACTACACACAATTACACCCAAATGGGTCAAACACACACATTTCAAAAACGGGTTTATATGTGTTCCAGCCCCAAAATTGGTTGAAACAAGTAAATGAGGGGTCCTAGAACTCACACAAACAAGAAGGAGATGAAGAGCTTCGTTTGGACTAGTTACTTGACGAGTTTCGAACCCGAACCACCACTTTTCTCTCTTTTTCTCTTCTTTCTCTCTTCTTTCTCTCTTCTTTCTCTCTTCTCTTCTTTTGGCTAAGTTTTGCAAGTGTGGGGAGGGGGAGATGGCTGCCCTCTCCCTTAAAGCTACAGTTCAGTCGCCCGAACTCCAGGCGTATGGGCACTCCAGTCGCCCGAACACCATGCGACTGGACCTTCAGTCGTCTGAGCTCCATGCGATTGGACCTCCAGTCGCATGACACTCCAAATCAGATTTCCAGGTGTCACACAATAATAATTTAAATGAAATGTTACATTTTTTAAACACTACTATTAGCCTATTAGGGATAACGATCAAGAGAAATTACTACACTTATTTGACAATATAGAAAAATCGTTATATCGATGCTGTGAAAATTTTTAGCTAAGTGATGTGTTGAAGTGGTTTAATTTCAAACCAAATTACAGATAGAGTGACAAAAGTTTCACAAGCTTGATAGTGATTTTGAATGACTTGTTTCTAGAAGGTACGTGTTACCAATTTTGACATACCAAGCTAAAAAGTTGATATGCCGACAGGATTAGAAGTTAAAAAAATACATGAATGTCCAAATAATTGTATGTTGTATAAATACAAGTTAGAAAAGAAACATAATCTTATTACATGTGGTACATCAAGGCATATACAAAAAAGAAACAGATGAAGCTGGCGATGATGTGACAAAAAGTGTATCACTTGCTAAAATCTTATGGTATTTCTGTATTATACCGAGACTAAAACGATTATTTTTAAATTGAAAACAAGCAAGTTCTCATTCCAATGAATGTATAATGAAATTTGGAATTCCAGATGTTAAAACCTGAGTATTCTAGAAATTCTGATATTATGAAAATATCGTACAAAATTAAAGTAATTATTTTGTTACACTAGTTTTTGAAGTGGTTGGGAATCTGCCCCAAAAGATGTCACAAAAGCTTTTATTTAATAAAATTTCAAATAAAATCGGTAGGAAACCGCCCCACAAGACGTCCTATTTTTGGGGGCGTTTTTGCTTGTTTGTTATCGCCTTAAAAATTGTTTTCACCATCGAAAAAGCCTTGTGCCCACGTGACATTAGCCCACTTGATAGATGCCTTCGTTATTAGAATAGAGGTCGTGGGTTCAATTTCATGCATGGTGTTAAATTATATGGATAAAAAAAGAGAAAGTGGGGTTAGAGGTGTTAAAATATATCTGAATCTGAAAATCCAAATCTGAAATATCTGAACTTTTGGATCCGGATAGTGATTTTAAGGATTTTGGGATATTCAGAAATTCGAATCATTAGAAATACTAGCAGGAAACCCGCGCGATGCGGCGGGAATTTGATTTTGGTCGATTTATGATCCGGCTCGTTATGACGTAAATTAAAAAATCAAAATAAAAGTTATTGAAAAAATTGAATTAAAGAAAACAATTATGTATATCGTAATAGCCTTTTAGTTCATAAAAAAGAAAATAATATTATCTCAAAAAGATAGAAAATCATAAAGCAGATGCTTCACCATTAATTGTCAGCAAAAATAAATTCGTAAACCATTTCTTAATCCAACTGTATACCAACAAAAATCCATCAATTAAAACCATTACAAAGTTCAAATATAGGATTCCATTTATCAAAAATAATATTTAACAACATAATCACATTAAGTACGATAAAAGTGTAAGCAAGGAAAAAATTACGAAAGAAAAGTTTTGTAAAAATTAACAAAAGCAAAAGGAGGGATGGAAAGGAAATTAAAAAGCTTGGGTCACTTCTTGAATCGAATCTGTATTAAAAGACGCATTTCAACAACACACTAATACTAAACATTAAAACACCCATGGGTTTGGAAAAATAATAAGCTGATACTTACTTGATCAATTGCTTTCTTGCAGCGTTGTTCAAGTTCATATTATTACGAAATGAGCAACATTAGTTAATATCTTGATTTACAGTTTTATTAGCAATCTAAGAATTTCAATGCATAATAATTGAGAATATGGTTAAAGATCAAGATTATCATTTGCATCCAATTCAAACAAATTCCAATAACTCATTACCATTTTGATGTTTGTATAGCTTCTGCAAGATGACATATAAGATCCCCAAATGGCAATACCAAAATTCATAAGCATACTCAAGGCAACATAGTACTTAGTTGATGGCTTAATCTTTACATTTCTTACATTACTAAAATAAAACTTACGTGGTTGATTGAAGAACATTGAGACACTAACTTTAGTTAAACCACCTACACAACAACTCTATTAATTAACATTCATGCATACAATATTATAGTAGGGAAGCCCGCGCTTCGCGACAGGTGTGAAAGATAAACACATTACTCATAGGTTTAGTATTTTACGGTTATTAATCAGTGAAGGGTTAGGGAGGCCAATAGGTAAAAAGACATCAAAATCACGTAAATTGTTATATAGTTCAACAACATATGAACTACATATGAGAAGATCCTCGTGCTTAGACTTACCCGCGCATTACAACGGGGTTTTTTAATGCACATTTGTAATTCGGTTTGGCCATGTTACCCTACAATTCACAAATATAAAAACAATAAAAAGTCAAAATGTATAAAGTTACATATTGTTTTTTGTAGTAATTTAGTAAGCGGTAAAAACAAGTTAGAGGTTCATAAACATGTAAAAGTATCAACAAATTAAGTTTTAGTAACCTAAGTATTTTCAAAGTTATAAAGTGATCAATGAAGAAAATTTTGTAAGCTATAATTAGGTAAAACCAAACATGATTAACTATTAAAAAATTAGAAAGTTGAGTCATCTAAACAATCTAAAGCTTTATAAACATGAGAAAGAAACAACCATAATGTCTGACGTAACTATTTCACAGGTTGTAAAATGATTAATGAAGAAAACATAGATGTTTAATGTTTACCAAATTAAACAGTTGCATAAATATAATGAACATGTTAATTTTGATGTATATAATGGGCTATTGGAAGACTTTAACATCAAATCCTATTTAAAAGTGATTGTGGCGGGCATTTCATTACCCATACATTTTAAATTTATTTGCAATTTTTTGTCTTAGTTTCAACGTGGCAATTTGACTTTAAAATTCAATCGGATTAAAAGGCAGCTTGACTTTAAATTGATCATACATTGTACATTCAAATTTGCTACCAATCAGCAATGATAGACAAAGCTAAGTTCGCCCATGATATCTTAGTTAAGGAGAACTATTAGTCGGACAAACACACGGATGAATCTGTCTTTAACAAAGTAGACAAATAACAATGCCAAGTTATGATAAACCTGCATGGTACAACAAAATGTAAAAAATACAATAACAACTAAAAATAGCATGAAATTACATATAACAACAAAATCCTAATAATATAAACAATCCATCGACTTTGACCTATCAATCTTGTTTTGTCGTAATTAAGTACAATCCCCTGAAATGCAAAAGTTAGAAGTAGTTAGTGTGCTTAATATAATCCATCAAAAGTCAGATTTCAAAAAAAAACATGCGTTGATGCGCTTAATGTATTTATGTACTGTATCTCCCTAACATGTGAAAAGATTAACCACATTAGTGGATATATGATGATATTCTTAAACGACATCCAAAGAAAAGTGTTTATGTAAATTGCTATAAACATATATCATTAGCTCTTTAATTCGGGCTTCTTTTTTTATGCTTCATAAGTTGTAACATATACAACCAACCATTTTCTTATTTCAATTTTTAATAAATCATTTCGCAAACAAATATATGAGAAGACGTGAATGTCAATGTGAACACATATTATGAAAGGCTAACAAATATCAAATACAAGGAAGAGGTGTTGTCGTTTGTCAAATACAATCACCCAATTATTATTTCATAAACAATCTATATGATTATATTGTTTCATTAAGAGAAGGAAGGGACACTAATAGTGACAATAAAAAAAAATCAAAAGGGTCGTTGTAAATCAAGCTATGATTCACCTTAGATCATGTTGTGTTTGGGGTTTAGGATTTGAAAAAACACAGGAGATGGATGGCAAATAGTAATACAAGCCGGATCCAAATAGGGAAAATTCTAGTAGAAGACGAAATTATTTTTATATCTATATCAATGATCTAAACTTAAAATTAGCTTAAATTTATGAAACACAAAGCATAAATAAAGTACATATGTTGATATTTTAACAAATTTTTATTGACATGTGACATCCTAGTTTTGTATTTTTAATTATTTTTACTACATGCAAACTGTTTGTAATGTTCAGGTATATCCCAAGTATGAAATTTTCTATTGTCTTAATTATCTTAATCATAACGAAACTTTAATGATTAAAATATGAATAACACATAGTGTAGTAATGTGACAGAATCCTTAAATGATATCCTTAAAGGGTCATTGTAGCAATGTTTCCTATGTCTCCCTTAGAATGAGTTCCCGATGTATCAAAAAGTAGTTAAAAAGTAAATATTTAAACTAATTAGATCATATAATAGAAGACATACCAATTTGGCACTTTCATCTTCAAGATCTGAAGTAGCAGTCCATTCATTGTAAGGTTTTAGTTGCATTTCAAATTTGATATGAAATTTAAACTTCACCGTTGAACTTTATAAGCCAAGAATTTGTGTGTTTCTAATATTATGAACATAAATAGATAAAGATGATACCTTAAATATTCCACCCCTTGCTTTGCTTTTCTTTGCGACGTTATTAGAATTCTTATAAAACTATGACATCATCGTGGAAACGACGTATTAAGCCATTCTCAGTTGTCTTAATGTCATTTATCTCAGTTCCTTCTTCTTTGTAGCATTGTCAAGGGTTGCTTCCACTAATCTTTTAGCTATCCCCTGCAGCATAAACACAAGAGTTTCAAAAAAAACCACACAAAATACATGGGTCATAAAAGTAGATGACAATTACAAGAGGATATAATGTCAAATTTCATTTTGTGTACTTGTATGCAGGTCGATGGTGTGTTTGAACGATCAAATCAAAACATTCAAAACATAGGTTAAAGAGGAGACGGGTCATACAAGTTGAAAGTCATAAAAAATGTATTGTTAAAGCATAAAATTTCCTAAAGAATGCTACTCATATGTATCAAACTGTCATTGAAATAATATAATTTTTGTAAATCGTATTTGACATATTAAATATTTATAAATAATTTTACAGTGTTTAGGGTTAAACCAACCAACCCATTTTGCCACCTCAGCTTTTGGCTCAACTAACTTACCAGTCGTGGATGGTTACGCACGATATCTACTGCTTCTTTATCACTCAGGTAATCCCAAAGCCCATCTGAAGCAAATATCAGAAAAAATGTTGAGGCCTAAGCTTTCTGTAAATGATGGAAGGTTCTGCTGTCAAAACAGGTCTTTTTAGAGGAACACTGCTTCCATATTGCATTAGGTAAGGATCCCTGTTCATGAATTCGGGTTTCTTCAGATAAAAGTCAGCTATTGATCTTGAAACATATTAACATAAAACGTGTCACGGGTACCACACATTAGTGTAAAGTTCATGGAATAAAAGATAGAAACATATATAAAACATCAATTGGGTCGGTTCAGGTTCGGTCATACAGAGTTCATTACAGAATACAAAACTAAAGGGCCTGTTTTATTAACTGAATTGTTGTTAAACAAGTGGAAAAGATAGAAGAACATATCATCTGAGGAGCCATGACATGTCGAACGTGGATATGTTCGTGTAGGTGAACAAATTAGAAGAAAATAAAAAATAATAATGAATGATACTGTTAATAGGCAATGTCTATTAGCATTTGTATCACAATCTTTAACATGGTCCATATAATAATGGTTAAATGTACAGTTTCCAGATGTTAACAAGTGACATGTATAAAAATACTTAGAAACCAATAAAACCAGGTTGTTATAAGTTTTAGTAACTATAAGCTTTAATTTTAATCAATAACTGCATTGTTCTTAACAATGGCATTCATAACAAAGAAACAAGCACCTAATTGCATCATATCATCATATACAACATAAAAATAACAACCTAACTGCACTTTTCTTCACTTTTCTTAACAATGACATTCATAAGAAAGAAACAACCACGTAATTAACTTTATTCATCAAGGTTTTAGGCAACAGCATACTCAAATTTGGATGTGAAATATAATCAAACACTTGGTGTGCATTAACATATCCGGGACAAAATTAACGTTCATAAGAAAGAAACAACCACGTAATTAACTTTATTCATCAAGGTTTTAGGCAACAGCATACTAAAATTTGGATGTGAAATATAATCAAACACTTGGTGTGCATTAACATATCCGGGACAAAATTAACGTGTTCACAATCCAAATTCAGTTTCTACAATTTCATTGAATTAACTGCACTTTTCTATGATATACGACCTGACTGTGAAAACAAAATACAGAAATTGGAATGTACCATGGGCAGAAACTGAACAATTTGAAGAAAAAGTACCTGTGAACAACCGACCCGACGACGAAGATGTGGCCGTGCGTACCTGGTTTGAGGGAAACAGAGGAAAGCTTAGCCGGAGAAGAAATGATAAAAATAACATAAACAGGGAATGAGACCCTTACCGGAATTCGAAGGGCAGCCGTCAGGAGCGTCGAAGGGGAAGCCGATTGGGGGAATGCGGCCATATATGAACAGGAGAATACAACAGCCCAGTCGAAGGTGCAGGGCATTGAAGTGGGGCTGCGGAAAGTCGCTAGTAACGGATCAATAGTGGGTGTGGGAGCTGAGTCGGCCATCCGGCGATGTAGGTAACCGACGACCGGAAGTGGGTGGGAGGAGGGGAACGGGCGCGTCTTAGGGGATACGAAAATTACCTTCTTGCCCATTCAATATGTATTATATAGTAGTTAAGATTTTTCTAAAAATTATTAAATAATAAATATTAATTAGAAATTTTGGATATTTTCGGATATTTCATATATTTTTATAAAAATTCGAATATCCAAAATCTTCTATGATAAAAGATGTTAATTTTTATAAAAGTTATTAAATAATACACATTTTTATAGATATCCGTTCGGATATCCGAATCCGGAATTTCGGATATCTGAAATTTCGGATACGGATTCGGATACGGATTCGGATAGTGAAATCTACAATGTGAAATTTCAGATGCAGATTCGGATAGTAAAATCTACCATCCAAAATTTTTGGATATCCAAATTTGAACACCTTAAGTGGAATAGATATGCCGTTAAGAAAAACTAATGTAGGAATTGGACAACGGGAAAACCAAAATCATCAAAGATGATGCACCCTTAGAGCGGGTGAGACTCTAAGAATCGAGAGAAGAGAAGAGAAACAATTTCTTGTGGGACAATTTTCTTATCTGTTTTATTTCCAATCCAAGACTTAAATACATTCATGAAAAGTAAGTGCAGACGTGAAACATGGAATCATGCAAATAATGGAGATCATGCAACGTGTCTTTAACTAATTAAAAGATAGTGGGTTGACTCATTCAAGCAGTCTTCTTGGCAACCTGCTCTCCCGCTTGGGCCTGGCCTGATGGGCTTCCACAACAGGCTGTACACCAGTGGAGGCCTGATCTAAGACATGGCCTGCATTAATACCCCCATCCTGAAAATGAACATCGTCCTCAATGTTGGTAAAGCATGGAAATTGTTTCTGCAACCATAAAAGTTCTTCCCAAGTAGCATCTTCTATTGGATGGTTTTCCCATTTTACCAACACCTCCAGACCGCCATCTTTGCTTATTCTGGAATCAATGATCGATTCAGGTAAGTAATCCAATTGAGCTGTCGAGCCAAAGTTATTCAGGTCCCCACTTGCTGTAGTTGTTTTACCGTAACACTTTTTTAACAACGAAACATGAAAGACCGGGTGTATTTTCGATCCCTCAGGAAGTGATAACTTGTAAGCTACCTTCCCGATCCGTTTCATGATTTCATACGGGCCAAAAAATCGTCGTGAAAACTTATGACTCTTCCTTTCTTCAACTGACTTTTGACGATAATCCTGTAAACGAAGATAAACAAATTCATCCACTTGAAATTCCTTCTCTGTTCGTTTTTTATTCGCCTGTTTTATCATCCGTTCTTTTGAGTGCTCCATTGATTGCTTGAGGCCTTGTAAGAGCTGTTGGTGTGCCAGCAAAGAAGTATCAATTGAAGCATTCTTACTGTCACCAGAAAAGTATTCATGGATGGTCGTCGCATCTCGACCATAAACTGCTTTATAGGGCGTCATTTGAATAGACGAGTGAAAACTTGTATTATACGAAAATTCAGCCATATATAGATACCTCTCCCACGTTGATGGTTCATCAAAAACAAAAGCCCGAAGATAAGATTCCAAACACCTGTTGACCACCTCCGTTTGACCGTCAGTTTGCGGGTGGTAGGCACTAGAATGTAGTAATTTGGTGCCTAATTGCTTGAATAGTTCCCTCCAAAATCGGCTAACGAAGATCGGGTCACGGTCAGAGACTATGGTGTTGGAAGGCCATGCAAACGGTAAATCTCACGGAGGAAAAGGGTAGCCAAAAATGTTGCTGTGTAATGGGTGGGTAGTGATACAAAGTGAGCAAATTTGGAAAGACGATCTACCACCACCCATATAACCATTTTACCATGAGAGGGAGGAAGGTGCGTGATAAAATCCATTGAGATATCAAGCCATGGTGCTTCGGGTGTGGGAAGGGGCTATAGTAAACCATAAGGTTTATGATTTGGAGGCTTGATGGCTTGGCAAACTTCACAGGCTTTGACAAAAGAAGTGACATCTTTTTTAGGCCTACCCAAGAGAAGGCACTAGAGAGCCTTTTTGTAGTACCATTAATGCCTGCATGTCCTCCTAAATAGGAAGAGTGGCATTCGGATAGCAGGGTACTCCTCAAGGATTTAATTGGTGGAACAAGAACCTTTCCATGCACATAGACTAAACCATCCTTAAATTTGTGGTGTGGAAATGCCGATGGGTCCTCCATAATTTGGGTAACCAGTTGTTGTCCATTCTCTGATGTAGCAAGGTAATTTCTAATTTCATTCAAACATGGGGCTGTAGGATGGGAGAATGAAAAAACCGTAGGAACATCGACCCGACTTAAGGCATCCGCCACAAAATTCTCTCGTCCGGGCTTATATATAACCTCGAAATCATAGCCTAGCAACTTGGTTGCCCACTTTTGTTGTTCTGGGGTTTGAATCGTTTGAGAAAGTAAGTGTTTAAGGCTGTGATGGTCAGTGTATATTTGAAATCGTCGATCCAAGAGATATTGATGCCATTTCTTTACCGCCTCTGTGATAGCATATAACTCCTTGATATAAGTGGACTGCCCTTGCATTGTTGAACATAGTTTCTTGCTAAAAAATGAGATTGGGCGGTTGTTTTGTGACAACACCGCACCGATTGCAACTCCGGATGCGTCTGTAGTAACTTTAAAGGGCTTTGAGAAATCCGGAAGGCCCAAGGTGACTAACTTTTCCATGTGATTTTTGAGGCTAATAAAAGCTTCGTGTGCCTCCTGGTTCCACACAAATGACTTTTGCCTGAGGATATCGGTAAGGGGGGCTGTGGTTTTAGCATATTGAGGAACAAAACGACGATAATACCCGGTAAGGCCCAAGAATGCACGAAGTGTGGTAAAGGAAACCGGTTGTGGCGATTGTTGAATGGCTGTAATTTTGTCCGGTTCCGGTGACACGCCATGGAATGAAATACGATGACCCAAGAACGAAACCTCTTGAACTCCAAATACACATTTGGAAGGTTTTGCATGGAACTTGTGATGCAGTAAGGTTTCAAATACATACTTCAGATGAGAGTAGTGTTGTTCATGAGTTTTGCTGTAAATCAATATATCGTCAAAAAATACGAGCACAAAACGACGAAGAACCGAACGAAATAAATCATTCATGGCGGACTGGAAGGTTGATGGTGCGTTTGTGAGGCCGAAAGGCATGACTAAAAATTCATAGTGGTCGTCGGTAGTGCGAAATGCGGTCTTGTGGATGTCTTTGTCTGCCACACGAATCTGATGGTAACCATAGCGCAAGTCAATTTTGGAGAAGATTGTTGCACCATGTAATTCATCAAGTAGCTCATCAAGTGTCGGAATAGGAAATCAGTCTTTAACTATGATTGAGTTAAGTGCCCGATAGTCCACACAAAATCTCCAGGTTCCGTCTTTCTTCTTTACCAAAAGAACAGGAGACGAAAAGGGGCTCTGACTTGGTCTAATCACACCTTCCTGAAGCATCTCAGTGATTAGTCGGGTCATAATTTCTTTCTGAAATTGTGGGTATCTATAAGGTTTAACATTGGTTGGTTCGGCTCCGGGAAAGAGGGGAATGTGGTGGTCATGGGGGCGACTGGGGGGGAAGGCCTTTTGGTGGCTCGAACAAGCACTTGAATTCAGCGAGTAGGGCTGTGATGTGAGGGTCAGCATGAGATAAGGGGGTTGCAACAGTGGAATGATCATTGGGACGACTATCAAACAACATAGTGTGAAGTGACGATATCGAACCGTGTTTTAAGAGAGTGGAAAGAGAGCTAGGGGAAACATGGGTCCCGAGAGGTTCACCTTTGAGGGTGCACAGACGACCATCTTTGGAGAAGGACAGTTCCGGAATGGAAAAGTCAGCTGTTAGACGACTCAATGTACCTAGCCATGCCACACCCAAAATCACGTCGGCACCTTCAACCGGAAGAACAAAGAATGGAAGTTCAAAAAACGACTTTTGCAACTGGAGTTTAACATCGGGGCAGTAATCTTTGCAGGAGATATGTTGGCCATTGCCAACCATTACTGAAAACGGTGGAATGGGTTTGGTCGGCAGTTGGAGACCCTCTGCAATTCGTGGCTGGATGATGTTGTGGGTGCTTCCACAATCGACAAGTATAGTCACCGGTTTACCATTAATATGACCGGTTACCCGCAAGGTTTGTGTAGAAGATAATCCAAAGAAGGCGGCATGGGAGAGTGATAAAACTGTGGGGATTGCAGAGTAGCATGGTTTGGGTCGGATTGATCAGGCAACATATCTTCGCTATCGTCGTTGTCTGCGATCAACAAGAATTGTGGTGGGGAACACTTGTGGCCGGGAAAATATTTATCTGGGCATTTGAAGCACAATCCGTCCTTGCGACGTTGTTGGAGAGCTTCAGCAGAAAGCTTAGTAAATGGCAGATTTTGTGGGGTTTTGGTTGGGGTGGGTAACAAAGGGGAAGATGATATTGGGTTAGTGCTTGGTGGGGTCGTAATAGCAGGGGAAAAAGTTAGAGGTGTAGTCCATGAAGAAGTGGGCTTTGAGTTATTTGTGGGTTTGGGCTTAGAAGGCTGCTGTAATTTGTCTTCGACAAGTCGAGCAAGAGCATAGGCCTGGTGTAAGGTAGTGGGATTAAGAATTGCAAGTTCACTTTACCCGCAAGGTTTGTGTAGAAGATAATCCAAAGAAGGCGGCATGGGAGAGTGATAAAAACTGTGGGGATTGCAGAGTAGCATGGTTTGGGTCGGATTGATCAGGCAACATATCTTCGCTATCGTCGTTGTCTGCGATCAACAAGAATTGTGGTGGGGAACACTTGTGGCCGGGAAAATATTTATCTGGGCATTTGAAGCACAATCCGTCCTTGCGACGTTGTTGGAGAGCTTCAGCAGAAAGCTTAGTAAATGGCAGATTTTGTGGGGTTTTGGTTGGGGTGGGTAACAAAGGGGAAGATGATGTTGGGTTAGTGCTTGGTGGGGTCGTAATAGCAGGGGAAAAAGTTAGAGGTGTAGTCCATGAAGAAGTGGGCTTTGAGTTATTTGTGGGTTTGGGCTTAGAAGGCTGCTGTAATTTGTCTTCGACAAGTCGAGCAAGAGCATAGGCCTGGTGTAAGGTAGTGGGATTAAGAATTGCAAGTTCACTTTGTATGTCGGATCGTAAGCCCGAGATGAAACAATTGCGTAGGGCCTGCTGTGAGAGTCCCACCACACGGTTGCTCACACGTTCAAACTCCGTTTGATAGGAAGAAACCGTTGTCGTTTGTCGGAGTTTAAAAAGTGTTGCTTCGTGATTCTCGTATGTGGAAGGACCGAAACGAAGTTCGAGTTCTTGTTTGAACGTGGTCCATGTGTTTAGCAAGTCATTATTTGTTAAATGTTTGTACCATGAGAGTGCATCTCCAATGAAGTAAAAAACCACGAGAGATAAACGTTGTGCATCCGGAATTTGGTAATAGGAGAAATAATTTTCTGCTTGAAAAATCCAATCAAGGGCATTCGACCCGTCGAATAAGGGCAGGGTGATCTTTGGTGGTCTAGGGGTGGAATTTGGTGGTGTAGTGTGCAGTGGGGTTCTGGTAGCGGGTGGTGTTTTGGACCCAGGGGGTGTGGATGAGTCCGAATTGATGTGGTCGGAGAGTTGGTCAATTTTGGTGTTCAGGTTTTGGGTTGCTTTGATGAGGTCGGATAATTGGTTAGCTTGTTGGGTGGAAGCAGCAGTGGTGGCTGCGATAAGTTGGCTAAGTTGCTCGGAAACGGTGGGCGGTAGGTCATCGGATGATGAGTCTTTTCGCGGAGGCATGACGGAGGGCTGAGACGAGATTGAAAGCACCAATGATGCACCCTTAGAGTGGGTGAGACTCCAAGAATCGAGAGAAGAGAAGAGAAACAATTTCTTGTGGGACAATTTTCTTATCTGTTTTATTTTCAATCCAAGACTTAAATACATTCATGAAAAGTAAGTGCAGTAAACTAAACGTGAAACATGGAATCATGCAAATAATGGAGATCATGCAATGTGTCTTTAACTAATTAAAAGATAGTGGGTTGACTCAATCAAGCAGTCTTCTTGGCAACCTACTCTCCCGCTTGGGCCTGGCCTGATGGGCTTCCACAACAGGCTGTTCACCAGTGGATAGGGCTGTTCACGAGCCGAGCCGAACCGAGCGGACCTTTGCTCGTGTTTGGCTCGTTTCCAAACCGAACCGAGCCGATCGGCTCGTTTACAACCGAGTGGAAAATCGAACGAGCATTTTTCGAGCGTTAAATTTTCGAGCGAACGTCGAGCGAGCGCAAACGAGCGGCAAATAATTTATACAACCCAACTATCTTGTATGTCATACAATTTATACTACAGCGAATAAAGTTTAATAACTTTAAAATCAGCCACATTTCATTACATAATACTTTTATGGATGATAACACGTTGTGACTGACGATAAAGCTAGCTAAGTCTGTAGCCGATAAGACGGAGAGCATATTACAGATAACGGTGACAGTGAGAGTGAGATGATCGAAAAAATATCTTTTAACGGCTTAGGATTTCACTTTTATATTAAGTGTAGAATTCTTTTATTATGTTGATTGATCAAATATGCATAAATAGAATTATATATTTATATATAATGGGTCAAATCTACTAGAGCACTACGTATAAACTATATATACATATTAATTCGATCCGAACCGAACCGAGCGGACCTTTGCTCGTGCTTGGCTCGTTTACAAACCGATCCGAGCCGATCGGCTCGTTTACAACCGAGCAAAAATTCGAACGAGCATTTTTCGAGCAAATTCCGAACGAACGTCGAGCGAGCGTCGAGCGGTTTGGACAGCCCTACCAGTGGAGGCCTGATCTAAGACATGGCCTGCATCAAAAGACTTGGGAAAAAAAAAGTTACAGTGAGTATGGGCTAGTATATGATTTACTTACATTTGCAAAGACTAAGGAATTGAACAACGGGAAGATCAAAATCATCATAATATCGTTGGAACTCCTTGGAGAATTTCAGAGATTTTAAAACTGGCTATAATCTTTAACATAAATTTCCCAATTACAAACCATCTATGTAATTATTGGTTTCTAAAAAAAATATGTAATTATATGTGCATATAGCAATATCCAAACAACATGGGTTCGTTAGCGTTACCTGATTATTGATTTAATGGGTGGTGATCGATGTTGTGATGCAGCAACTGTTGATGGAGGTATAAGACCAACAACAATAAAGGAAGTTAGCTTGCAAGGACATTGCTTGTCAGACGTGGAAGAGAATGCGCCACTACTAGATAGTAGTCGCCTTCTAGTGTGGCTCGGTTAGTTAGTGACGGAAAACTTGGATCGAAACAATGAGAGACGAACAGAAACGATGAGAAATTATGTGAACTATTCATTTTAGCAGCCACACGTTGCGGCGGTGACGTACGTGACGGGATAAAACATATACTGCGATCTACCCAACTTATTTTCGAACTAAATTTACATTGACACATAGAATAATTAGAACTTATACCAACGATCGATAAAGTAATATAAATATCACATGACTTCAAGTAGAATTTACGTTGATACATAAACAAAATCAAAACGTACTTAAAAATAAGCATGTGGGGTGTTGTCATATGTATCCTGATAATGTATAGAATACAATTGCTCTGGTGCATTTTAAAACCAATATTTATTTCAACCGAGTAAAGAAGTCTTTTTGTTAAACCTAACATAAAAGGCGTTCAAAAACTAATAAAAAAAACCTGTGTTCAATTTTAAAGAAGCCCAAAATTTTCGATTCATTTGTTTACGATTTTACATGGATTCTGTTTGTGGTCCGGTAATTTTGGGAATAATATAATCAATTTAAGCAACCCTTCATTCTCTACGATTGTTTAAATTTTTTAACGGCCTCTACAATTGTTTCATTAATTTTAGAGTTTCACATATCCCTCTAATCTTTAGATAAATTTATAATATGACACTTATAGTTTGATTTGAATTTGATTAAACTTATACTAAAATATACTTTTTTCGTTATATATTATTTCTAAATTGATTTCTCGTGAAATATTACGGTTATCTCAAATGGCAATAACTATTACGGTTATTTAAGGCACCAGCTAATTGAACATCCTGTCAGGTGTTATCTGGACGCCCGTTGACTTTTTTCACGGCCCGTGAAGGGCCTTACGGGTCGTAAGGTGTTCGAAATTTAAATTTCGTAGCTTTATCCGCACACGGGCTGTGAAACACATCACGGCCCGTAAGCGTCTAACATCACGGCCCGTGAACAAGTGTCATAACGGCCCGTGAGTTCTCTCACGGGCCGTAGTAGTCCTTCTGAGAATTTATTTTCCTAGATTTGCGTGCATTTTTAAATTTTATAATTATATGACGTGACGTATTATTCCTTGATTTGATTTAAGATTCTGTATAAAACGTTATATATATTACTTGTTATATACGGTTAGTGAGAAACGAAACAGTTAAAATGTCTTCTCGTAGAGGTAATAGAAGACGTCAAAATGAGTCCTCTTCAAACTCACGAGATATTGTGGAAAGTATTCCTGATCTAATAGATAACCATAATTGGCAGAATGGGAGGAACTGGTCTGAAAATGTTATTCAGTTTATACGTAAGGTGATTCCCAAACATGTAGGGTGTATTACATGGGTAATTCCGATATTCAGTTAGAATATTGGCATGAATTACTCGGAAACGTGTCTTTAGGTACAGAGGTATGATTTAAAGTTTTTTTTATAAATTTTATTTTATTTTAAAATTCTAACAATTAAAAAAGTTGTTATTTTATAGCATGTTCGGGCGTGGACAAATAGACTCAAAATATGGAGATACGAAGAAATACGTAGAACAGAAGAGTTGCCGGGTAGTGATCGTTGAACGATTCTCCCATTTGAGTGGTTTAACTTAATATACTCGAGGTCTGTTAAGGGTAACGAATATGGTGACGGGAGTGACTATCTATATCCCGCGTTATGGGAAGTTGATACGGTAATACTGTTTTCATGTTTTACAATAAAAATCATGAATTTATAACCGTGAATTAAATTATTTTGTAGGTTTGCATGCCAATGACTGATGACGAAGAAAATTGGTATCTTTTTAAGATTTCTATGGACTCACTACAAGTTCGTATATATTCTCCATACGAATGCCGACCAAATACGTGTGATGATTCATGGTGCATTCATCGTAATGCCCGAACGATTTTCATACAATTCGAATCGTACTTTTTACATTTTCTGACACGTATACAATATTGGCAGCACTCCGGACAAGAAGAAATCGAAGAACTGGTTGTATCCGGTGAAACCGTGTGGCCTCCTAATGCCGGTCATATTGGTCGAGATTGGGGAGTTGTAATTTGTATGTTATTGCGTAGGTTGGTTCAAAATAGATCTTTAGAGTGGCAAGAGGTTAGCTTACAGGGTGCTTGCTTTAGATTCCGAAGATTTATGGCAGACGAACTGTATTCTAGACGTATAATGTAGAACAGTAATGAAATATTTTATTAAAACATAAACGTTTATTAGTACACTTTATTAAAACCGATATCGTTATTGAGCTGTTGTCATAATATCTGTATGACGAGTTTGGACTTATTAAGAGCTGTCTGTTCTATGGGCTGGATCCGTATGAAGAGAAATATCACTTTAAACTTTGGAAATTATCAAGATCCTAAAAATACCCCTATGACGAGTTTGAGCTTATTAAGAGCTGTCTGTTCTATTGGTTGGATCCGTATGAAGAGAAATATCATTTTAAAGGTTAACGGTCGTGAAGGGTCTCACGGCCCGTATTTGTAGGCTATCACGAGCCGTGAAGGAGTTAACGTGCCGTTAGGCCCTTCAACGGTTGTTTTTTAAAATATATCCAGCCTCACGACCGTGACGTCTCTCACAGCCCGTTTTGGTACTCGGTAACGGACCGTGAGGCCCTTTCACGACCATGAAGCCGGATTATATATAGGACCTTACGGCCCATTTCTTCATTTACGCCCCCTAAACACACATCCGATTCACTCTGTCACGACCTCCAGATTTTCATCACTTTCATACCGCCGACTCCTTACTACGGTACGTATTCAAATTCGTATTTTATTTTTGTATATTTATCGTTTAAATATGTTAAAATTTAATTTAAAAATGAATAAATTTTGAAAAATTTGGGGGGTTACGGGCCGTGAACTGCTCTCATGGGCCGTAACCATTTGGGTTTTTAACAGTCACGGGCCGTGACTGCTGTTCACGGGCCGTAACCCTTCGAACATTCAGAGGTCACGGGCCGTGACCTAGCTTTACGGGCCATAACCCTTTAGGTGTTCTTATGATTTTCAATTTTTTTTGCAGATTATGCCGCCACGTAAACGTTCACGTCCAGAGACCGAGCCTGAGGGTCAGGGTGACTTCCTGGACCCACATACTGATCTTCGTTTTCCTCGAGAGACACAGCCACGGCTTAGGCTGTGGAAGCTGATAGGACGGCCCCTAAAGGGGACCCGCACCATTGACTGGGACGTGCTAGAGGAGGTTGGAGATATAGCACGTGCCCAGGACATCGTTGGGCTCGATGGAGAGACGCCCTGGAGGCGTATGTTTGATTTGGGATCTAGGAGGGGCTACAGAGAGCTCACGTTGGAGTTTTTGTCGATTTTTTTGTTCACTCCCGCGACAGAGGATGAGGACCCCCGGGAGCACCTAGCTGTTCGATTTAGGCTGGGGAGCAGGAGGTTTGAGTTCACCCTCGCTCAGTGAGCGGTGACTCTTGGGTTTTACACCCAGGAGGAGACGCAGGATGCTCGTTTTTATTTTGACGAGGTCCAGTAAGAGGCGGCTCCTTTGGTCGGATGGTGGCCGACGATTTCCGACCAGCCATGGGAGGGCGCCATTAGGGCGAGCTCCATTAGAGATCCGTTGCACCGGTATATATACCGGTGCATTACCAGCACCATTGCCGGCAGAGACCAGAGTATGGAGCAGGTGTCGCTCCTTGATTTATTTTTTCTGAGGGCTTTGCTTTCACCTAGACGGGTGAATCTTGCTCACTGTATGGCCACCTATTTCTTCAGTGTCATTCAGGGCAAGGTAAAAAAATATTTATATTAATTCTTAATAAATAAGTATTATCTATTATTATTATATTATAATTTGATTGTTTTGCAGATGGATAGCCCCATTGTTTGCGGCTATTACATCACCGTCATTGCCTCGTGCTTAGGGTTGTTTACGGACGCCCTAATTGCGAGGCAGACGACGGACACGCCGCCTAGGATTTTGGGCCGACAGAACGTCATGGCCATGGAGATTGCCGCCAAATTTGGCGACGAACTCCGATGGTCCACTGACGGTGGTCGGATCATCTGGCAGCCTATGGCGGGCGTTGGTGAGGAGGAGGAGCAGCCGCAGCCGCAGGCACACGCCAGAGCACCCGGCCCACCGCCAGTACCGCCTGTTGCTAGGACTATCATTCGGCAGATTCCGCCGACGGGGGAGTTTATGGTGGAGTCACTCCATTTGGCACGCCAGTCCCACGCCTTGCTTGTATGGATGGCGGATCTGTGCAGCATTTGGGCTACTCGCCAGGGTATTGACCCCCCCCCCCCCCCGGGCGGAGTTGCCTCTGTTTGTCAGATGACCTGGGGGTGATGACGAGGAGGCTGCTGGTGGTGATGAGGAGGATGCTGGTGGTGGTGATGAGGCATAGATAGTAGGCCTGTATTGTTTTATTTAGGTTTCATATAAAAAACTTGATAAATTTTGTTGATATATTATGACGTATTTTGGATGACGTTTAAATGTTTGTTTGATGATGTATGATGAAACGTATTTATATATTTGGAGATTCTTGATTAACTACATTAAAAATGATTAAATAAAGAATCGATAAATTAAATAAAAAATGTGTAAATTATACTAAATCTATACGTTCAACCGGGTCGCCCGGGATATATGAAAACTTGGAACTCTGTTGAGATAATCCATCTTTGGCTCTTGATTTAGAAGACATGGATTGACTACGCTGCAAAAACCCTTGTTTTGACTTCACCACCGAACTTGAATATGTTGGCGGAACTTTAAAATTTTCTCTAGGTTGAACATATGAACTATGTCTGGGGGGGTCTAATATTGTTTCTTTTTGCTTATCTTTTTTAGGACGACCCCGTGTATGTGTTTGGACTTTAGGAGGTTTTTTATCAGTTTTTGAAGGATGAATGAAAGATTTGAAAATATTAATCAAAGATTTTTTCATATTTTCGGGTTGGACAAGTAAATGTTTTGTCACCATCTCCATCTCTTTATGTACATCTATTTGAACCTCCCGTACAATATACGCGGGTGAAAAATCTAGCTTCCTCCAAAACACATCAATGGCATCGGGCGGGATACATTGACCTACAAAATAATAGATTAAATTAAATATAATAAAAGTTTTCATGAAAAAATAAAAATTGTAAAAGAACATTCACCTGTTTGAAAGTAATTGTTTAATTTACAAGCACACGGAAGACCACAGCTGGTAAAAAGAAGGCAGCCACATGATTCTTTGGATATAATTAGATGATTTATCCTGTTAATCTCACCAACTAAGAGATCTAAAGCTGCAAAAGAAATGTTACCTCGCAGCAATTTAAGCACTTTATGATTATGCTGCACCATAAGCATGATTTTGCTTTTGGTAAAACTTTCTTTTATAGCAATTTCCTGGGTAACTAAGATATTATTGATAAAAGGAATAAATCTATCCAGGGTGCTATTGGTTGCTTTCAAATAACTTTTCAACAACGAATGTTGGCTCTTAACTCGGTTCGTTGTGTGCTGACCGAAGTTATAACTTTTATTTATCCACGCCGACACAAATGTCTCTTTGTAGGGGCCCAACCAGTTATTTTTTAGGTACATCAGCACTCCTATTTAAAAAAATGTAGTTATTTTTATGTAAATATACATATATTTTTAAGAATAACACTAGAAAACTTACTTGAATGTTTGGACACCAAACTGTGATAAAGGTGTCGTAATTATAAGCGTATATGTACGTCGTTGTAGAGTTAATAAGTACCGACCACACATGCTCAAAAGCACCCCACTCTTCATTTGAAAAACTCACCTTGCAATGTTTAGCAATATTTTCTGAAATATACCATCTGCAAAGTAATCGAACAGCACTCAGAAAAACTTCTTCTGACGCTTTCATCAGAGCGAGGTCTCGGTCGGTTAGTATAACACGGGGCTCCATACACTTTTCTTCCAACGTTGCTTTTAGTTGCTCTAAAATCCATCAGAAGTTGGCTTCACGCTCATAATCAATGAATGCGTGAGCAACAGAAAAAGATTTCAGGGTGGATGTCACATCAACCATTTGAACAAATGGCATTTTATACAAGTTAGTTTTGTAAGTTGTATCAATCATCAACACGTGTGGGTACGCACGCCATAATGTGTGAGATGTGGGATGTATAAAAAAACCTCATCGACGGTATTTGTCGGTTCATCTATGTGAGGGGTGTAAATATATTGATGTTGTTGTAGTATAGAAAAAAAACCTGCATTGGGGTTTCACCAATTCTGGTGGACTTTTTAATTTTTGCCCAAGCGTTATATATGGTTCGTAACACAGACACGTTATTGGGATTTTGTTCCCTCAACGTGCCTAGAATGTTTCGAGGGTTAATATTTTGCTCGGTCAGATTCTTTACAGTAGAAATCTCATTTTCGGTGAGCCTCATTCCGTATGCATGTCCTTCCAGGTGTTCAGCTGGTTCATGGTTATGAGTATCGTCCACAACAGCTATAATCCACCCATCTCTCTTCATCTCGTACTTACCCTGCAATTCAAATTGACAGTTTTTTTTATGCCACTTTTTCTTAGAGTGGATGCTCCCTTATATACACCACCCCGATCACATTTCAACCAAATTTTAACCACCACACCATTCGAATTTCTTTTTGAACGTTTGATGACAATAACAAACCCATTTTCTCGCCCTACGTTACTTGCCCAATCAACTAATTCTTCACGAGATGAGAAAACCTAATAAATTTTATATTTTGGTTAGTTATTACTAAATGAAAGTAAAATTAAATATGATATATCTTATAACCTGATTCGTGTCGTATAAACCTCTTTTACCGGAACCAGAACCGTCATTATCACCGCTGCTATCGCCACCGTTATCACCCCCATCATCGCCGCCGTCATTCCCGCCGTAATTGGACGTGAACTGTCCTAAATAGTTTGAAGCACCCTCATCGTAATAACCGTAACCCTCCTCAGGGTAATAGTTAGATTCCGAACCGAATAAATAGTTGCTGTCCCAGAAAGACATCGTAACGTTAAATATTATTTCAAACTTATCGTAGAAATTTGAATTATGAAATGAATTTATAAACTAACGTTTATATAGTAGTTCACATGAATATTGCATCCGATCACATAATTAACATGAATATCGAGGAATATTACATCATATCAAATAACGTAATAAATACAAAATTACACGACTATCGAGGAATATTACGTCATATCAAATAACGTAATAAATACAAAATTACATGAAAAACGAGGAATAATATATCACGTCAAATTATTAAAGGTGAAAATAGGACTCGTAAAGTAGTTCACGGGCCGTAAGTGAAAGGGCTAACGGGCCGTAAAAAATTAACACCGTGAACACCTTCACGGGCCGTTACTTTTTTGAATGACTGATTTGATTGCCCGACAGTCATTACGGCCCGTGAAGGGCCTTACGGCCCGTAAAGAGGGCGTCCAGATATCCGGATGGGCGTCTTTTTAGTAGACCCCTTATTTAAATACTTAAGTATACAATTACTAAATATTTTCATGTCTATAATAATAATAATAACAATAATAATAATAATAATAATAATAATAATAATAATAATAATAATAATAATAATTATTATTATTATTATTATTATTATTATTATTATTATTATTATTATTATTATTATTATTATTATTATTGTTATTATAATAGTAATAATAATAATAATAACAAGAAATATATGCTAGACATTTGGAATATACATAAATTACTCTAAAAAAGGTGAGATGTACCTCTGGTGGAAGACCATTCCAACCACTAATTCTAGTCCTAGGAATATTTGACATAAGATTAGAGGATGCCATGGGGCTTGGACTTCTATGGCGCAGTCTGTCCAGCTCATTAAACCCTAGATTCTGCAGCGTACTCGAGACCCTCAAGATCTCTAAAAACAACATTGATTACACATGATTTACTAAATTGTATAAAATGATCAACCATCAGAAATAATCTATTGGCAACAGAATCAACACCTAGAAAATTGGTGTTACCAACATTAAATATTACATGCTTCGTTACATGTTGGAGATGTAACAAACAAATGTGTTGAAAAGGAATATGATCAATTAAGAGAATACTAATTCACTTAAAATTATCAAAAACTACAACAAATTGATTAACAAAAGGAAGAGTGCAAGTACTTAAATACCTCCATCATCTATTTAGTCTTTACTTAAAAAAAATAAAACCACTATTCACTCAAATCCATCAAAAGTTATTACATCAACTTCAAGCAACAATATCACATACAAACACCACATCAATCATATTTTATTATGGTTGATTATCTGATTTTTACTATTTAGTATAAATTGTATAATACAATCATTCTCTTAAAAACAATTAAACAAACATCTAGGGTAGCACAGTGAGCAAGCATAGCTTTCAGTTGCCATCACAGCTTCAACATCAAACAACCATACCACCAAGAAATGCAATACATTCAATCATCAAATAAATAATACCTCAGTTCCAATATGATTGTCACTCTAAAACATAACATTGACAAAATGTTAGTTATTTGGCAAATCTACTGGCAATCAAGTATTGTGTTTACTCAAACAACATTAATCTATCATTATCCCTCTATGAAAAGAGTCCAAAGACAAATAATTTACAACCGGTATAATGCAATAAAAAAAACTGTAAAATGACAAAAAAACCACAGTAGTCGATGAAGAACAAAACCTCCATTATTGGTCCAAAAGGGATCTACATCAAACAACCAAATATTCTGAACAATATTCTTCGTCAAAGCAAGAACTCAAAACCAATAACATCGATAAATAAAACCTGCAAATTGGAGAGCCGGCTCGTTATCCTCCACGATCACCTGCACGTTGTACGCCGATCGAAAGTACAGCGATTAAACCCTAAACTAAAGAACACTCACCAAAATCAAACTTTGTTTCAAATATCAAACCCTAAATTAAATAACACCAATCAAAATTACCAGTTAAAAGAACCTAATCGAGATTACCTCATGAACTCCGGCCTTCATAACCTCCCGACGGAACCTTTCGACCAGCTTCTCCTCCGGCTCGTTATCCTCCACGATCACCTGCACGTTGTACGCCGATCGGAAGTACAGCGTGCTGACACCAGCGACAGACAGACGACCGACGTCAGGTCGCCGGAGGCGGAGGAGGACACTTGATGGGGCCGTGAAGTGAGCCGTGTGGCCGGAGCTATCGGTGTGAAGAAATTGGGTATGAAGAAATTGGGTAAGGGGATTAGGGTTTTATTTGAGGTGTGGAGGTCGGTGGCACTGTAGCCACCGACATAAGTCTTTAATAAGTATTATAATAACAATAATAATAATAATAATAATAATAATAATAGTAATAATAATATTATTATTTCATCACCGCCGCCACCGCCGCCGCCGCCCCCACCACCACCACCACCGCCACCGCCACCACCACCACCACCACGAATTATAATAATACTACTGCTAATAACTATTATTATAAGACTGATAATAACAACAATAATAGTTTATTATTATATTAATTAAAATTTAATATTATGTTTTTATCATTTTATTGTATTTATACCAATTTAATAGTAACGTGCCATTAATAATTATACAATCTTTTACCTTTGATAAGAGTTTTTATTTGCTCATTTTTAAAGTGTTCGTTTAATTGATATGTACGAGTTTGATCAAGTACTATATGTTCAGGATAATATAATAATAAATCATTAAAGTATACGTAGATATTCATAAAAAAATCCAAGTGCGTATATAATTGAATTCATCAATCTAAGATAATCCTAAAAATATCATTGTGACATTTTCACACACTTTCAAAATCGAACCTTAGGTCTACTATGCTAGTATTAATATATATAATGTCGGGTCACGTCGATAGTTACATTGCCACACATGACACCCTATAAAGTATATGCATGAAAAGCCATGTTATTATTTATTAGAATTAGTGATATTTATTTTTGTGTTTGAAATTTATAATTAAACTATGCTATAAATGTATAAATGTATGTATTACGAGAGTTGAATAAATCCAATTTATTATAAACTAATAGTTTTCATGTAGATTTGTATGTTGGAAGTTATCAGTTGGTAAAATATATAATAATAAATATTTAAAAAATATAAATGACAAATAATAACTATTTAAGAATTAGAAAATTATATTATAAAATATAATATAATTAAAATTTTCTTTTAGTTAATTAAGTCTAAATATATTATTAGAAAAAAAATTATATTTTAAATATTCAATTATTTAAAATCAATATTATTTAAGTCGTGAAACAAAAATTTTAACTTCACCAAAAGTGAGCTTGTTATAGCACAATGCGTTACTTATGTATTTTATTTTGTCAAAGTTATCGATATTGGCAATTGTTTTTAGTCTTCCCTAAACTATATAGCTAGTAGATCCCTTAATACTTAACGAGGTCAATGTATACTTTTGTTTAATTGGTCACAAATATTTTTGGAAATAAAATCAAATATAACTATTAAAAATATTGTTTACTTTTCACATTAAATCTATATATAATACTAAAAGAGTAACTTGGGGGGACACTTGTCACATTTCTAGACCCCCTAAGTTTATTTTTCCCGCCTCTCTCTCCTCTTAAATAGTTACCAAAAATTAATTCTTGTTAAGATTAAAAATATTTTTTAATAAACTAAGAAAATATGTCTTTTTATTAATTTTATTTCTAGAAAATAAATTTTTATAAAATAAGAGTTTTTCTAAAACATCAAACATTTTTAAAAATATGAAATATCTTAAAACTGATGTTTTTAAAAAGCAAACTTATTTATAAACTAAAAATAATTAAAATTAGGAGTTATAATAAGGAACTTTTAAAAATTATATTTTTAATATGGTTTGTTTGAAAAAATGGTTAAAGTTTTTTGAAAATAAAATTAAAATTATTACTTATAATTATTACTCATATGTAATTTTAATCATATTTTATTTTAAAATATCATTTTATACGTCATAAACTTTCATCATAATTAATATTTTATTTTTTAACTCGTGTAATACACGACTTTACTAAAGTTAGTATTATAACAATCAACAATTAATCAATTTTATTTTTCCAACCCGTGTAATACATTTAATTTTATTTATGTTTTTGTGTTTATTTTCTCTTCACCTCCCGTGTAATACACGGGTAACTAAAGCTAGTATAATTATATAAGAACTTACTAACAACTTTATTAAGCTTACAACAACTACAACTATTTTCTAATGCTGCTTAACTTCAAACCGAGTTGAGAATTTCTCTACATATACTTTTTAACAAAAAGCCATCACTTAATTTATACCAATATTAATTGGAAAATTACCAAAGAGACTTCAAACATATCAAGTTGTGTAAAATGGCAATTCTCATTAGGGTTCAACTTTGATGGTAAACAAAAATTAGTATTAGTCAATTAGAAGCAGTTTAGATTAACATTAATATTAAAAAAGTCAATCGGATAATGACTAATCTAATTAGTAGATAATCATACCAATCAACAAATACTCAAACCAATCCTTTACATTAATTACACCCCCCTACTTTTAAGTAACACTTAATTTTAATAATAATAATATTAAGTTACTAAATCGGTATCATCTAAACACCCAATAAAAACCCTACTTCTCCAACCAATCACAATTCAACCCCCCCCCCCCCCCAAAAACAAAAAAAAAGGCCCCCATAATAAGAACCACAAACTCACGGTACGTACGTATAGCTCTCAAAGAATCCCACCGGAAACGATGACCGGAAGAAAACACCACCACGATAACGTCGAGAATTTCGTCCGCAAAAACACCCGAATGATAATCAAACATTCAGTAGACCAACCCAACGCCACCACGCGTTGCAACCGCCCCTACAAGTGCAAAGACTGCAACAAAGAGTATGACACCTTTCAAGCGCTAGGCGGCCACCGGGCGAGCCACAGGAGCCTCAAACCCGAGACCCTTCGTGGGGGTCTCGGGGTCGAGTCAACAGAAACAATGAAACCGAAGTTGCATGAATGCAAGATTTGTAAAAAGGGGTTTGAGATAGGGCAGTCTTTGGGAGGACACATGAGGAAGCATTGGAAGGGAAGAGTTAATAATATTTTAGCTAAGGATTCTTCGTCTTCTTCGGGTTCATCTTCTTCGATGGCGAAGGGTAAGGTGGTTTTGGAGTATGATTTGAACTTGATGCCGGATGAGAATGAGAGGAATAATGCGGGTGGATTGAAGCAAGAATCTTCATCGCAAGGTTCATGATCATGGTTAGTTTATTATTATTATTATTTATTTATTTATTTATTTATTTATTTATTGATTTATTAATGATAAATTATGTTGGAGATTTTCTGGCTTTAGGTTAGTTAATTTATTGCTATGTTTATAGCCGAGAATAAATCGAAATACCAACTTGTACAGTTACAATGGTTTGATATAAATCAAACCCTTTTTTTAATTTAGTTATCATATTGGTTTTTATGTTTTTATGCATTCGATCGGTTGTTTACTTTGTTGCATTCTGACTTGTTTCTTGCTACACGGAATTTCTTTTTAATAAAATTTTTACGCTCAGATAAAGAAATCGTAAATTAATGATTTTTTATGCTTTTAAGTGTTTTTATGAAAATAGAGTAAGTTAAAGTAGAAAACTTGGAGAAAATATATGGACTCTAGATGAACGAATACATAGTTTGATAGTTTGATAATGTCTCTAGCGTTTTATGAAATTACTATCTTTCGTATAGTATATGCCCAGAAACTGTAAATGAATATAAATTTAAGCTTAATTATCTTCACATGTGGTCACTCTTCAATTAGTTGGTAAAACAATCTGCTAAACTCTTCGATATGTACCTTATGCCTTCTCAAATGGTTAAAAACGTCACTGCATTGAGTTGCACAATCCAGCGAGTGGGCTCGTAAAGCACATGAAATTATGTCAAGATTTTTATCGTTATGGCTTTGATTTAGTTTCTATATTTGAGGTATTACTACTAGAAAACTGAATTTTCACCAACGGACAATTCAATTAGAAGATAGTCATTACTGACGGGTTTCAATCTGTGATGCTTCGTCGGGAAAGTGCTCGTAGGTAGTTTGGTTTCTAATAGAATCCTTCGATGCACTTGTGACGGAATCAACGTGCCTGTTATCAGTGACGATCGAATCCAGGAAATTTTTTATCTGTGTGAAAATTTTTAAGGGTAATTTGGTGATGCTATATTATAATTTTTTTCGGCTTAGTTCCGGACGGATTAGGTAGGGTCATATAAAAAATCAAGAGTTAATTACATTTTTCGTCCTTTAGATTTGTAGTGAACTCCAGATTTCGTCCTTAAACTAGGAAAATTACAGTAAATGTCCTTTACGTTTAAAAAAGCTTGGACGTTGCGTCGTTTCCACTAGAGGTGTTTAGAAAAACCAAAATCCCGAAAAAACCGTAATCCGATCTGTATCCGAATCCTTATTCGACTATTTGGATCGGAATTAATCTGAATCCGAATTCTTTATTGGAATTTCAGATTGAATTTCGGATATCATAATTTCTTTATTTGGATTATTCGGGTATACGATTAAACCGAATAAGAATCCAACTATGTTTTTATCCCAATACTCAATACTTAACTACATATTATGTTTTCATCTTAATAATCAAGAGTCTTGATGCTTCCAATCCTCTAATCCTAAAAAAATACATATAACGGGTTATTGTTTAAATTAGAGATTTTAATAATCGGGGTCTATACAATTACCTAATATGTATGAATTTTGAATTTTTTAAAGACAAAGTTGTATTTTCTGGTTTTATATGTTTTATTTTGATTTTAAACTTCAATGATTAGAATAAGAAGTTAGTAAACAAAGGGAAATTTGCTATTGGTTTATTTGGATTTATCAAAATCCGAATCAAATTAAATTAGGAAAGATTCTGATTAACAAATATAACTCTGATCTGGATCCGATCGAATTTCGGATAGAGTCATCATATTTTCAACTTCGAGATAATCCATTATTTGATCCGATAAATAACCCTAGTTTCCACTAAGGGACACTAAATTTGTTTGTTAAATCAGACCATATACCTTGCATGTGAGAGTAAATTGATTTTTTTAGCTCATTTTAATATTAAAACAATAAAAATAAACCTGCATCCACTTAAAACTTAAAATATATATATATATAATTAAACAATGACGATCCACATCATCATCATCTTCACCATCCACCATCCACCATCACATGTTTTCTTCTCTATGAAAGCATCCACCTCACAGGTTATCAACGTCATCCCCCACCACCATAGATAATAATCATCATCCACCACCATCACCACCCTATCATCACCTGCCATCGCCACCCCCAACCCCACTTCATCATCATCATCATCATCCACCACCCCCACTTCATCATCATCATCGTCATCATCCGCCACCACCACCGCCCCATCATCACCTGCCACCGCCACCACCAACCCACCTTCAGAGCCCTCAAACCAAACCCCTCTTGATCTTTTCAAATCTTTTATCCCCGACATGATTTTCATGTAATTTACTTATGGGCTCATCAGATCTAGTTCCCATATGTAATTTTCCATGTGGTGGTGCCGACAAAAGATAGGTCAAGTAAGAGAGAGGGTGGGATAGAGAGAAGATCATGCATGGAGAATACCAGGAGCCGAAAGTGCATGGTAGTAGGTGGTTTCAAGACGAAACTTTAAATTCACTATAAACCTAAAAACAAAAGTGCAATTTACTTAAAAATCAATCAAACTAAATTTCATAAAGTCAAGAAAAGCACATGAAATGTTATTACAAAAGCATAATTAATACAATATACCTAAAGTTGTTCTCTATGAAGTTTTATTTTTTTTAAATATTTCTATAATAACGTCTAAGAAGATGTATCTAAATCTTTCTTAAAAAAACAAATACAACATATCGCTTAGATTCTCATCATCCTTTCGATTACGCAAATCAAACTTCCCGTACTCCATCGCCTAAAAGCATTTTACAGTGGTTGCGGTTGCAACAGGTAATACGAGTAGTACAAACCTAGTCCCTAATCAAGTAATCAATAAATTAAACAAAAGAACAAAAATTAAAACTTAAAAGTTTTACGTGGCGAGGAGTTCTGCGACAAGAGCAAGTCCGGCAGCCAGCAGGAGAAGGTCACAGGCGGCTCACGACACTGCAGAAGGCCGGTGGTGCAGTGGAGTACTAGAACAAAATCTTAGTTTTTGGAATTTTGAGATTTGAAAAACTTTGATTATTCCCTTCGATCTTGTGGCACATCCATATCCATCTTTATGTTTTAATGGTTTAATTAAAATATTAAATAAACATTAAGCTAACATTTAAGAGATTGGGTTTCAAATATTAAGTTTCACATATTGGGTTTTAAATATTTAGTCTGTATTTTAAAAAAAATGGGTCAAAGGAAGGGGGCGATGTATGAAATTAATAACTTTCGTATGTTATAATCCTAAAAACTCAAAACGAATAGGAAATTAGGCTTAGTAATCTTTACATCTGTCACTCTAAAATATGGATTACAAATTCTTGAATTTCAAACGACCAATTACATAATTTTAAATTACATTACAAAACAATAAGAGGAGGGGTTGGACTAGTTCTACCATATGATTTCATTTGCATTCAATAAAAAAAATTAATCTTTCTGTTTAACAAAAAAGATATTAGGTTGTTTATAGAAATTTTAACAACATAACAAGTCTAAATCAAGCATACCACTAATTACTTGTTCATATAAACACAAACAAGTCCAGAAAAAAAATTAGGAATGATTCATGGCATGACATGTGTACAAAGGAAAATAGGTATATAAGTCCAGATAGAGGCAGGACAATCCTCATAAACCATGAATCTTTACTGTACAAGGTCGATGTAGGATTTGTCTAAGGTGTTATACACAAAATTCATTGCAAGTAAAAAACTCCACTCTCTATTTCATGCCCTTACTTATATGAGGTCACGAGTATTTATAGGTGATTCAAGGATTTTCTCTAATCCTAAGACTTAACTATTTGATGTAAACATCTCTCTTCTTAGTCGTGGAAGGTCTTCACAATACATCTTTTGTGTCAAGGCTACATCACCTACTTGGTCCCCTTCTTGCCAACAAACTACTTAGAGAAGCTCCATGGGTTGATAACCTACCAGATGGAATACTATCTGTCCACAAGCCACATAGTCTTGTTCGAGTAATTGTAGAGTTGGACCGGACTAGCCGTTTGGTTTCTTTGCAAAAATCAGGATTATTTAACGATTGGGGTCACCAAGAAACTAAATTTTGTTACTATGGCCTTTCTCTCTCTTAATATAAGGACATTCGTAATGTCAGGTGTCCTTTCATGTGCTTATATAGCAGCTTTGAGATGATTTGCAGGTGATGTCCTCCCCCCCTCGCTTGATTAGTATAACTACGTAACTGAACAACGCTACCTAGGTTTATCCAGCAAAAATTCCTTATAAATCATGTTGTTTTACACGATAACAATACATAACAACACAGAACATGTTGTTTCATATGAAAATAACATAGAAAGTGATTCCTTAATATAATTTAGTACCAAATGCAATTCTTATGGTGCAATTTCAGTATTGTTTTATTGTAAAACAGCGAAACAGCGTATAGCGTGTTGTTTGACTTAATACAACATAATTTTACTCATCCTTTTTTTAAAAATAAATATGACAATAGTATACTCAAATTAAAAAATAATAATACTAGATTTCATGGTGCAACTTTATTTTTTTAATTAATACAATATAAAAAAAGTTATGAACATAAGATAACTTGAAAAAAATTAACAAAAGCTCATTTTATCATAATAACCTTCTAATACTTTTTTTTCTTTCATCAAATGATCTCACTCATTGAATAGAAAAATAAAAAGCTTAAATTACTTTTAAACATTTTAGAAAAAAACTAACTTCTTACGCTCTGTACTCTTTTTTGTTAGCATGCATCCGGATTTTCCGTTTTCTTTCTCACCGGAAGAACTCAACCACATCCACCAATGTGGCATTTAGCTATGGTAGCGTCTGGTGGCACCCGAAATCCAAACGCTGGAGATGATATTAGTGCTTTCTATGAAGTGAAAATTGAGTTGCTTATAAATGAATTTCTTAACTCATTGGGTCTTTTCCCCATTAACTGTGTTATATTTTCACTTTTTGGGCCACCTACCGGATGAGTTCAGGGGTCCTCATTTTCCCTCTTCTGGACAGGCCCAAAAGCATTCTAAAATCTAAATCTATTAATCTACATATACAATCTATTTGTATTTTAAACGACTCATGTAGTTAATGTGGGGCTGAGATACTTCATAGGGGTTTTGTATTTTAGATGAGAGATCTTATGTCTAAATCCAGACATAAAAGTAAAAGTAATGTCGTTTTATATTGATGCGGTGGTTGTGCATGCATTTTTTTTTAAATTATTGTTTCAATGATGGTGTTTAGCCTGAGACAATGTTCGTGTGTTATTGTTGTCAATGATGGTGTTTGTCTTGAGGCGATGTATGCGTATTATTGATGTCGATGATGGTGAGGCAACACGCCCATGAGACGAGCTTGATCTTCAACCTGTTGGCTTATATAAGCAATCATGATGAGAAAAATGATATATTCATTGTTATGGTGTGGTAAACTCTTAGGGGTTGTATGACAGCCTCTTAATCAACCTCTTAATGGTTCAGATGTCTGAATGGTTCAGCACTTAATGGTTCAGACTGTTTGTTTCACGAGCAAATGTTTGAACGGATAAGACATTTGCCTCTGAATGGTTAAGCATTATACTAATGTTGAATGGTTAAGAGGTCTAATGCTGAACGATTAAGACCTCTTATCTGAATTGGCCAGACATTTGCCTTTGAATAGTTAAACGATATACTAGCTCTTAATGGTTCAGATATCTTAATGGTTCAACACTTAATGGTTCAGACCTCTTAATGGTTCAGCACTTAATGGTTCAGCACTTAATGGTTCAGACCTTTTATTGGTTTAGCACTTAAGCATTTAGATATGGCCAAACAGCCCCTTAGTTTGTACCCACAATTAATAGTTTGTTTTGAGCCTTATATTTTAGTATTTTGTTCTGGAAAAAAAGAAAAGCATTAGGTTAACATGAGGTGGGTTCGTACATGTTTCCTGGCATTAGTAATTAATCCTTCAATGTTAATATTAAGATAAATAAATAATTGTGATATGTGGTATAAAACGAGCGATTGGTAATGATTGTAGTATTTAACCTTCGTTAATACGATACATAACACTCGGAACCGCATCAACACGCGGTTTCAATAACTAGTTTAAATTAAATTCGACTTTTTGGCACCATAAATGTCCTTGAGAAGATGAAAATATGTAGCCCAACCAATAATACAGGGGCATTCTGGTAACTTACGTATTCGCATGTGGTTAATGTTTCGTGACGCACATGTAGCATTACTTTCCTCTACATGTGCTCACGTTTTTTCTTTTTTGTTTTTCCTTTATATATGTTTTTACCATAAGTTTTGTATGAAGATGATTATCATTAGGGGACACGGCGTCCTCCTTGTGGGGATATCTAGAAAAAAAAAACAGATTATGGTGAAGGGTGATAGATTGGTGGTGGACTATGATGAGGAGAAGGATATTTATAAAGTGTTTTTTTTTCCTTTTATACTAAAAATAATATTCTATACTATGAATAATGTAAATCCATGAATAGATAGGTTTTGGTGGATTTGTTTTGGCTACAACAGTTTGTGGTATTTGCAATATGGTCCTTCTTGATCCACCTTTTAAAAGGTTTTTTTTTAGATTTTTTGTTATGAGGGAAAGGGGTTTTGGGTATGGTGCGAGGGGGCAACCCGATGGTGAGGGTCTCTCGATCGGCATCTCCTTTCCAGCTTGCATGTTGTTATTATGCTGCTTCAAAGGTCCCTGGTGGCTAGGGTTTTCGAGAGACCCTTCGTGACGGGTCGGATGGCTGGAGTTGCTGCTGCTCCGCCTCCTGTGTTCACCTAAGCGGCGCCTGTTTTCTCTTTGATGTCCTCATATTTTGTCCTTGCTGTCGGGCGTTTGATTACAAGCCCTAGGTGGCGCCGGTCGGCGCCCTTCGCTTCCGCCTAGATTAAGGTGGTGGGTTCACCGGTTGTACCTATCTATTTCGCCTTTCACGTCGCCGACCGTGCTGGGGGCTGTTGTAGTTCAAATCGTTCGATGTTCCCTGAGTTCGACATCTGCTCAGGGGTATGGTCTCTTGCGGCCATTAGGACGAATGTTGGAGGCTTCAGCTCTCTTGGGGGCAGCCGCCGGTCGGCCTCCCGTCTGCGGTTGAGGTAGAGCAGGCAGCCGTTCTCATGTCGGTAAGTGTTCTGATGTCCACTTATTTGGCCGGTTGAAGCATTACACTTTTCAGATCCATCCTCTTCTGGGTTTATGTCGATGATGATGATGGATATTGCTCATCTGAGACTTTTACATTTTTGATGATTTGGGTTTTTGCTCATCTGAGATTTTTACGTTTTTGATGATTGGGTTTTGCATGTTGTTGGGAAGGATGTGTTCTGATGTCCACTTATTTGGCCGGTTGAAGCATTACACTTTTCAGATCCATCCTCTTCTGGGTTTATGTCGATGATGATGATGGATATTACTCATCTGAGACTTTTACATTTTTGATGATTTGGGTTTTTGCTCATCTGAGACTTTTACGTTTTTGATGATTTGGGTTTTGCATGTTGTTGGGAAGGATGTTATTGATGATGACCTTGGCTCATCGACACTTATTCGAACTCATCTAACCTGATGCATCCTTTGGTCGAGCGTTATTTCATATTGTCCAGTGCCGGGCTGTGATAAGAACTGATGATACCGGTTGTTTTGGCATGGCTACCCTTTAGAGTCAGCAACCACAACTGAGTTTTTTCTAAGCTCGATTCATTACACGCGCAACGCGCGTGGATGAATACACACTAGTTTGTGTTAAAAATTAAAAAATAATTTTAATCATCAATTTTCGTGATAATTATTGAGATCAAACTGTAAGAAAAAAAATTGGTGTAAGAGTATTTTAGTCACTGTCACTTTTGTTGAATTTTAAAATTTTCTTTTATTTTTTTACATGTTCATAACTTTTGTATAGAACATTACTTTTATAAATGAAGTACATCATAAAAATGAAGGTTTTTCAATTTTTAAAGGGTTATTGGATTTTAATACTCACAACATTCATTTATTGGTTTGCGATTAATCCCAACTAGGTAAATGTTTACAAAAACACTTCCAACTTTGAGTTAATTTTCCTCAAACAATATTTTACTAACTGAGAGTTAACCCCCTTAGTTTTTTTTATAATGTAGACTGATTATGTTGTCAAAACACTAAGCAGAAAGTTAAAATCTACCATCAAGTCCATCAATTTAAAAACTTCTACACATTGAAACTCGTCAATCTCCATATCCTAATCTAAAGCACACGACTCATTGGAGTTAGATTTTGGGTGACGATAGAGGCTAAACACTAGAAAACAGACCGGATGGAGGCTGGGCGCCGACAGGGTTCGAAATAAGCTCAAAGTTGGCTACATGTCATAAAAAACTAACGAGTTAACTATCAGTTAGTAAGAGATCATTGAATAAAATATGCTTAAAGTTGAAAATGTCTGTAAACATTTCCTGAGTTGGGATTAATCGGAAACAATAACCCATTTTTATATAAGAAAACTGTGTTTTCCAACTCATTGTTTCTTCTGCTCGTTATCGTGTATTTTCATGCCCGTTTTTATGAACGTAAACAACATTGGGTTTTAGTAAAACGAAGAATTTTGAAAAAATAAATAAAATAACATTGTTGTGTACTTTTAATATGTAAAACATAATAATAAAATAGCACCAAATGAAAAACAATAACAAAAATAACACAACATAATTCAAAACATAAAACATAATAATATACATATAACATAATAATGTAAATATTAAACACAATAAACATAATACATTTAACACAAATGTAAAAAAACTAACACATATCAAGTCCCTTCTCTTTAGGCATAAAAGCACTTTTACTTAGAAATGGGGGATGATTATAGTAAAAATAGTATTTAATCTAAAAAATATAGAAGAATTATAGGCTTGACACATGTCATTCTATTGTTTTAAATAGGATGATATTTTGATGATTATGTCAAATAAATTAGCTCATTGTGTCATATACGTTCATTGTTTCATATTTTTACATCATTTGTTATATGTATTTATCATTGTAGTTCGCGTTTTAGATCATTTTATGTTATTGTTGTTATTGTTTCTATAGATTATATACACTTATTATCTATCATTATGTTTTACAATTAAAATTACAAAATGATATATTTTCACCAATGCCTTAATCAAAATCATAATGCTGAAAATAACAAAATGTTTTATTTTTGTTATTGTTTTTTATATATTATATAAATTTGTTATCTATCATTGTGTTTTACAATTAGAAGTAAACAATAACTAATGTATTTTTTAAAACTCATAGTGTTTAAGATTGAAATGATAATAAAAAACACAATGAGACATTGTGTTATTTGTCATTGTTTTTAATGTATTAGATTAATTAGTTAATTTGCTATTGTGTTTTACATATTATAGATATACAATAACATTATTCCACCTTTATACTTTTTTAAAATTCATTATTTTAAATTAACATAATAGTATTTAGAAAAACACAATAAATAACAAAAAGAAACAATGACGAGATATGAGCTTTAAAACGTAAAGAAATTATTATCTTTTTATATAACAATGTTGTACTCATTTTAAAGATGAAAAACAATTGTTTTTAAGTGTAATTTCTATAAAAAATAATATCGTACATAAAAGTTGTATCTGTTTATGAAAATAGGGGGAACTTGTAAAAAGTTAACAAAATTGGCTATTTTAAATTACCCCTCTAACAATGTTTTTTTCAATGTTTTCAGAACCGGATCGGACGTCGAACCGGACGCCTTACTGGTTTGGTGGTCGGACCGGTTGGACCGGATGGACCGGATTTAACTATATTTTAATTATATTTATATATGTAATTAAATATAAGTAATTTATATATGATTTATACATATATTTTATAGTTATATATAAAACTTAACTATATTTGTATATCCGAAGTACTAATTTATGGTTTAACACCCCGTTTTTACCCACTAAAATAAAAAAAAATATATTGAAAACCGGTAGGAACCGGGCCGGTTCGCCGGTCCAACCGCCGGTTCGGTTCAGACCGGCTGGTTCAAATGATCAAAAACGAATCACCCCTGACCGGACCGGACCAACCCCCGATTCGCGGTCGAACCGGCCGGTCCGATCCGGTCTCAACAACACTGTTTTTTTTACAAATTGGTCTCAAACATTGATTAAGAATATAGATGTCTGAGATGACTTATTATACTTTTTAGTTTTAAAAACCTTTTTATTTAAATATTTCCCTAATATATAAACAAATCATGTCCCTTCTCTTTAGGAATAAAATTTCTTTTACTTTCGAAAATAAACAAATGTCTCTATTTAATCACATAAAAACATTTGAGCGTCTACCTGTATGGTGATGATATTTTAGAATACATATGATTACGTAATTTTTGTAAAAGAAGTAAAATTAATGGTAAATTATATTTTAATAATCTAAACTATTAACTACTAACTAATATTAATTCCAATCAATATTTTCAGAACCGGATTGGATAGTGAATCAGACGTCTTACTTGTTCACTGGTCGGAGCGGTTCAACCGGTCGGACTAGATATAAAAACCGGATAAAATTATAATTATTTTATAAATATATATGTAAAAAATACGAAAAAATAAAAATATATACTTGAAAAACCGGTTTGACCGGTCCAACCCCCAGTTTATCTGGTTCGACCCTCGGTTCAACCGTTCAGGTTCCAGGTTCGACCGCCAGTTTAATACCAAAACGGTTTTAAGCACCGAACCGGACCGGATTGAAGTCCGGTTCCCGGTCCAACCGGTCGGACCGGCCGGTCCAATCCGTTTTTCAAAACAATCTAACAGTTTAACCAGTATTAATTCAAACTTTTGATTTTGTTACTAATAACAATCTCAATCTAACTGTTCGTTAACCTCTTTAGTTTTTTATGACGTATCACGTGATATGGCTCGTGGCATGACGTGTAGTATAGTTACAATTAAAAATATAAATTTATTACTCAATTCTTTTTATAAAAGATTGATAATTTTCAGAAGTATGCAATGTAAAGTTTTTGTCGTTGGTTGAGTAGCTTGGAGACAATAAACGCAAAAGTTAAGTGATATATTTATATTATTTAATTTTAATTATGTAATTCATCATGCCAAATGACACATCACTAGCAATGTTAAGTGCCACATCATCAAAAACTAACAAAGTTAAGAAGAGTTAGACTGAATGTTATTGATAACAAAATTGAATTTTGAGAGTCATTAGTCAAATTATTAGTTGAGATTAGTATCAAATAATTTGAATTATTAGAAGCTATCTTCTCTAAATTAACTAGGGGTGTATGTTCGTTGGAATTTAATAAAACTAAAATAAAATGTGAATCATATTATTATTATCTAGTTGTTTGGATTTTAGATTTCGTTGAGTTAAATCTTATTCAAAGAATGGGATGTCTAGTTGGAAAACAGAAGAAATGGAAATCGGGTTGAATTTGTTGTTCTTTACAAAAGAAATTGAACACCCCTCCGCTCACGATCGTTGTTACCACCACCATCACATTTATTGTTGGCGTCACTACCTACACTGTCACGGTTCCTAACAATAAGCACGTGAGGCAGCAGCGTCTGCCGTATGATAAATTATAAACTACAATCGTCCTAGTTATATGATTGAATGAAAGTGGATTATATTTACCCATCTCGTTGACCGACTCAAAACGTACTAATTCAAAAAACATAAAAACGTTTTATGTTTGACCCAACTCGTTTCTGAATAGAATTTATGTTGAAATGTAGACGTACTTGAATTTATACCGAAATTACATAAATGAAGAACGTAAAAATTATTGTTTAAATAATAATGTATAGGAGCAAACCTAAACTTTTAAAACTTAAAGAGACCAAATTATAATTTAACAACGACTGCCGCCCTTTTTTTTTATCAAAATACCAATCAAAGATATATTAACCACGTATACTATCATTAGATTACAATCCTGTGTGACACACGGGCTAAATCAATTTACTGTTTCATGGTTTATAATATAAAAACTTATGTTTTAAATATTGTGTATTATACGGATTGAATAAACCCATATATTACACATTCGAAAATTTAAAGTTAACATATTGGAAATTTTAATTATGGATAGTTATTAATTAATAAATAGCTATTATAACATTCACAATTAAGAGGAGCGAGAAGCGAGAAAATCAATTATTAGATGACCTGAAATGATGACAAGTGGATTTATTTTTAGTTATTAATAAGAGATTAGTAAGAGATATTAAATTGATTCATTTAATATAATTTAAACCTTTTGCTTATTTAAATATCCGGGCTTGATGTGCAAAAAATGGGCTCGATTAATTCATATGTTTTATTTTAACTGCAAATGTACAAACTTATTTAAGATAACATGCCTTAGGCCCTGTTTGATACCAGCTGACTCGGCTGGCCCGACTGACCGGCTTACTCGGTCAGCGGGTCAGCCTGTTTGATACTTGCGCGACCGTGATGACCGGGTCCAAGATGGCTGACCCAGACTTCAAAATTAAAAAGTCTGACCCGGCTGACCGCAAGTGCGACCACCTACGCGACCGCGACCACCCACCGCGACCACCTGCTCGACCACCTGCGCGACCACCCATCGCGACCGCGACCACCTGCGCGACCACCCACTGCGACCGCCGCCTTGCTCCCTCCATCACCCTCCCTTCGTCGCCCTCATTCGTCGCCCTCCTTCGCCGCCCTCCTTCGCCGCCCTTGCTCCCTACTTCACCCTCCCTTCGTCGCCCTCCTCCGCCGCGACCGGTCCACCCCTCCACCTGAGCCTCTTCACCCGCCGCCTTGCTCCCTCCTTCACCCTCCCTTCGTCGCCCTCCTCCGCCACCCTTGCGCGACCGAAGAAGATGATGGTGGAACATGGTGGTGGTTGTGGGTGGTTTTAAGATTAGGGTTTTTGTGTATATGTTTGTGTATATGTTTGTGTGAGTGTGGTGACATAAGTGTGTTCGTTTTTGTTTGGTTTTTGAAAAATAAACGTGTCTTGTTTAACACGGTAGTACTTGCATTCAATTTGGCTATTTTTATTGATTACATAAAACCAGTTAAATTTAAACTCGTTAAAACAACGGGACAATAAGGTTATTTTTACTGGGTCAGACAGATACTAATCAAACAGCCAAGTTTCAGTCAGATGGAGACTCAGTCAGAACTTCTTACTGGGTCAGCTTCTGACTCAGTCAGATCTTACTCAGTCAGCCCAATCAAATAGCCCGTTACTTTAATTGGGTTTATCTATTCACTTTCAAGTTGGGATCACGCTCCCAACCTCCCTAGAAGAAAACACACTACTGGAAAAACTCATGACTTAAACAAAAACATTTTTGCTCCCAGCGAGACCAGAACCCAATATCATTATAATTTTAATTGTCTTGGGTGTCTCATCTCAATTATAAAAAAATATGTAACAACGATTAATTTTATAAATTAAAATGTCTTATTAAATGACAGGTTAATTATTATTACTTGGTACTTACTAAGTTAGTAATAATAATACTATTGTACATACATTATTTATAGTATAATTTTAAAAGATTTGGTTATATATTTTTCATTCTCTATAAAGTGAAAGTTATAAGCTGACACATCAGCAAATAATATTCTTAAATTTACTAATTTAGTCTTCTCGAATCTCCACTCATCTTCTACACATTATCTATAACTTTTTCAAGCTTATAAAATTCATACAAAACGCCTATAGGATAAGTTTCATGAGAAAAGTCAGACATTAAAAAAAGGTGCATGTAAAATTTTAGAATAAAGATTCATGATTTCTTTTGCTATTATATATACTTTAAAAGTTATAGAGTAAAGATTTTAAGCTTTAGGTACAAATAATTGATGCATAGGTAAATTTGTAATTATTTGTTATGGTACTGGCAGTTTTGTAATGATATTAGCATCAATGTGTCCGTTGCTTGAACTTATGTTTGTTATTTATTTAATAATATTATTACATTCATATTAAAATATATAAAATGTGAGTTTACTGGTACAATTAAGTTTTATAATTTTGATTTGACCACAAAAATTTTTGTTTTTGATTTCTTAACATCAAATTTCAACGTTCTACATTAGTTTTTGTTGTTTACTGAGTATCATTTTATATGCTTAGGGTACACACAGATAAGCAGAGGACATTCACTCTTTTTCTCTGACAAGATCACATTAAACTCTATCAGCATCATCGGCGAAAACCCATATGTCTTTCTCCGTTCGATGTTGGTGAATGGAGAAGAACGGCAACGCGAACCACATTGCTGAAAAAAATGGAAGTTTGCTAGTAAAGATTTGTTTTTTTATCACACCATCGCACAACATGACTATAATTTCCAATCACAACCATCTTTTTTGATAAGTTCAATTTGCAAATCCATCATCTCCAAACCGAATAACATCAATGAATGATGTCATCGTTGCGATACCTTGACAAACCTAACCGCTTAAAAGCAAACAACAACATTCTCGATATCTTGGTATCTTTTATAGTTTAACGAGCTTAACCGATCGCGACCAAACTAATGCTACGTTACGCAGGAAAAAAAACGACCATACTCCCGCCGCGAAGCGCGGTGATATAACTAGTTGTTATATATATTAAATAGAACAACACATGTGCTACAAGAGAGTTTTTTGTGTTTTAATATCGATCACTAAAGTTTCGGAACTTACATGTCCTTACCTTTTAATTTTGTGGTTTTATTTTTAGTCACATAGGTAATTTTGGCATCTAATTTTTGGTAAAATGCCATTTTTGTTCCCCCTATTTTCTATAAATGTAAAACAAAAGTTGGTTTTATATAATTCTATAAATCCACTATTTTTAACCCTTTTAGTTACATTATTTTTCCAGCATCATTATCGAGATGAACCAACTATGAGTGGAAAGTATCTTTTCTGACATTTATATTATTTTAACCAGCTTTACTATACGGTTTTTTATAGTTTTCAACAAACTGAAAAAATAATAACCAAACTCATGACGCGTAACTCCGGAGAAAACAACCGAACTTCTAATATTTTTATTATAGTAAAAGAAATATTTCTAATTAAAAAAGGCAGCAAATCTTGGAGAAAACTAAAATCAAACTTAATAGAAAATAAAAACATTGCTTTTAAACAAGGAGGTTACAACAACAGGTTACCTATACTTTAAAAATCAAAATGAACATCAACTATGCATGAAATACAAGTATCTTATGCATGGCTTTTTTTTGTCTTCTAACAAATGTTTTTTTGCTTTCAATTTAGCTCCTGCAAGTTTAACTAGATGTACAGATCATACCATCTACTTATATATTTGTTTTTTGGGCATATTTATATTTTTTTGTTTCTATTTTGTTTTTTTTTGTTTTCCTCTGTAAGTTTAAAACTTAACATATAATAAAACTAAAGTAAATTACCGTTTGCATCCCTGAGGTTTGATAATTTTAACCATTTGCATCCCTACAGTTTAAAATCCTCATATACCCCCTAACGTTTTATTTTTGTTCTCATTTGCATCCAAATGACTAACGACGTTAAATAATTCAGTTAACTTTTTATAAAATGACAAAATTACTCCCGAAAATCCCCAAATCATCATCTTCTTCAACCCCACTTCACCTCTTCAACCACATCTCCAAACAATCACCACCTCACTCCTCCTTCTCACCGGCGACACCGTCACCGTCGACCCACATCCTCCGCCGCGGCGGCCGCCAGTCGGTGTAAACCGCCAGAGCCACACCACCACCCATCTCCGCCGTAAGACCACCGTCCTCCGCCACCGCTGCAACCTTCCACCGTCTCCCGGAGCTCATTTCAACGCCACCGACGACGTCGTATCATCATCGTCTTCGTCGTCGGAAAAGTCAAAATCAAAATCCCCATCGTCAAAAACCTGTTGGGGGCATGAATTTCTGCAAGAAAGCAACAATTTAACACGAATCTTGTGCATAATCGTCTTGATTTTGTTGAATACGATGGTGAAAGTGGCGAAAGCTGCAAGAATTAGAGCTCCAAACGTCCATAAGCTGTAGAAGTGTGGGAGTTTATCGATTGAAGAAAGTTTGGGGATTAGAGATGGGTTTTGTAAGCATTTCATCTGGGCTTCGAAATCACCGATGAGATTAAGGTCTGTGATTTCCATGTTGATGATGGTGATTTAGAGATGAGAGAATAGGGGAGAAGAAGAAGATGATGAATTGGGGGATTTATAATGATGGTTTGGTGAGTTTAGGGGAGGCGTTGAAGAAAGAGTGAGGAGTTGGTGGGGTTGTGGGTTAAGGGTTAAGAGATAGAGAGAGAAAGAGATAAAGAGAGAAAGGGTAATTTTATCATTTCATAAAAAATTAACAGAATTATTTAACGTCGTTGGTCATTTGGATGCAAACGGCAACAAAAATAAAACGTTAGGGGGTATTTGAGGATTTTTAAACTGTATGGATGCAAATGGTTAAAATGACCAAACCTCAGGTATACAAACGGTAATTTACTCATAAAACTATGAATATATAATTACGACGTACTTATTTTTTTATGTTTCGATTAGGTTTCACTAAAAACGATGTTGCGTGACAAAATGTCCAAGTCAACAAAGCAAAATATACAAGTTTTCAAAGACAATTCAATGTTTTAATTTTCTTATAGGTTTTCTTTCTTTCTTTGTTAAGATCTTTATTTGTACATAATTTTTTTATCATCATTAATACTCTTAACCTTTACCTTCTTTTATGGTTGCGATGCACTTAATTTTGACTACGTTCGGACTTGAATTTTTTAGTGCTCTCGTTTTTTATATATTGCAGGACCGGGTGAAGGGTTAGCACTTACAACACAACAACACAATGAGGAGAGTGTATTAGAACACTTAACAGATCAAATGGGGAACCGGTTATGATGATGCTATGAACGCACGAGTAACTTCAGAAAGAAAAGATAACAACACAAGTGGTTGGTTTTCAAGGATGTTGTATATTGCTTCTCAAATTCAAGTTACAAGTATTCAGCATACATACATTACAAGACTTTGAGATACTATGTAATACAACCTACAGACGGCCATACTTTGAAGGCCAACTGGATACACGAATTAGACAACACAATCCATGTAGAGTCAAAAGGCAGATTTGCCTTTTAGCTAGTGACTATGACATGCCATACCTCACATCCTAATATATTACAAAAAGGATAAAGGTACATAAAGTAGAAAGGTTTGACCCAAGACCTCAATGTACAGTTTTCCTAAAGCATGGACCTTTTCACCAACTCATACAAGTTGGTGACCAACCAGAGTGGGCAGCGGCAAAGTGGTTCAGCTTTGCAGAAAAAGTACATCAGATAAAGCATGTATGATAAAAGTCTTCGGAAGAATCTGTCTTGGTTTTTTGGCTTCAGCAGACTTTGTCTTGAAGCTAAGAAAGACTTCATTTCTGGCTTCTGAAGATATTGGTCTTGGCTATGAAAGATTTTACACTTGAAATGTTTCTGAATTGGTGTAAAACTTTCGTAACAATACTACTTCATGATCTGTGCAGCATGCAGGAGGACTTGATCATTTCATAGAACTACTGAAAAAAGAACTGTCACAACTACTGAAGAATACTTCTTCAGCTGTTGTTATAACTACTGAAAAAGGATCATCACAACTACTGAAGAATACTTCTTCAGCTGTTGTGATAACTACTGAATAAATACTTCTTCAGCTGTTGTGATAACTACTGAAGGATCATCACAACTACTGAAGAATACTTCTTCAGTTGTTGTGACAACTACTGAAAACTGTCTTCAGACTTTGTCTTCAGACTTTGTCTTCAGTTGATATCTTCAGCTGATGTCTTCAGCTGTTGTCTTCAGCTGTTACCTTCAGCTGTTGTCTTCAGTTGATGTCTTCAGCTGATGTCTTCAGCTGTTACCTTCAGCTGTTGTCTTCAGCTGATGTCTTCAGCTGTTACCTTCAGCTGTTGTCTTCAGTTGATGTCTTCAGCTAATGTCTTCAGTTGTTACCTTCAGCTGTTGTCTTCAGCTGATGTCTTCTGCTGTTGTCTTCAGTAGATGGTTTCAAGAGTGTTTTGGCTGCATCAGACTTCTCGGAGAGGGAGTTTGACACTTGAGGATATTCAACAGCTCACTGTCTTCCTGATGTAAGAGGAGCCATTTGAATTGGAGATGATTTGGCTTTCTCTTCTTGCACTTCCTTAGGATGTTCTGATTCATCCTGAGGATCAGAGGAGGTTGATTTTGACTTCTTCTTCTTCTTTGCATCAGATTTAGAAGTCATTCTCTTCTTCCTCTTTGCAGTCTTTTACTGAGAAGACTGGCCTGCAGCACCTTGTAGATTAGTTGTGTCTTCCTCAGTTGGGTGTTCCTCCCTCACAGGTTCAGAAGGAGAGGGAGTTTGACCTTGTTGTGGGTCAGATGTTAAGGCTGGCCTTTGACCTTGCTGTTTATCAATAGTTGAAGAGGCTGGCCTTTGACCCTGCTGTGGATTAGAAGATGAAGCTGGAGGTTCTTGTTTGAGTTGTCTTTTATTGTTCAAACTTAACCTCTACTTGAGGTAGAGCTTGACTTGGAGGAATGTGCAAGTCAGCAAGCTCTCCACTCTTGATCTTCTGCTTGATCACCCTGATATGCTCATCCAGAGTAGATAGAGACATAGGGCCAAGTCTCCTTCCAGAGAATCCATACAGCTTCAAGAAGCTCATCATTCTTTGTCTATCATCAGACTTTTTCAAGTTCTTCTGAATGAGAGCTCTTGACTTAGCAGCTTCTTCCCTTATTTTCTTCTTTGTTAACTTCTGTTCTTTGAGTACTTGAAGTTCAAGTTGTTTGAGATACTCAAACTCAATGTACTCAAAGGACAAAGGAAGAAGTGCTTCTGTCTGGTAGAAGCCTGTGGCACTCAGTTAGTCTATCATTCTTTGTTTATTTGTTTCTTTATCTACCTGAGGTTCTTGTGTAGCAGCCACAGCCTCTTGCACAGGACTTTTTTGAACTGGCGAGAGAGTAGGAATATGCTTGTATAATCTTTGTTATCTTTTCTTCTCTTTGATCTCAAGAAGAATTCTTGCATCTTCAGCTTCCTTCCTTTCTCTTGACATTTCCATGTCAGCCAGATCATTTAGTTCCTTTAAGGGGAGAGATATAATCTCATCTATGTCATAGTTCCTGGTCTGTAAGTAAGTAATCCTGACTGCCCTCAACTCATCATTTTGAGTGTTTGGTCTGTGAGCAGCCCTGATTGCAGCTTGCATGAAGCTTGAAGACCCAGTGGAACTTACTCCCCTTAGCTTCCTCTTTCTCTCTCTTTCCTCCTCCTCAATCTCCTCAGGGGTTAGAACCCTTTTCCCCTTGTCACCCACAGACCTTTGTGACACAGGGTGGAGAGAGCTTTGGCCTTCATTGCTTGGTGTAGCATCCAAACTCTGACCAGAGAGAGACTGTGATACACCTTCACCAGCAGATGTTTCACTGAGGGGTTGAGTTGCTGAAGTAGTTGTTGTGGTGACAGGTGTTTCAATTTCTGTCACTTCATCAGTTGACTATAAGACAGGACTTTCAGGTTCTATCACTGGGCCTGCTAAAGGGACGCCCTCCAGGATATCTGGACGCCCTGCTTACGGGCCGTAAGGCCCTTCACGGGCCGTATGGTCTGTCGCAAGTCAAATCGATCATTCAGAAACGTAATTCAAAAACGTAACGGCCCGTGAATATGATCACGGTCGTGTGTATTTACGGCCCGTGAATTTCTTCACGGCCCATATGGAATTCGTCTTACGGGCCGTGAACTTACTTACGGGTCCTAGTTTCACTTTTAATAATTTGACGAGATATATTATTCCTCGTTTTTCGTGTAATTTTGTATTTATTACGTTATTTAATATGACGTAATATTCCTCGATAGTCGTGTAAATTTGTATTTATTACATTATTTGATATGACGTAATATTCCTCGATATTCGTGTTAATTATGTGACGAGATGCAATATTCCATTTCAACTACTATATAAACGTTAGTTTATAAATTCATTTCATAATTCAACGATATAAATTCATTTCATTTCAACTACTACATAAACGCAATATTCCATTTCAAGTACTATATAAACGTTAATATCTAACGTTACGATGTCTTTCTGGGATAGCAACTATTTATTCGGTTCGGAATCTAACTATTACCCTCAGGAGGGTTACAGTTATTACGATGAGGCTGCTTCAAACTATCTAGGACAGTTCGCGTCCAATTACGGCGGGAATGACGGCGGCGATGACGGGGGTGATAACGGTGGCGATAGCAGCGGGGATAATGACGGTTCTGGTTCCGGTAAAAAGGGTTTATACGACACGAATCAGGTTATAAGATATATCATATTTAATTTTACTTTCATTTTACTATCATTTAGTAATAACTAACTAAAAATATTAAATTGATTAGGTTTTCTCATCTCGTGAAGAATTAGTTGATTGGGCAACTAACGTGGGGCGAGATAATGGGTTCGTTATTGTCACCAAACGTTCAAAAAGAAATTCGAATGGTTTGGTGGTTAAAATTTGGTTGAAATGCGATCGGGGTGGTGTATATAAGGGAGCATCCACTCTAAGAAAAAGTGGCACGAAAAAAACAAACTGTCAATTTGAATTGCAGGGTAAGTACCAGATGCAGAGAGATGGGTGGATTATAGTTGTTGTGGATGATACTCATAACCATGAACCTGCTGAACACCTGGAAGGACATGCATACGCAATGAGGCTCACCGAAAATGAGCTTTCTACTGTAAAGAATCTGACCGAGCAAAATATTGACCTTCGAAACATTCTAGGCACGTTGAGGGAACAAAATCCCAATAACGTGTCTGGGTTACGAACCGTATATAATGCTCGGGCAAAAATAAAAAAGTCCACCAGAATTGGTGAAACCCCAATGCAGGTTTTTTTTTCTATACTACAACAACATCAATATATTTACACCCCTCACATTGAGGAACCGACAAATACCGTCGACGGGGTTTTTTTATACATCCCACATCTCACACATTATGGCGTGCTTACCCACACGTGCTGATGATTGACACAACATACAAAACTAACTTGTATAAAATGCCTTTTGTTCAAATGGTTGGTGTGACATCCACCCTGAAATCTTTTTCTGTTGCTCACGCATTCATTGATTATGAGCGTGAAGCCAACTTCAGATGGGTGTTAGAGCAACTAAAAGCAACGCTGGAAGATAAGTGTATGGAGCCCCGTGTTATACTAACCGACCGAGACCTCGCTCTGATGAATGCGTCAGAAGAAGTTTTTCCGAGTGCTGTTCGATTACTTTGCAGATGACATATTTCGGAAAATATTGCTAAACATTGTAAGGCGAGTTTTTCAAATGAAGAGTGGGGTGCTTTTCAGCATGTGTGGTCGGTACTTATTAACTCTGAAACGGAGGACATATACGCTTATAATTACGACCGGCTTTATCGCAGATTGGTGTCCAACCATTCAAGTAAGTTTTCTAGTGTTATTCTTAAAAATATATGTATATTTATATAAAATAAGTGCATTTTTTTAATAGGAGTGCTGATGTACCTAAAAAATAACTGGTTGGACCCCTACAAAGAGAGATTTGTGTCGGCGTGGATAAATAGAAGTTATAACTTCGGTCAGCACACAACGAACCGAGTTGAGAGCCAACATTCGTTGTTGAAAAGTTACCTGAAAGCAACCAATAGCACCCTGGATAGATTTATTCCTTTCATTAATAATATCTTAGCTACCCAGGAAATTGCTATAAAAGAAAGTTTTACCAAAAGCAAAATCATGCTTATGGTGCAGTATAATCATGAAGTGCTTAAATTGCTGCGAGGTAACGTTTCTATTGCGGCTTTGGATATGTTAGTCGGTGAGATTAACAGGATAAATCATCTAATTATATCCAAAGAATCATGTGGCTGCCATCTTTTTACCAGCTTTGGTCTTCCGTGTGCTTGTAAATTAAACAATTACTTTCAAACAGGTGAATGTTCTTTTACGTTTTTTATTTTTTCATGAAAACTTTTATTATATTTTATTTAATATATTATTTTATAGGTCAATGTATCCCGCTCGATGCCATTGATGTTTTTTGGAGGAAGCTAGATTTTTCACCCGCGTATATTGTACGGGAGGTTCAAGTAGATGTACATAAAGAGATGGAGATGGTGACAAAACATTTACTTGTCCAACCCGAAAATGTGAAAAGATCTTTGATTAATATTTTCAAATCTTTCGTTACTCCTTCAAAAATGGATAAAAAACCTCCTAAAGTCCAAACAAATACACGGGGTCGTCCAAAAAAAGATAAGCAAAAAGAAACAATATTAGACGCCCCCAGACATAGTTCATATGTTCAACCGAGAGAAAATTTTGAAGGTCCGCCAACATATTCAAGTTCGGTGGTGAAGTCAAAACAAGGGCCTTTGCAGCGCAGTCAATCCATGTCTTCAAAATCAAGAGCCAAAGATGGATTATCTCAACAGAGTTCCAAGTTTTCATATATCCCGGGCGACGAAGATAAAAACAATTTTTTCCGGTTTAACCGCTGGATTCCATCATTCTTTTTCCCGTATATTTCAGGTGCGGATGATGTTTTAGCGGACGGCAATTGTGGTTTTCGTGCTATAGCACTCGCACTGGGATATGGTGAAAATCACTGGCGTTTTATACGTACGGAACTTATATCTGAGTTGGATGAAAACAGACATAGGTACGCTGCGATGTTTCCTGATATAAACGAAATAAGGGAATCATTAAACTGGAACGGGTTAGGTGCGGCTCCACACAAAAATTGGATGACAGTGCCACCTGCTACAATCCTTATTGCTAACAGGTTTCGAGTGGTTATAATTTTTATATCGATCGGCAACTCCGCTACTTTTTTCCCGTTCTGGTTATCTCCTCGTGATATCAGTGAACATCATATAATTTCAATTGCTTATGTTCAAGATTGCCATTTCATTAGAATTCGATTAGTGGGTGACTATCCAATGCCTGTTCCGAGCAAATATTGGCATTTGTACAAAACAGAAAACGCCAATGATTGGGAGGCTATATACGGAAGTCGAATTCAAAAATATCTTGAACTAAGGCCCGTAGACCCGGTTGAACATGTAGATTTAGTATAGTTTACACATTTATCAATTCTTTCAATTCTTTATTTATTCAATTCTTTATTGTTGTTGAATTGTAAACATGTAATCAATTCTTTCGTTTTCTAAAGATAAATGCAATAAGAAGATTATCGAATTTTTCTTCAACCTTTGAATTTTGTTTATATGAGCTGGGCATTTGGTTAGCATAAAAGGTGTGTAGGAATGTTAATGATATGAGATGCATAATATATGTTGAGATTCAAGTATGAGCTGGGCATTTGGTTAGCATCAAACAATAGGCATAATTATGAATCGCATAATAGATAATACTTATTTGTTAACAATTAGTAGAAATATTTTTTACCTTGCCCTGAATGACGCTCAAAAATAGGCGGCCATGCAGTGAGCTAGATTCACCCGTCTGGGTGAAAGCAAGGCCCTCAAAAAAAATAAGTCAAGGAGCGACACCTGCTCCATGCTCTGGTCTCTGCCGGCAATGGTGCCGGCAATGCACCGGTGTAGATACCGATGCAAAGGATCCCTAATAGAGGTCGCCCTAATGGCGCCCTCCCACGGCTGGTCGGAAATGGTCGGCCACCATCCGACCAAAGGAGCCGGCTCCGACTGGACCTCGTCAGAATAAAAACGAGGATCCTCCGTCTCCTCGTGGGTGTAAAACCCAAGAGTAACCGCCCACTGGGCGAGGGTGAACTCGTACCTACCGGTCCCCAGCATAAATCGAACCGCTATGTGCTGGCGGGGGTCCTGATCCTCAAAGGCGGGAGTGAACAGAAACGTACACAAAAACTGCAACGTCAGCTCCCGGTAGCCCCTCCTCTATCCCAAATCAAACATCCGCCTCCACGGCGTCTCTCCGTCCAGCCCGATGATATCCTGGGCACGTGCTATGTCTCCGACCTCCTCCAGCACGTTCCAGTCGATGGTGCGTGTCCCCTTCAGGGGACGTCTAATCAGCTTCCACAGCTTTTGCCGTGGCTGGGTCTCCCTCGGAAAAAGAAGATCAGGGTGTGGGTCCAGAAAGTCACCCTGACCCTCGGGCTCAGTCTCCGGACGTGTACGTTTGCGGGGCGGCATAATCTGCAAAAAAAAAATAATAAATTCACCAGAAAAAAAGGGTTACGGCCCGTGAAGATCCCTCACGGCCCGTAACCCACTGAAGTTTCAAAGGGTTACGGCCCGTAAAGGAGGGTCACGGCCCGTAACCCTTTGAAAATTCAAAAGGTTACGGCCCGTGACTACCCTTCACGGCCCGTAACCCCCAAAACATTTCAATTTTCCAGTTTTTTTAAATATAATTTTAATATATTTAAACGAAAAATACACAAAAATAAAATACGGATTTGAATACGTACCGTAGTAAGGAGTCGGATGTATGAAAATGATGAAAATACGGAGGTCGTGACGGAGTAAATCGTATGTGTGTTTTGGGGGCGTAAATGAACAAATGGGCCGTGAGGTCCTATATATTATCGGACCTCACGGTCGTGAAGGGTCTCACGGCCCGTTACCAATTTATCATACGGCCCGTGACTGTTGTCACGGCCCGTTATGCTTTGTAGTTTTTAAAAACAGACCGTTTACACTACACGGCCGTATGGGGACATTGTCACGGCCTGTAAAGACCCTCACGGGCCGTATAAAACTTTTTTAAGTCTATAAATTCAGCCGCTTGACACAAACAATTCACACAGATTTACTCAATACCCAAAACATGAGTGCTACAAGTGATCAAAATCCGTGGACGGATGAAGAGGAGGTGACTTTAGTAAGATCTTGTATCGAAAATTCAGGTACTATCCCGCCAAATTCAATATTTTGGAACCGGGTTTCAACTCGTTTTCATCAAATTCTCGAACGTGAAGAATATCGCACCACTTGTGAACTTAGCAACAATTGGTCTGACTTGAGAAGGAAGGTCACGACATTTCACCAGCTCTACAAAGACGTTTACAACAATCGAAATATGTTATGGAATGATACGGATATTATGACAAGAACTCAAGAAATATATCGGGAGAAATTTGGAATTTCCTTCAACCATTTTGCGGCTTGGATCTTTTATAAAGATCAAGAAGATTAAAAATTATGTGTTTTAATTTTGTGTGATAATAACGGTTTATCGTTTTTAAAAAAGTGTACTAATAAACGTTTATGTTTTAATAAAATATTTCATTACTGTTCTACATTACACGTCTAGAATACAGTTCGTCTGCCATTAATCTTCGGAATCTAAAGCAAGCATCCTGTAAGCTAACCTTTTGCCACTCTAAAGATCTATTTTGAACCAACCTACGCAATAACATACAAATTACAACTCCCGAATCTCGACCAATATGACCGGCGTTAGGGGGCCAAACGGTTTCACCCGATACCACCATTTCTTCGATTTCTTCTTGTCCGGAGTGCTGCCAATATTGTATACATGACAGAAAATGTAAAAAGTACGATTCGAATTGTACGAAAATCGTTCGCGCATTACGATGAATGCACCATGAATCATCACACGTATTTGGTCGGCATTCGTATGGAGAATATATACGAACTTGTAGTGAGTCCATAGAAATCTTAAAAAGATACCAATTTTCTTCGTCATCAGTCATTGGTACGTAAACCTACAAAACAATTTAATTCACGGTTATAAATTTATGATTTTTATTGTAAAACATGAAAACAGTATTACCGTATCAACTTCCCATAACGCAGGATATAGACAGTCACTCCCGTCTCCATATTCGTTACCATTAACGGACCCCGAGTATATTAAGTTAAACCACTCAAATGGGAGAATCGTCCAACGATCACTACCCGGCAACTCTTCGGTTCTACGTATTTCTTCGTATCTCCATATTGTGAGTCTATTTGTCCACGCCCGAACATGCTATAAAACAACAACTTTTTAATTGTTAGAATTTTAAAATAAAATAAAATATATAAAAAAACTTTAAATCATACCTCTGTACCTAAAGACACGTTTCCGAGTAATTCACGTCAAAACTGTAACGGAATATCGGAATGACCCATGTAATACACTCTACATGTTTGGGAGTCACCGTTACGTATAAAGTGAATAATATTCTGAGACCAGTTCCTCCCGTTCTGCCAATTATGGTTATCTATTGGATCAGGAATACTTTCCACAATATCTCGTGAGTTTGAAGATGACTCATTTTGACGTCTTCTCCTACCTCCACGAGAAGACATTTTAACTGTTTCATTTCTCACTAACCATATAACAAGTCATATATATAACGGTTTATATAGAATCTTAAATCGAATCAAGGAATAATACGTCGCGTCACATAATTATAAAATTTAAAAACGCACGCAAATCGAGGAAAGTAAATTCTCAGAAGGACAATTACGGGCCGTGAGAGAACTCACGGGCCGTTATGTGAGATGTTCACGGTCCGTGGGGATGGGATTTTACGGGCCGTTATGTATTACACGGCCCGTGAGTAGATGTTGGTGTGAAAATTAAATGTTGAAACCCATACGGCCCGTGAGGCCCTTCACGGGCCGTGACAAAAGTCAAAGGGCGTATGTTTAACACCTGACAGGGTGTTTAATTAGCTGGGGCCTTATTTTAACCAGCTTTACTATACGGTTTTTTATAGTTTTCAACAAACTGAAAAAATAATAACCAAACTCATGACGCGTAACTCCGGAGAAAACAACCGAACTTCTAATATTTTTATTATAGTAAAAGAAATATTTCTAATTAAAAAAGGCAGCAAATCTTGGAGAAAACTAAAATCAAACTTAATAGAAAATAAAAACATTGCTTTTAAACAAGGAGGTTACAACAACAGGTTACCTATACTTTAAAAATCAAAATGAACATCAACTATGCATGAAATACAAGTATCTTATGAATGGCTTTTTTTTTGTCTTCTAACAAATGTTTTTTTGCTTTCAATTTAGCTCCTGCAAGTTTAACTAGATGTACAGATCATACCATCTACTTATATATTTGTTTTTTGGGCATATTTATATTTTTTTTGTTTCTATTTTGTTTTTTTTTGTTTTCCTCTGTAAGTTTAAAACTTAACATATAATAAAACTAAAGTAAATTACCGTTTGCATCCCTGAGGTTTGGTAATTTTAACCATTTGCATCCCTACAGTTTAAAATCCTCATATACCCCCTAACGTTTTATTTTTGTTCTCATTTGCATCCAAATGACTAACGACGTTAAATAATTCAGTTAACTTTTTATAAAATAACAAAATTACTCCCGAAAATCCCCAAATCATCATCTTCTTCAACCCCTCTTCACCTCTTCAACCACATCTCCAAACAATCACCACCTCACTCCTCCTTCTCACCGGCGACACCGTCATCGTCGACCCACATCCTCCGCCGCGGCGGCCGCCAGTCGGTGTAAACCGCCAGAGCCACACCACCACCCATCTCCGCCGTAAGACCACCGTCCTCCGCCACCGCTGCAACCTCCCACCGTCTCCCGGAGCTCATTTCAACGCCACCGACGACGTCATATCATCATCGTCTTCGTCGTTGGAAAAGTCAAAATCAAAATCCCCATCGTCAAAAACCTGTTGGGGGCATGAATTTCTGCAAGAAAGCAACAATTTAACACGAATCTTGTGCATAATCGTCTTGATTTTGTTGAATAAGGTGGTGAAAGTGGCGAAAGCTGCAAGAATTAGAGCTCCAAACGTCCATAAGCTGTAGAAGTGTGGGAGTTTATCGATTGAAGAAAGTTTGGGGATTAGAGATGGGTTTTGTAAGCATTTCATCTGGGCTTCGAAATCGCCGATGAGATTAAGGTCTGTGATTTCCATGTTGATGATGGTGATTTAGAGATGAGAGAATAGGGGAGAAGAAGAAGATGATGAATTGGGGGATTTATAATGATGGTTTGGTGAGTTTAGGGGAGGCGTTGAAGAAAGAGTGAGGAGTTGGTGGGGTTGTGGGTTAAGGGTTAAGAGATAGAGAGAGAAAGAGATAAAGAGAGAAAGGGTAATTTTGTCATTTCATAAAAAATTAACAGAATTATTTAACGTCGTTGGTCATTTGGATGCAAACGGCAACAAAAATAAAACGTTAGGGGGTATTTGAAGATTTTTAAACTGTATGGATGCAAATGGTTAAAATGACCAAACCTCAGGTATGCAAATGGTAATTTACTCATAAAACTATGAATATATAATTACGACGTACTTATTTTTTTATGTTTCGATTAGGTTTCACTAAAAACGATGTTGCATGACAAAATGTCCAAGTCAACAAAGCAAAATATACAAGTTTTCAAAGACAATTCAATGTTTTAATTTTCTTATAGGTTTTCTTTCTTTCTTTGTTAAGATCTTTATTTGTACATAATTTTTTTATCATCATTAATACTCTTAACCTTTACCTTCTTTTATGGTTGCGATGCACTTAATTTGACTACGTTCGGACTTGAATTTTTTAGTGGTCTCGTTTTTTATATATTGCAGGACCGGGTGAAGGGTTAGCACTTACAACACAACAACACAATGAGGAGAGTGTATTAGAACACTTAACAGATCAAATGGGGAACCGGTTATGATGATGCTATGAACGCACGAGTAACTTCAGAAAGAAAAGATAACAACACAAGTGGTTGGTTTTCAAGGATGTTGTATATTGCTTCTCAAATTCAAGTTACAAGTATTCAGCATACATACATTACAAGACTTTGAGATACTATATAATACAACCTACAGACGGCCATACTTTGAAGGCCAACTGGATGCACGAATTAGACAACACAATCCATGTAGAGTCAAAAGGCAGATTTGCCTTTTAGCTAGTGACTATGACATGCCATACCTCACATCCTAATATATTACAAAAAGGATAAAGGTACATAAAGTAGAAAGGTTTGACCCAAGACCTCAATGTACAGTTTTCCTAAAGCATGGACCTTTTCACCAACTCATACAAGTTGGTGACCAACCAGAGTGGGCAGCGGCAAAGTGGTTCAGCTTTGCAGAAAAAGTACATCAGATAAAGCATGTATGATAAAAGTCTTCGGAAGAATCTGTCTTGGTTTTTTGGCTTCAGCAGACTTTGTCTTGAAGCTAAGAAAGACTTCATTTCTGGCTTCTGAAGATATTGGTCTTGGCTATGAAAGATTTTACACTTGAAATGTTTCTGAATTGGTGTAAAACTTTCGTAACAATACTACTTCATGATCTGTGCAGCATGCAGGAGGACTTGATCATTTCATAGAACTACTGAAAGAAGAACTGTCACAACTACTGAAGAATACTTCTTCAGCTGTTGTTATAACTACTGAAAAAGGATCATCACAACTACTGAAGAATACTTCTTCAGCTGTTGTGATAACTACTGAAGAAATACTTCTTCAGCTGTTGTGATAACTACTGAAGGATCATCACAACTACTGAAGAATACTTCTTCAGTTGTTGTGACAACTACTAAAAGCTGTCTTCAGACTTTGTCTTCAGACTTTGTCTTCAGTTGATATCTTCAGCTGATGTCTTCAGCTGTTGTCTTCAGCTGTTACCTTCAGCTGTTGTCTTCAGTTGATGTCTTCAGCTGATGTCTTCAGCTGTTACCTTCAGCTGTTGTCTTCAGCTGATGTCTTCAGCTGTTACCTTCAGCTGTTGTCTTCAGTTGATGTCTTCAGCTAATGTCTTCAGTTGTTACCTTCAGCTGTTGTCTTCAGCTGATGTCTTCTGCTGTTGTCTTCAGTAGATGGTTTCAAGAGTGTTTTGGCTGCATCAGACTTCTCGGAGAGGGAGTTTGACACTTGAGGATATTCAACAGCTCACTGTCTTCCTGATGTAAGAGGAGCCATTTGAATTGGAGATGATTTGGCTTTCTCTGCTTGCACTTACTTAGGATGTTCTGATTCATCCTGAGGATCAGAGGAGGTTGATTTTGTCTTCTTCTTCTTCTTTGCATCAGATTTAGAAGTCATTCTCTTCTTCCTCTTTGCAGTCTTTTACTGAGAAGACTGGCCTGCAGCACCTTGTAGATTAGTTGTGTCTTCCTCAGTTGGGTGTTCCTCCCTCACAGGTTCAGAAGGAGAGGGAGTTTGACCTTGTTGTGGGTCAGATGTTGAGGCTGGCCTTTGACCTTGCTGTTTATCAATAGTTGAAGAGGCTGGCCTTTGACCCTGCTGTGGATTAGAAGATGAAGCTGGAGGTTCTTGTTTGAGTTGTCTTTTATTGTTCAAACTTAACCTCTACTTGAGGTAGAGCTTGACTTGGAGGAATGTGCAAGTCAGCAAGCTCTCCGCTCTTGATCTTCTGCTTGATCACCCTGATATGCTCATCCAGAGTAGATAGAGACATAGGGCCAAGTCTCCTTCCAGAGAATCCATACAGCTTCAAGAAGCTCATCATTCTTTGTCTATCATCAGACTTTTTCAAGTTCTTCTGAATGAGAGCTCTTGACTTAGCAGCTTCTTCCCTTATTTTCTTCTTTGTTAACTTCTGTTCTTTGAGTACTTGAAGTTCAAGTTGTCTGAAATACTCAAACTCAATGTACTCAAAGGACAAAGGAAGAAGTGCTTCTGTCTGGTAGAAGCCTGTGGCACTCAGTTAGTCTATCATTCTTTGTTTATTTGTTTCTTTATCTACCTGAGGTTCTTCTGTAGCAGCCACAGTCTCTTGCACAGGACTTTTTTGAACTGGCGAGAGAGTAGGAATATGCTTGTATAATCTTTGTTATCTTTTCTTCTCTTTGATCTCAAGAAGAATTCTTGCATCTTCAGCTTCCTTCCTTTCTCTTGACATTTCCATGTCAGCCAGATCATTTAGTTCCTTTAAGGGGAGAGATATAATCTCATCTATGTCATAGTTCCTGGTCTGTAAGTAAGTAATCCTGACTGCCCTCAACTCATCATTTTGAGTGTTTGGTCTGTGAGCAGCCCTGATTGCAGCTTGCATGAAGCTTGAAGACCCAGTGGAACTTACTCCCCTTAGCTTCCTCTTTCTCTCTCTTTCCTCCTCCTCAATCTCCTCAGGGGTTAGAACCCTTTTCCCCTTGTCACCCACAGACCTTTGTGACACAGGGTGGAGAGAGCTTTGGCCTTCATTGCTTGGTGTAGCATCCAAACTCTGACCAGAGAGAGACTGTGATACACCTTCACCAGCAGATGTTTCACTGAGGGGTTGAGTTGCTGAAGTAGTTGTTGTGGTGACAGGTGTTTCAATTTCTGTCACTTCATCAGTTGACTGTAAGACAGGACTTTCAGGTTCTATCACTGGGCCTTCAGTCAAGGTTTTCCCTTTGAAGCTAATCTCAGGGTCTGCCTCAACATCCAGTTGACCAATGATATTACCTGATTGCCTTGGTCTATCTTCTTCAGCTTCTTGCCTTGATACACCCTCCCTAAAAAGACTTTGAAACAAGCAGTCTAGGATATTCACATCAATGTGAACTTGAGGAGGTTGCTGAGTAGGAACAATTACAAGAGAGGATGGTGAGTCCTCAATGTCCATACTCCTTGAACAACTCCCAGGTTCTGTGATTGTAGTGACTTTCTCCCCCTTTTTGGTAGCATCACCTTCTTGTATAGGTGAGCTAGGAGTTAGGTTAGCCACATCCTCAGGTTCTTGTGTTCCTGGTTGAGCTCTTCTTAAAGGTCTCTCAGCTAGTTTTTCCTTAAGATAAGATATCTCAAGTTGCTGATCATTGACCCTATTTTGTAAGGTAGTCACTTGAAATTCAAGATGACTAACCTTTAAGACTAAGTACGTGCATGTTTGTGTTAGTTGTTGCACTTTTAGTCTTAGATTCCCCTCTTCTTCATTAGAAGAATCATGTGGGGATGAGAGAATTTGGACCTAGATCCTCACTCTCATTACCAGCATGGGGTTCTTGGCTGCTAGATTTCCTCTGCTCATTGACAGCCTCAGATGAAGTGTCAATGGACTGAGTTGCCATGGTTGAGGTCTTAATGATGTAATCACTTGCAAAAGTGAGAGCCTCTTCCATATGGATCCCCTGAACAAGTTCAGAAGGACCCACCTCAGCAATGGGTGATTGATGTGGGATAGACATAGGTAATTCAGAAGCACTCCTCTTTCTTTGAGTAGGGGAGGGATAGAGAGATTCATGATGCTTACTGAATCCTAAGTCCTCATCAGTATAGAATTCAAGGTTGGGAATTTGGGTATTTAAGTCCAAAGGTTGGGGATGGTAATTGTCACCTGAAGGTTTTTCACTTGAGTGTTGAGACTCAGAGTGAAGGCTTAAGGCATTTTGGCTTATGAGCTCATCAGGCTGATCATGAGGAACATCAGCACTGATTCTTGAAGAGATGGGAGTGGTTTGCTCCTTAGGAGAAGTGGGAGCTCTAGTATCCACTTCTTCCTGTATGGGTGAGTACATGGGGACCTGCACAGACTCAATAGCTTGAGCAGGGGTTTGTTTGGATTTTCTTTGGTAGGTGAGGATGATTTAAGGTTGTTTTGGTGGTTGAGATGTAGAAGGTGTGGGTTCAACACTGGCTTGTGTTGCTAGGTTGTCACCTTGAGCAATGAGCTCTAACATTTTGGAGACCAGGGCTGTTTCTACCCCTGAGAAGCCTACAGTTGGCTTCTTCATAATCTTAAAGATGCCTGGCTTCATCTGTCCCAATTTAAGAATAGTATTTGTTTTCCTCAACTGTGATCCAAGTTCACAGTTGAGAATGTGTTGAACATATCTAGGAAACACATAGTATTCTAAGGAGTCCAAGTTAGCAAGCAAGTTTGTGTAAACAAATTGTGAGTACCTGAAGTTAACCCCTTGTACCATTCCATGAACTATAAAGGAGAGATCCTCAGGAATCTGGTCCCACCCACCATGCTTGTTGGACTAGCTGTGAATCACTACATGGAGTAGGTATTTCCCGTGGAATGAGACCTTCCCTTTCCTAAAGGTCTTTACAGAGAAATCTCCCTCATAGCCCATCTGCTCAAAGGAATAGTTGACAGCTTCCTTTGGGAAAGACAGTACACCTTCTTCATCATCCAGCTGAAGATGGGTTTTGATGATGGCTGGAGTGATAAAGACTGTCCTCCCCTGCACTGTGGCAGACAATGCCTTCTCCCCATCCATAATAACCTCTTGACATGTCCTCCAAAAGTCAAGCAAGCGATCCTCATAAAGAATAGGATCAATGGTGAGTGAGGTGTAGTAGTTGGATAGAGCAAGAAAACAGCAAACCTCTGAGAAACTATCATCTTTCTCAGAGTGCAACAATGCAACTTGATTGTGCTGCCTATGGAATTGCATGGAGAAATTTGGGTTGTTTCTATTTGGAATGTTGGCCATTTTGAAAAGCTTTAAGGATGAAGAAAGGTGAAAAGCAAAAGTGATTTCAGAGAAATTTGGTTTGAGGTATGGGTGAATTTTGGAGTAGGTAGAGGAAAGAGGTGTAACCGTTGGATATTTGTATGAATTTTGGATTTGGGACAAAGTTAATGAAAAAGGATAAACTTTAAATCCATTGTGTTGGTCCCACCTCTGAAAAGTAGTTTGCTTTTTGTCCAAAAAGTAGTTTTCTTGGAATTCTAAGAAATCTTCCAAAGATAATTTATCTTCAGAAGTTTTGACCATGAAGGGTATTTTGCTTCGGAAGTTTTAACCAGAAAGCTTCCGAAGGCAAATTTTGCCTCCAAAAATATTTCAAAGATTTTGAGAAATTTTGCAACTTGTGTAAAATTCTAAAAAATCTAAGGAATATCTTAAAAGAATTTTCTTCCAAAGAGAAACTAGGGCTTATTATAGTGATAGAATAGACAACATAGAACACACATAGTTTTAGAAATAATATGATTAAGTTTTTAAGAAAAGCTATTCAAAGTTGATCATCTCAATAGCTGATATAAGATATTTAAATCTCTGTTCATTAAAGGCTTTTGTGAACAGATCAGCATATTGTTCATCTGTATGTACTTTGATTAGTTTGATTAATCCTTTTTCAAAATTATCTCTAATCAGATGATACCTGATGTTGATGTGCTTAGTTCTTGAGTGCTGCACTGGATTTTCTGTGATTGAGATAGCACTGTTATTGTCTATATGAATGGGAGTCTCTTTGAAGTTGAATCCATAGTCTAGCATCTGATTTTGAATCCAAAGCACTTGAGCACAGCAGCTTGCAGTAGCAATGTATTCAGCCTCAGCAGTTGATGCAGATACACAGGATTGTTTCTTGCATTGTCAAGAGACTATCCTTCCACCAAGAACTTGACATCCCCCTGATGTAGACTTTGCAGTCATATTACATCCACCATAATCACTATCTGTATATGCATAAAGATTGAAGTCAGAATTTTTAGGATACCAAAGGCCAAGAGATGGGGCTCCTTTAAGGTATCTTAGAATTCTTTTGACAGTGGTTAGGTGTGACATCTTGGGGTTGGCCTGATATCTTGCACAGATGCAAGTGGCAAACATAATATCTGGCCTGCTAGCTGTAAGATACATAAGAGACCCAATCATAGCCCTGTAAAGATGTTCATCAACACACTCCCCCTCAAGATCAGGTCCAAGGGAGTGGTTTCTAGCTATGGGTGTCTTAGCAACCTTACATTCAGTCATGTTGAACCTTTTAAGTATGTCTTGCACATACTTTGACTGATTTATGAAGATACCATTGTCAACCTGCTTCACTTGAATCCCTAGAAAGAAATTGAGTTCCCCCATGGCACTCATTTCAAATCTATCCTTCATCAGCTTCTCAAAGTCTTTGCAGAGCTTTGGATTAGTTGACCCAAAGATGATATCATCTACATATACTTGAACTAGCATTATGTCATCTCTTGTTCCTTTGATGAAGAGAGTTCCATCAATGGTACCTCTTTTATAGCCATGCTGACAGAGATACTGAGATAGAGTCTCATACCACTTTCTTGGTGCCTGATGTAGCCCATAGAGAGCTTTGTCAAGCTTGCAGACATAATCAGGATGATCAGGATCTGCAAAGCCAGGTGGTTGTTTGACATACACCTCTTCATCAATCACTCCATAAAGAAAAGCACACTTGACATCAAGTTGATAGACCTTGAAGTTCTTGGATGCAGCAAAAGCTAGGAATATCCTGACAGCTTCAAGTCTTGCTACTGGAGCAAAGACATCAGTGTAATCAATTCCTTCTTCTTGAGTATACCCTTGAACAACTAGTCTAGCCTTATTCTTGATGACAAGTCCTCTATCATCCTTCTTATTCCTGAAGACCCACTTTGTACCTATGGTAGTCTTCCCATGAGGAAGAGGACATAGATTCCAAACCTTTTGTCTCTTGAATTGAAGCAACTCCTCTTGCATAGCTTCAACCCAACTTCCATCCTTTAGAGCTTCATCAATCTTCTTTGGCTCTATTTGGGATAAGAAACAAGAGTGAAGACAGATATTTGCATTATGAGACTGTCCTCTTGTTCTTACACCGGTACCAACATCTCCAATGATGTTTGTAGAGGGGTGAGACTTGTGGCTCCTTAGTTGAGGAATCACAGCAAGTTGTTTAGACAGATTCAAATTAGAAAAATTCTGATCTGGCAAGGAGGATTCACCCTCTACAGCAACACACCTATCAAGATTAACTTGATCCAATGAGTGTGTGACATCATTGAGATTTTCTTCAATGGGATGGTTCTTATCATCAAGAAATTCTTGATCACTGTCACCACCACCATGTTCTCCGACATTTGAAGTTTCTACATTTGAGTTCTGTGCCTCAACACTGGAAGATGAAGGCAACTCAGATGTGTCAGCAGGATGTGTCATTGATGTGCTGGTAGAAGCTTCATTTGCAGGATTAGTTACCATTGGAGCTGGAGATATGTTGCTTGAAGATCTTCTCAGCTTAATTCTTGGATCAGGATCACCTGTAGGTAATATATATGTGGTTCCTGAAACATGCTCACAAAATTTGTTAAAACAGTTGGTAACTAAATCAAGATCAAATAGCCAATCCGGACTAGAACCTTTCACACTGGGTGTGTGTTCATTGAAAGTCACATTGGCTGACTCTTCAACTACTCTAGTTCTGAGATTGTATACTCTATAAGCTTTAGCTTGAGAAGAGTACCCAATGAAGTGTCCATCATCTGATTTCTCAGCAAACTTGGCTATATGATCTTTGGTATTCAAGATGGTGCAAGGACATCCAAAAGACCTGAGAAAACCAATGAAAGGTTTCCTCTTATGCCAAAGTTCATAAGGAGCCTTACCATGTGTCTTAACAACTAAAACTCTGTTTTGCACATAGTAGGCAGTGTTGACTGCCTCTGCCCAGAAGGTGATGGGCAGTTTAGAGTCAGACAACATAGTTCTTGCAACTTCAATTAGTCTCCTGTTTCTCCTCTCAGCAACTCCATTTTGCTAAGGGGTCCTGGGAGCACTATATTGTATTGTAATACCCTTTTCATCACAAAATGTATCAAGTATTTGATTTTTGAACTCAGTTCCTTGATCACATCTTATGGTTTTGACCTTGTGATCACATTGATTCTCAATCTTTAAGATGAAATTCTTCAGAATCTCAGGGGCCTCATCCTTAGTTCTAAGGAAAAATACCCATGTGAATCTTGTAAAGTCATTTGTGATCACCAAACAGTAAGAGGTCCTTCCTAAACTCATTACATTGGTGGGGCCAAAGAGATCCATATGTAACAAGTGTAGGGGTGTAGTGATGGAATTTCTTTCCTTAGGCTTGTGAGATACCTTGTGTTGCTTCCCTTTCAGGCATGCAACACAATGATCATCACTTGTAAACTCTCTTTTTGGTATTCCAGTTACCAAATCATTCTTAATCAATTTATTCATGTTCTTAAAGTTTACATGGCAAATTCTTTTATGCCAAAGGAAAGATTCATCACTATTTGCTTTAGATAGAAAGCATGAAACTTCTCCTGAGGGAGATGTTTCTTGCAAATCCATCTTGTACATGTTCCCTTTCCTGGGGGCTTTGAGTAGGATGTGCTCATGAGGAATGACCACCCCGGGCTTGAGAACAATACACTCATGGTCAGTAAACAGCATGCTATGACTCTGATCACAAAATTGAGATACACTCAAAAGATTGTATCCAAGCTCTTTGACAAAGTTTACCTTGTCAATGCTGAGCTTACTATTTGTGACCTTGCCCCTTCCAGTAATGTAACCACCTGCATCTCCTCCAAAAGCAACTGGCCCTCCATCAATTCTTTCAAACTTTTGGAGTAGTGACCTATTGCCTGTCATGTGCCTGGAACAACCACTGTCAATGATCCACACATTTTTGTTTGTCTGTAGCTGTTCCTGCACAAAGAGATAGCTAGTTACATTTGGAAACCCAAGCCTCATTAGTCTTGGGCTCATTTAAAACAGTTGAAAACAATGCAACAGTAATAGATCCTATGGTTGTGCTTTGAGGATCTTGAGCTGTCGTTAATGAAGAACCTTCAGTCTTTTGGTCTTTCTTTGACTTCCACACCACCTTTGGAAGTTTAGACTTGACCTTCAATACTTCAGAAGCCTTTGAGACTTTAGAAGTTTTGATGACTGATCCTTCGGAAGATCTTGCCTTTACTGCAGCAAGCTTCAGTACTTTGGAAGCATTCCTTTCTTCCGAGACCAAATCTTCTTCCGAAGGCAGTTTTCCACTTGCCTTCTTCTTCATCTTGGAATTCTTGGAAGTCTCTTTGTTTATCATGTGAAGAGTACCCTTAGGATTGTATGGACAATCCTTAGCCAAATGAGAAGTACTCTCACACATGACACACTTCACATTCTTCTTTCCAAGAGTCTTCTTCATGGAAGAGCATTGACTTTGGTCACATCCCATCTCCATCTTCACCTTTGCAGGAGCTGAGACAGTTCTTTTGGGTTGAGAACTGTTCTTGGAGTTGGATGGTCCAGGTTGTGCAGCAGTAACACACAACAGATCAGTCTTCTTCTTGTTGCTAAGATGAGTTGCACATGAACCAGATTTCATGTCATCAGTCTTAACTACTTCAAACCCTGCAGAGATGAAAACTTGTTTCTGCTTATAGTCAAAAGTGGCCTTGATCTCTTGAGCCTTCCTTGATTTTCTTTTGGCTTTCCTGATCAAGTTCTTTCTTCTTGACTTAGTCATCCCAATAGTTTTACTCTCCTCGGAGGAATGGTGACCCTTCTCAGAATGCTTTTCTTCACTCAAACCAAAGTCATTCTTCACCATCTCCTCTTCATCCTCTTCAGTCAAAGGATCTATGAAGGGAAGCTCATCTTCACAAGTTCCACACCTGGGAGATCTTACAGACAAGATGGTGTATGGAGGAGCTATCTCACTAGATCCCAGTCCCTGCTTGTTCTAATAACACACTTTTGCATGCAAGGATGAGGATATTATGTTTTTGAAGGTATCTTCTTCAAGAACACAATTTTCTGCCTTAGCTTTGCTGATCACAAGCTGAGCTTGACATTCAGTTAACTTAGCTATGAGATCTTTGATCTGAGTCCTGTAATTTGTTAGCTCATGTTTAAGAGTTTAAATGGTTTTCTCTAAATCTTCTATTTTAAATTTATAGTCATTTTCAGCTCTTTCAAAATCAGCTTTCAAGATGTTTAAGGACTCAAGGTCAGATCTCATCTCTAAGTTATATGACCTGTATCTATTAACTTTAGCAATACATTCAAAAGAGCAAAGATTTTCCAATACCTTGGTTTCATCATGATCTGCTATGAGAGCTTGGTTTGGAGATGCATCTTCTATCTGAAAGCTCCAGTCAAAGCCTCCCTCTTCAACAACAACTGCAGCCTGTTGCTTTGGGTTCTCATTCTGGTGAACTTTCTCGGTGTAGTTTGGTCTGGTTTGTGTCTGGCCACCATTTGTTTATGGTGCCTTACACTCTCTTGCAAAGTGCCCCATCTGGTTACAGTTGTAGCACTTTACCTTGCTTTTGTCCAGCCCAAACTTTCCACTGGATGTATTGCTCGGAAATCTTCTCCCAGTCCTCTTGTAGAACTTCTTGGCCCTGTGAGTAAGAAGAGCCATTTGCTGAACTATCTCCATATACTCCAGATCATCTGGATGGATACAGTCCAAGTCTTCAAGAGTGAAGAGAAGTTTGCCAGAGGTTTCATCAGCTGAGACAAAGTCATGAGAAGAACTTGTCTCTTGGAAGGGACTTCCTTGAGTGTAGCTTTCTCTTGGTGTCTCTGGAAGAGTGATGAAAGGCCCCTTTTGTGAGTTGTCAGGGTAGCATAACAACTGATGTTGTGGTTCAATGCATTCCCATTCATTCACATGAAGAGCTGAACTTAGTTGGTTATTGGAGCTACCAGAGGAATTTTGCATGTTCATCTCCATCTGGAATGCACTCAGGATACCATATAACTCTGTAAGAGTAAGAGTTTTAAGATTCAAAGTTCTCTTGATCACAGCACAATAATGTGTCCATAGTTTAGGAAGAGAAGACATGAACTTCCTTACTATGTCTCTGTTCTCAAGAGTTACTCCAATATCCACTAGAGTGTCCACTATCTCAACATACCTGAAGTATTGTTGAGTCAGTGTCTCACCAGCCTTGAAGGTGAAATTTTCAAACTGCTGCTTCAAGAGATCCTTCTTGTTTTCTTTAGTTTCTTTGGATCCTTCATACATGAGCTTCAGTGCTTCCCATATATCTTTAGCTATCTTGCACTTCTTGAAGCCTCTGTAGATAGAGTTTGGAAGAGCAGTTTGAAGACAAGTCATGGCCCTTTGATCAAGCTTTATTCTCTTCATGTCTTCTTCTGAGTAATCATCTACATCTTTAGGGATAATACGATTACCAGTAGCAGAAGTAGTGCTTGGTATGAAGGGACCGTTGATATCTGAGTCCCATATCCTTGAATCTTGACACTTGATGAAGCCTTCCATTCTTGTGCACCATGTGTCAAAATCTTCAGGAGTAATCAGTGGGGACTTGGTCATAGTACCAGTTTCCATATCAGCTTTAGAAAGAGCTACCATTTGAGTTGTTAAGTATTTTGTGTGTGAGAGAGATCTTAAGATGGTGAGATCTTATATCAAGAGCCTGGATGCTCTGATACTAAATGCAGGACCAGGTGAAGGGTTAGCACTTACAACACAACAACACAATGAGGAGAGTGTATTAGAACACTTAACAGATCAAATGGGGAACCGGTTATGATGATGCTATGAACACACGAGTAACTTCAGAAAGAAAAGATAACAACACAAGTGGTTGGTTTTCAAGGATGTTGTATATTGCTTCTCAAATACAAGTTACAAGTATTCAGCATACATACATTACAAGACTTTGAGATACTATATAATACAACCTACAGACGGCCATACTTTGAAGGCCAGCTGGATACACGAATTAGACAACACAATCCATGTAGAGTCAAAAGGCAGATTTGCCTTTTGGCTAGTGACTATGACATGCCATAGCTCACATCCTAATATATTACAAAAAGGATAAAGGTACATAAAGTAGAAAGGTTTGACCCAAGACCTTAATGTACAGTTTTCCTAAAGCATGGACCTTTTCATCAACTCATACAAGTTGGTGACCAACCAGAGTGGGCAGCGGCAAAGTGGTTCAGCTTTGCAGAAAAAGTACATCAGATAAAGCATGTATGATAAAAGTCTTCGGAAGAATCTGTCTTGGTTTCTTGGCTTCAGCAGACTTTGTCTTGAAGCTAAGAAAGACTTCATTTCTGGCTTCTGAAGATATTGGTCTTGGCTAAGAAAGATTTTACACTTGAAATGTTTCTGAATTGGTGTAAAACTTTCGTAGCGATACTACTTCATGATCTGTGCAGCATGCAGGAGGACTTGATCATTTTATAGAACTACTAAAAGAAGAACTGTCACAACTACTGAAGAATACTTCTTCAGCTGTTGTGATAACTACTGAAGAAGGATTATCACTACTACTGAAGAATACTTCTTTAGCTGTTGTGATAACTACTGAAGAAATACTTCTTCAGCTGTTGTGATAACTACTGAAGGATCATCACAACTACTGAAGAATACTTCTTCAGTTGTTGTGACAACTACTGAAAACTGTCTTCAGACTTTGTCTTCAGACTTTGTCTTCAGTTGATATCTTCAGCTGATGTCTTTAGCTGTTGTCTTCAGCTGTTACCTTCAGCTGTTGTCTTCAGTTGATGTCTTCAGCTGATGTCTTCAGCTGTTACCTTCAGCTGTTGTCTTCAGCGGATGTCTTCAGCTATTGTCTTCAGCTGATGTCTTCAGCTATTACCTTCAGCTGTTGTCTTCAGTTGATGTCTTCAGCTGATGTCTTCAGCTGTTACCTTCAGCTGTTGTCTTCAGCTGATGTCTTCAGCTGTTGTCTTCAGTAGATGGTTTCAAGAGTGTTTTGGCTGCATCAGACTTCTAGGAATCCTTACATATATACTTGCAAGTATTATCAATAGCTCCGCTACAACGCGTGAGGTTTGTGACGTTTTTTTGTATTGTGTAATTTTTTAATTGTTATCAATGACTTAACAATTTTGTTTTTCTTATATAAAGTTGCACGTATTATCAACACCACCCTCAACTTTGGGGGTTCGTGTCAACATTTCGGTGTAAACTTCTTGCACGGTGTGATGCCCTTCGCCCTCTTCACCCTGCAGTTTCGTGATAATATTTTGCTGTTATTTTTTCACAGTTTGACACCCCCCGCTCCTTCAACATGAGGATTCGTAGCATGTTTCAACGCTGGTTACATTTTATATGATTTTACACTGTCGCGGGGTCTTGATACTAGTTCATATATAACTAGAAACTAGATATTAAATAACAATTGAGAGAAAGACAATGAAATTGAGTGGAAAACCACTTTATTTATTCCATACGTACACTACTTGGATAATAATACAATAAAAAAACCCTAAAGCCTATAAACCTAGATTGGGTTTAAGTGTCCAGTATTTAAATTATTATAACATTATTAACAATGTACTACTTGATAATGTTGCTTTGTTTTTTGGGACATAAGTTTACAGACACGACATAATAGGTTGTCTTCTTATTAGAAACTTTACTAAGAAAGCTAGTTAGATAAAAATTAGTTAAACAAAAAAAGTAAGTTGTCACACCCCTGCTGATGGCAGAATCACGAGAGCACGACGAGTAGAACATTATAGATACATGATATAAATAGAGAACACTGTTGTATCGGGTGTTATGGATGAACATGACTTTTCTATTTGATCAATGGTTAACAAATACGGAATCTAAGTTAACTATTTACTAACAAACACAAATACTTTGAATAAAGATAAATACGCATGTTGTTCTTTCAAAGTATTCATTTGATTAATCAAAACTGAGTACAAGAAATGATATTCGGCAGATAAATAAGTGGCTTAAACAAGCCTGAATCTACTATACAAATATGATTGTTTTACACTATAAAATCTAAACAATAAGAATAAATTATTCTTTGTTCAAGATATACAACAATACAGATAATCAACATATCAGAGTTAGGTAGCTTTAGTCCTATGTTGTCTCCAAAAAACAGAACACAACAACCGTCAGTACAGACAGTGTTGTCTTATGTAATAGTTGATCAGTAGCTCATTGAGCTCAGTGCTGATCAACAACAGTCAATCAACAGCACATTAGACAAATACTTATCGGCAGTGGTTCAGCATGTGCTGATCGGCAGTCATTCAGCACATGTTGTTCGACAGTTGATTTAGCACTTGATAGAAATCGACAGTTAGCGTTCAGTTCTAAATTCTTGTGTTTTCGATAGCTTTATCTTGTTCATAGATCAACAAATTTTCCTTGGGATGATGCTACCAAAACTCTATCTTTATCCCTCTAGCATCTTGATCAACAATAGTTCATACATGTATCATTTTCTATCACTTGAGGGGGTTTCGAACTAAATTTACATCGAAAATAGGTCAATATAATATTGGTGAGCTCGTAGGTTTTAGAGACTCGATAAAACCTTTAGTTGCATCGGTTACAAATGATAAGGAATTAAAAATAAGTGAATTGTTGTTATATCATGTATATGTACCACATAATTTAGTTGATATGTGATATAATGTAGCTTACATAGTTTTCGGGTCTTTGTTTTGAGTCATTTTGAGTCTAATTATGTTTAGTTTTATTAGATTTCATTTACTTTTGTTTATTTTATGTTTTGATAGGTGTTCGTGTGCAACGGAGTGGAAAACGAGCAAAAAAAATGAAGAAACGAGCACACGGGAAAACACCACGGAAGTAAATTAGTAAAACGATCATATCGGGAGCTAGAAAATGAGTTACGGGACCCATAATATATGGATTTGATGGTTCTAGAGATGAGGAATCCAAAAATCAACTTTGTTTTACGTTTGGAGTCTTTTCGCGCCACGCACACAGCCTTTCTTAGCTGTGCGCGCCACTAGGAGAGCCCATTACGTGGCCCAACTCATAAAATTCATTTTTAAGTAGTTTTTAGGTCATAATTCAATACCCTGACGGCTGGGAACAAAGGAAGAACGAATTAGGGTGACCTTGAAGGTTGTTTGGAGCTATTTTGGATGTGGAAACGAGTCGGGATTAAGATTTGAAGACGTTAGGATAACGTTTGCGCGTATTCTACAACTCGGGTCTTGTTATCTACACTTTTCTTATCACAAACTATGTTTAATCTTCTGAATTCAGATTGTTATGGTTGTTTATTGATGTTTCTTGGCTAAACCATTAGTAGTTACCTATGTTTGATGGTGATTGTTTTATGAATTTTGGTTCTTTTATGGATTTTGGTAATTTTATGATGAATTGATTGCTATTTGTTTGGTTTATATCATTGAAGGAAGTTGCTAGTGTGTATTTGATATTGGTTATGGTTGCAATTTGACGTTCCATTGGTATTATTGTGGTTGTCTTATCATATTAGATATCAAGTAGGTTAATTTACGTGAGTATTTAACTAATTTGCAGTTTAATTGATCACTAGACTGTAGGAACTAAATTGGAACCTGAATTATTTTGAATGTGCATGCTTAATTCAATAGCTGTAAAGTGAGAATTAATAAACTGGTCTAGTTACATAACAGGTTAGGTTTAGATAACGTGTGAGCGTATCTTATTTAACTTTTTTATTTTATTTTGTCAGTTTAAACGTGTGGATCTGATATAAACCTACCCCTTAGTGTTTTAGGATGCTTTGAGTTGTCTTTGCTGTGAGGTAAGTTAACTATAGGGTCTTTTAGCAATCTTTGGAGTGACTGTGAGGTTGTCCACATAATCTGGTGATCATCATTAGCTATTAGGGTTTTAAGTGTTATCTTTGAGAAGGGTCAAAGAATCTTTAGATTCCCTAGTAGTGAAAACCATTAGGTCCCAGTTTCATCATTCATACCAAATCCATAGAAGAACCAGAGTTTGGCAAACAGGATTCTGAGCCTAGGTAACTCATTCCTCTCCTATTCCAAGTTCTTTCCTATTCTTTGTTCGTGTTTTCCTTAGTTTCTAATTTTAGCATCTTTCTATTTTTAGTAACCCCCCTTCAATTAATAATTTCATTAGTAGTAAGAGTCTTAGGTTAATTAACATAGTTCAAAGAGTCTCGTGGGTTCGATATCCGGACTTACTTAAGCTTTGCTAGAGTCGATAGGTTCACTTGCCTGTCAGTAGTTTAAGTTCTAGAGAGTCTAGAGTTTAACTAGGTGTTTAATTTAGGTTTAATTTAAGTCATTTTTATTAAACTACTAATCTCACATCAATATGTAACTACATTGAACCCATAAATCACAGCCTAACAGACTATTGTTTAGTGGCCCATGCAAATACCGAGCACAAGTGTTGATACACGATGTCCCTAGTTTATGTACTTAAATATAAATGTCTTTCATTTCTTACACATATGTAATGCAAGTGCTTAATGATATATGATATGTGTTTTGATGTTTATTTGTCTTTGATTATATCATATTCTTATTGTATTTAGTATTATATATATGAATGAATATTATATATAGGTTTGAGGTTGTTGTACATAGTTCTAAGACAATAATGATTCAGAACTGTGTTCAACTTACTCAGTGGGTTATTCATGCTAATGGACCATATTTATGGACCAGGCGTACGAATAGATCATACTTATGGACCAGTCGCACGACTGAACCAGGCGACTGGATCAGTCGTATGACTGAGACATAAGATTGATTCAGTCGCACGACTGAACCTTCAGTCGTGCGTATGAATCAAACGCATGACTCAGTCGCACGACTGAACCATGCTAATGGCTCAGTCACACGACTGAACCATGCTAATAGCTCAGTCTTACGACTGAATACTGAAAACCTATAAATACCACATAATTCGTGAAAAAACGTAACACTTCAAATATTATTATACCCAAGCCGTTCAGAGCGTCCTAGTTCGTCCTTCCAATTTCATAGTTCGTTCCTGATCGATTCCAACTAGTTCTTAACGTTTATTTAATTATTAGATCGATCAGGTTGTCGTTCTCACTGATTGAATCGCCAATCAACTAGAATTTCATGTTATTTGATCTGGTTTCATGTAGAATCAGTTAGTACTCGTACGAAAACGATCCTGACAAGTGGTATCAGAGCTTAGGCTTGTGATTTTACATGGATTCGATTAGTTTTGGTGCTAAAATTAACGTTTTCAATCAAAAGATTCACCTTTTTATTTAAAAAGGTGTTTTTGAAGTGTTCCTGATTCAAAATTTTCATATTTTTCATAGTACGGCATATTAGGGTTTATGAAAAATCGTTTTTGGTGTCAAAGTGTTCAAAATTTCGAATTTTCATGCACAGCAGCTTCAGTCGCACGATTAGCTTAATCGCACGACTGAATCCCAATCGTACCTTTCAATCGCATGACTGGACTCAGTCGCACTGCTTATTCGCATGACTCAGCTAACCCACACGTTTGAACTCATTAGCATCCCTTAGTCGTACGATTGAACTCAATCGCATGATTGAACTCAATCGCACTCCTCAATCGCATGATTGAACTCTGTCGTTCTTTTCAATCGCACATTTGATTCTGTCTTATACAAAATTTTTCAAAGTTTGATATCATGGAAGATCAGAACTCTACGTTTACTGCTGGGAAGGATTCATATATCCAGAATCTACTACTTCTGGAAAATGAGATTAGGAACCATAACAAACCACCTAAACTATTGACTTTGGATGAATACCCACAATGGAAACAGCGGTTTTAAATCTATCTGAACGGTATGGATCCGAATCTATGGACAGCCATTGAGACTGATTATACTATACCATTTGGTGTTAATGGGGTAAAGTTGACCTTGGGTGGTATGAATGAGGGACAAAAGGTCGCACACAATGCTGAGAAGAAAGCTTACGCTTTGCTGACTCAGTCAATTCCTAAAGACATCTTCCATCAGTTTTCAGAACTTAAACAGTCTAAGAAGTTATGGGAAGATTTAGAAAAGAGATACAATGGTAATGCAATCTTGAAGGCACTGAAGGCAAAATCTCTCAAAAAGGAATTTGATAATTTCTCTCAAATAGGAAATGAGAGCTTAGATGACATCATTGATAGATTTTATCATTTGATGAGTGAGCTGCATACTCATGGTGTGACTACATCTATGGAAGATAAAGTTTCAAGCTTTGATGACAGTCTGCCAGACAAATGGGATCCATTTGTGTCTAATCTGAAACAGAATGACACTCTTACAACCTTAGACATAAATGATTTCATCTTGAAGTTAAGGGAGGAGGAACTATGTTTGAAGTACAAATCTAATAAAGGATCCTAGACTCAGAATCCTTCACTGTATAATTTTGTTCCCACTCTGGCTTTATCAGGCGCACCACTACAAACGGCGTTTATGTCTAATTCATCTGTTCCTTCCCAAAGCAGTTCCTTGGGAAGCGAAGCGTCAGGTTCATCTGGAACCCAATACGTTGTCCCTGATTCCAACCCAACTAAGCTAAAGATCGAGAATCTCAGAAATGTCACTGTGGAAGTTGTCAAAGAGCACATGGATCTTCTAGCTGCAGTAGTTCATTCTTATGATGGGCTAGTCGCTGGCAAGATTGGAAATTGTCATCTCGTTGACGAGGAGTACGAGCAGGTGGATGAGACTGAGTTGGAGTGTATGGATATAATATGGGCTTTGGCTAGTGCTGTGAGGAGAGCCAAAAAGTTTGTTAAGAAGACAAGGCAGAATCTAGTTGCTACCAAAGGCACAACTTTTGGTTTTGATATAACAAAAGTTACATGCTTCAATTGTGATGAAAAGGGTCACTTTAAACGAGAGTGTGTGAAGCATAAGAAGACCGGAAATGGTAACCCTTTTTCATCAATCAACCATCAGGACAAAGAGAAGAAAGCAGCATCAATAACTCAGGATACTAAAGCGTTAGTTGCTCAAGGAGATGAAGGACAGGACTGGTCTTTCAGATTTCTGTCCGATGGAGACGCGAATGTGGCCCTAGTAGAAGATCTTGATGATGGGTTAGCAAGTGAAGGAGATAACATAGTAGATAATGCTAATTCAGACATTGAGGAAACTATGGATGCTGTGGATCATTTGGTTGAAGATGAATTAACTGTTGCTAGCATGAAATATCCTATTAGCGAGGAATCTAAGGTTGCTTTTATGGCTGACACTTCCAGCTCATCACAGGTATGTTCTAAAGATGAACTGTTTGATAAATATGCTTGTGCAGAATGTAATAAATTTCATGAAAACATAGACTTAAAATTTGCTAGGTTGTTAGATCACAATGACAGTCTGGTAAATGATTTGAAATTATGCACAGAAGCTAACCGAGTTTTAAAATAAAATGAAAGCAGCTTTAAAGAAAAACTTGATTTGTTAGGAAAACAACTTAGGGAAACCGAGGTTGTTGCCTTTAATCAAGCAAATAACATCAAGTTTTACCTTTCAAAAATTGAGGAAACTAAGAAAGAAAAAGCGATTTTGCAAGTTGAAATTGAATCGTTAAATCAAAAACTGCATAGTCTAGCTAGTTCCTCTCACATTGTTAAGAACTTAGTCAAAGAGAGATACTGTGGGGAAGGGCTTGGTTATAAAGTAGTGCCACCACCACATACGATCCTTTTGAACACAAAATGTAGACTAATAAATAATAACCCTATCAAGGATCATGTGGTAACTACCCCTCTAATCAGTGATCCAAATTCCATAATTCAAACTATGCAATCTGTAACTGAACATAAGGGATCTAGTTTTGGCAACAAAGATGAAGCTGTCGCTGATAATAATAATGAAGAGAATAGCAAGGCTACTCAAGGGTTGGGATAAAAAGTTAATGTTTCAAAACACACTCATTCTAAAACGGCTCATCATCAAAACATCACCAAAATGAAAGTAAAAGGTAATCAAAATGTGAAACCAATAAAATTTGTCAAAGAATATGAGAAACCTAAAGTTGATAAGCAAGAGACCAATTCGAGCCCACCCTCTCCCCCACACAAAAGATCTCCAAGACCATTTGAGGGGAGATCATGTTATAGTTGTGGAGAATGAGGACATATTTCTTCAAATTGTCCTTACTATCAGACACCAAGAAAGAAAATCAAAATTTTTCATGAAAACAAACCAAGGTTTGCTAAACAAAGATCAACTACTGTGACAACGCCAAAACATTTATTATAATATTACTGTTATATTTACGTTAAAATCACAATTATATCATGTTTAGTATGTATATATTTATGAATGTACGTATGCATGTTTACCTGCATGCATATTTTAGAAAGTCATGTATGCATGTATGTTTATATACCTGAAACTCACACATACAGGTATATATATATACAAATTTTTACGTATGCATGTTTGCATACGTATATGTACATGGAAAAATTCCTAGGAATGCTTGTATATATGTACGATTAGAATGTATATATATGGTTACTTATTTGTACGTGTATATATATATTATAAATACACATGTTATAGGCTTGTGATTAATTATGTATATATGTAAACTATGGATATATATACTTGTGTACTACAAATCTACATATACATGCATGAATATACATCTATATATATATATATATATACATAAAACTAAAATAAACATAACTTAATCAAAACTTTAACCAAAAACCTAAAACTAAAACCTAAAACTAACACCCCAAACCACCCTCCCAAACACCCACGGCCAAAACAACCAACCCAAACCACCACCCGAAACCACCACATCAAGCCACCACCCGAAACCACCATTCCATGCTTTCACACTCTACTAGCACCACCACTCGCCACCTAGACTTCTACCTTGACTTAGCAACCTCCCATTCACACCATAAACATTCCCTAGATTGCAACCTCTCTCTCGGTCTCTCCCTAAGCCGCCACCTAAGCCACCTAATAAACCCACACATCTAAGCTAGGTAGATGACTCATCATAGCTAAGGAATAAACCTAATGATGATGTTGGAGATGGCGGTCAACCGAGGGGCTATATACACCCTTTCCTTCGGTGCTTGCAAACACAACCATCTAAATCTCTTGCTCTCTCTCGGGTTCATTACAAAACAACACCATTACCCAAGCTTCTTCTTCCTTTGGTTCCTATACAAACAGCCACCAACAACCACCTTCTGCCACTCCCCATTCCTTGGTTGCAACCAGCTTTAGCATCAACACACACCATCCACCACCTTTGTCTCTTTTTCCCTCTCACCCTCGGCTTCCACTCAACAAACACACCACCATCACTCACTCTCGGCTTCTACACAAACAACCAACACACCACCATCACAAACTGTAATCACCATCACCCTCACAGCTCTTTTCTCGGTCTTAAGGTAGCCAAAAACCCTCACAAGATTTAATTACTTATTTTTATTATTTTGATTACATATGTGTTACAAAACACATATATATGGTTAGTTTGGTATTCAAACACCAAAACCAGCCATGGAAGTATTTTAGTTCATTAATCACAAGTAATGGGTTACAAAAACTTAGAAAACTTGTGATGAAAGATATATTTTGAATTTACAAAGGTTAATCTTGAAATTATTCAAGAAAATCTAGTAAAATATTAAACAAATACAATTGTAGGAATAAACATTGAAAACTCCTTATTTATATATTGAAATATGATTCTGGAAACTGTGACAAAATTTTGATAAGTAAATAATTTATATAAATTATTTTAAATAATGAAAAATAGAGAAAATATCAAAAATATAAATAAATTCGGGAAAATTCTGGGAAATTTAAAGGATGATCCTTATGAAGTATAAAAGTCTCTGGAATTATTTCAGAATTTATTTCCTTATTATAAGTGAGATATGAATTTTATGTATTCTGCAGTAGATATATGAAAATAAATATCTAAAGCGTATAATAAAATCTGAGAAAATCATATATATGATATTAAATCTGAAACTACAGAATATATAGTTTTCATAATTTTGAAGCAATATAATTATTTTTTCTAAATATTAAGATTATTGTAAAAATTTCAGAATCGGTGCTGTCATGAGTTGGACTTTGATATAATTATATGCCATTCTATGTTTATAATAAGTTGTTCGTAAATTTTTGAAAATTTATTAATTGCATAAGCTATTTTTAATCAATTATGCGAATATTATAAAAATTACAGAAAATAATCTGTTTGGAATTAGAGGTTATAAAATTTATGGGATGTTACTAACTATTGAAATAAAATTGTAAGAATTTTTGATGATTTTTGGATAACCTTAGGTAATTTTTATGATTTATGGAGTCTTTGGACTAATTTTTAAGCAATTATGTATAAAAACTAATTGTTGGAAATTTTGTGATAACATTATTGGTAGAAGTTCCAAAAGATACTTACATCTGAGGTTCTAAAAATTTTAAAGAAAATATTATCTGATACTGTGAACTATTTATAGGTTCAAGTCTGAAGACACGGTGAGATTCATAGTCCCATTTTCAACCTTTTGGTATTCATAAAGTTTTGGGGGAAAAAGCGTGTTAATTGGTTTTATGTACTGTTTTGGAAAATATTTTTAATACTTACTGTCATTTGTGATACAATCATTAGTTCGAATGAGGAACCGTCCGATAATATTAGTAGCGCTACTTAGGAGAATATTTAGACCAACAGAATGAGTGTTGCTGCTATTTTCCAGCACCTAACCGAATGAGGGTTGAGATGTAATATTATCTGATTTTGTGAATTATTTCATGATAGTATGATTATGTTGTGAGCAGGTTTGGTTGTAATTGGTACATCAACAAACTGTTTTGTTTGGGTTTAAATCTATGTTTCTCACCAACGTTTTGTTGACTGGTTTAAGTATGCTTTTTCAGGAAATAATGAGTAACTCATTTGACTTTAGCTTTGAAGTGCATAACGGATGGGGCGAAGTGGTCGGGAGATTTTGCGTCACGCTAACCGTTAATATAGTTGACGGTAGCGTGTATGTCGACGCACACTTTCATAGATTCTAGAGACATGCTGTAGTTAATTGTAAAACAATTACATCTAATTTTGCAATCTATGTATAAGATGTAATCCTAATATTAAGAATAAAGGCATGTCGTATGTTGTGTTTTATGTATAATGATTGTGTTTACTTTACTATAAGCAGTGCACTCTGATAAAAGCTAGTCACAGTCCACCCGCCTCGTTCACGCTTCCGCCAGGATGTGACAGGTTGGTATCAGAGCCATTGGTTATAGGGAAATAGATATTTTCAAAATATTTAGACTATAACCATGAGCTCAAAAATATATATATATATATAATTTTATGTGAAATTGTGAATTATGTGAAATATGTGATTCTAACAAAATTTTAATAGTTATTTGACTAACCATTTTGTGAAAAATTGTTAAGAAATCCGTGCAGCTATGAATTCAGATAGTTACCACTACGAGACCGATCCTTCAGAATGTCCGGACCATAGTAACTTTAAGGAAATAACTCCTGAACCAGAACCTCAACAAGCTATGGAAATTCCCCAACTGGAGAAAGAATCAAAATTTTATGTTCGACGTGCACCAGTACACGTGGGAGGATATACAATTAAGACTCCTAGGAAAAAAATACAATGTGGGCACAAGTTTAGAGCTAAGCGAACTGAGAATCTAGAAATACAAACTTCTGATTCCCCCGAAGGTAAAGATAAGGTTACTAAAAGACAAGAGTTGGACCAAATGAAGACAGCTCGATAAACTCTTAGAAAACTTAAGAAAATACAGCTAGGAATCTGGGAAATCCAGAAGGACATCAAAAAGCTCAAGAAACCCAAGAAAAGTATCTTCACAAGGATCTAGAATTGGATTCACAGGAACTAAAAGATTATAGTCTAACTTTCTAGAATAAACAGAATAAGAACTTAACTGATATATGTACTTTTATGTTAAAATATTTATTTGATATGTGTTAAATGACTTTGTGTTAGAATATATTATTTGTGATAACTAATGTTGAAATTCACTATAGTGAATCATGCCGCCAAAAGAAACACTCAGCCTGTCCGGAGAACAGCTCGAGTGGGACGACCCAGAACCAGACTTGGGGAAGAAACGCCCGTAAACACTGATACCAATAAGAATGACAGGATTTCTCAGATAGTAGCCCAACAAATAGAAGCTACCTTACCTACCTTAATAACCCAACTCCAGCAAAACCTAAATGTTAGAACTACCTCACACCCACCAGTAAGGCCTGAAAATATTATCTCAGAGGAACGACAGGAAGAGGAAATTCTGAATGGAATCTCAAAGGGATGTTCTTACAAGACCTTCATGTCTTGCAGACCCCAGGAATTTGATGGAAAAGGTGGAGCTGTACAAGCTTTAAGATGGCTAGATGAAATGGAAGGAGTTCTGGAAATCAGTAACTGTGCTGAAAACTTCAAAACACTATTTGCTTCATATTCCCTAAAAGGAGAAGCACAATCCTGGAGGAAAATAGAGGTACATATTAGGGGTAGGAATGTTATGAATGGGCTGAGTTGGGAAGAATTTAGAAATCTAGTGATAGAGAAATACTGCCCTTATAATGAGATAGAAAAACTAGAGGCTGAATTTTTAGCACTAGAAATGAAAGGAGCCGCACACCGGGAATATACTGATAGGTATAATGAACTATCCAGGTCAGTACCACATCTGATAACTCCGGAATCAAAAAGGATAGGAAAGTATATTTGGGGATTAGTACCACAAATAAGAGGGTTAGTAAAATCTGCAAGAATCAAAACATTTCAAGAAGCAATGATTCAGTCAGGAAGTCTGACAGATGAGATGATCAGAAATGGATCATTAAGTCACCCACAGGTAGGAGAGAAAAGGAAATGGACTGAAAACCACTCTGGAAGAAGATTTGGAGAAAGCTCCCAGAAAAGAGTAACCCGACCTCCACCAAGAAACTTCTTGGGAACAGCTCAGGGGAAGAAAGTGGATAAACCATCACGGTGTAATATTTGCCAAAAGTATCATACAGGAAACTGTATGACAGTGGTTTGCTACAACTGCAAAAAGAAGGGACACATTTCTCGAGACTGCAAAAACCCTACCAACCCTAAAACAGTCTACTTTCAGTGTGGAAGTGAAAACAATTTTTGTAATGAATGTCCACAACGAAAGGGCAAGGCTCCAGCTAACCAGAACAACCCCCGTGGAAGAGCTTTTGTGATACAAGCTGACAAAGCTTGTCATGAACCAGCAATAGTTACGGGTACGTTTCTTATCAATAACCAGTACGCTAAAGTATTATTTGATACAGGGGCAACTTGTAGTTTTGTTTCACATACTTTTAGACCTTCACTTAGTTTAACATCTGAGAAATTAAGTGACAACTATGTGATAGAATTAGCGATGGTAAAATAATAGAAGCTGATGAAATCATTCCTAATTGCATTCTGAATTTAGATTAATATTGTTTTGATATAAATCTGATACCTATTAAGCTAGGAGGATATGATATCGTAATAGGAATGGATTGGTTGAGTAAAAATCATGCTGAAATCATCTGTGATAAGAAAATGATAAAGATTCCTTTGATTAAGGAAGACAAAACTCTCTGCATATATGGTGATAGACCAACAAGACTGTGAAACTGATTTCTTGTGAAAAAGCACAGAAATGCTTAAACAAGAAATGTTTAGCTTTCTTGGCTCACATAATTGATGCAAAGCTTGATAAGGGAAATTTGAAAAGTGTTCCTGTTATAAATGATTACTCTGATGTTTTTCCTGATGAATTACCTGGATTACCACCCCCTCGTCAGGTCGAATTTAAAATAGAATTGATACCAGGAATAGCCCCTATTGCCAAAGCACCTTATCGTTAGCACCAACTGAAATGAAGGAACTCATGACTCAGTTACAGGAATTATTAGATAAAGGATTTATACGTCCTAGTGTATCACCTTGGGGAGCACCAGTTCTGTTTGTTAAAAAGAAAGATGGAACTTTTAGAATTTGTATTGATTATAGGGAACTTAATAAGGTTACCATAAAGAATAGGTATCCTCTCCCTAGAATTTATGATTTGTTTGACCAATTACAGGGATCTAGTTATTTCTCAAAAATAGATTTAAGATCTGGATATCATCAATTAAGAGTACAGGAAGAAGATATTTCTAGGATTGCATTTAGAACTAGGTATGGACATTATGAGTTTCTTGTAATGCCATTTGGGTTAACCAATGCTCCAGCAGTATTTATGGATTTAATGAATAGAGTGTGTAAACCTTATTTAGATAAATTCGTTATAGTCTTCATAGATGATATTTTGATCTATTCTAAGAATAAGGAAGACCACGAACAACACCTGAGGTTAACTCTGGAATTACTTCGAAAGGAAAAATTATATGCAAAATTCTCAAAATGTGAATTTTGGAAAAGAGAAGTACAATTTCTAGGACATGTAGTTAACCAGAATGGGATTCAGGTTGATCCAGCAAAGATTGAGGCAGTTAAGAAATGGGCAATTCCAAAAACCCCAACTGAAATACGATAATTCCTAGGTTTAGCGGGATATTACAGAAGATTTATAGAAAACTTCTCAAGAATAGCTCAACCATTGATAGAATTCACCCAAAAAGATAAAAAATATGTATGGGGATAAAAACAAAATGAAGCATTTGAACTCCTCAAAAGTAAGTTATGTAGTGCACCCATATTAGCTCTACCAGAAGGAACAGATAATTTCATAGTATATTATGATGCATCTTGTCAAGGTTTTGGATGTGTTTTGATGCAAAAAGTTATGATTGCATATGCATCCAGACAACTTAGAGGTAGTGAAAAGAATTATACCACCCATGATTTAGAATTAGGAGCTGTAATATTTGCACTGAAGATTTGGAGACATTATCTGTATGGAACTAAGTGTATAATATATACGGATCACAAAAGTTTACAACCCATCTTTGACCATAAAATGTTAAATATGAGGCAAAGAAAATGGGTAGAATTACTAAGTGATTACGACTGTGAAATTAAGTATCATCCCGGTAAGGCAAATGTAGTTGCTGGTGCTTTAAGTAGAAAAGAAAGAACAAAACCTTTACGGGTAAGAGCTATGAAAATAGAACTACGTTCAGATCTGTTAAGACAAATCCGGGAAGCTCAACAACAAGATATGTTGAAACTGAAAGGGCAAATAAAAGACTTGAAAGAAGAAACAGATGGAATTCTGAAATTCAAAGGAAGAATCTGGATACCCGACAATAACATGATTAGAACAACTATACTGCAAGAAGCTCACAAGTCAAGATACTCTGTACACCCAGGAAATAATAAAATGTACAAAGACTTGAAAAGCCAATACTGGTGGCCAGGCATGAAAAGATCAGTTGGAGAATTTGTGAAACAGTGTGATGTCTGCTCAAGAATAAAAGCTGAATATCAAAACCTTCAGGATACCTGCAGCAACCAGAAATTCCAGAATGGAAGTGGGATCAAATTACAATGGACTTCATAACTAAATTACCCAGGACCAGAAATGGATATGACACGATTGGGTTATAGTAGATAGACTAACTATGTCAGCTCATTTCTTACCTATCCGAGAAGACTATAAGATTGAGAAATTAGCAAGAATCTACATCAAAGAAATTGTGTCCAGACATGGAATACCAGTATCCATTATATCAGATAGAGATAGTAGATTTACCTCTAGGTTCTGGAAAAATTTACAAAAAGCCTTAGGAACCCAAGTAAATTTAAGTACAGCTTATCATCCACAGACTGATGGACAAAGTGAAAGAACAATACAAACTCTGGAAGATATGTTAAGGGCTTGTGCTATAGACTTTGGTGGAAATTGGGACAGTCACTTACCACTAATAGAATTTTCATACAATAATAGTTATCATTCTAGTATTGGGTTAGCTCAATTTGAAGCTTTATACGGAAGAAAATGTAGGTCACCTCTATATTGGAATGAAATAGGTGATAGATAACTCACAGGTCCTGAACTAATCCAAGAAACCACAGATAAGATCATTAAGATTAAAAACAGGTTGAAAGCAGCTCGTGATCGACGGAAAAGCTATGCAGACAAACAGAGGAAACCATTGGAATTTCAAATTGGAGACAGAGTCTATGTGAAGATATCTCCCTCTAAAGGAATCTTTCGATTTGGAAAATCCAGTAAGTTAAACCCTAGATACATTGGTCCATTTAAAACCATTGATAGAATTGGTCTTGTAGCATATAAGTTGGAATTACCTCAAGAACTGAGTGAAGTACACAATACCTTTCATGTGTCAAACCTCAAGAAATGCCTAACCAACGAAACCCTAGAAGTACCAATTCAAGAAATCAAGGTAGATAAGAAACTGCATTTTGTGGAAGAACCAATAGCCATTGCGAGGAAAGAAATAAAGAAGTTAAGAAGAAATAAAATTCCCATAGTGAAAACTAAGTGGAATGCAAAGAGAGGACCGGAATACACCTGGGAAAGAGAAGATGAAATCAGGAAGAAATACCCCCACCTATTCAGAGGTAATAATTATTTGAGTTTTCTAAAACACACTCCAATGAATTTCGGGACGAAATTCTTTTAACGGGGGGAGAATGTAACAACCCAAAACTTTTATTATAATATTACTGTTATATTTACGTTAAAATCACAATTATATCATGTTTAGTATGTATATATTTATGAATGTACGTATGCATGTTGCATACGTATATGTACATGGAAAAATTCCTTGGAATGCTTGTATATATGTACGATTAGAATGTATATATATATGGTTACTTATTTGTACGTGTATATATATTATAAATACACATGTTATAGGCTTGTGATTAATTATGTATATATGTAAACTATGGATATATATACTTGTGTACTACAAATCTACATATACATGCATGAATATACATCTATATATATATGTAGATATATACATACTAAAACTAAAATAAACATAACTTAATCAAAACTTTAACCAAAAACCTAAAACTAAAACCTAAAACTAACACCCAAACCACCCTCCCAAACACCCACGGCCAAAACAACCAACCCAAACCACCACCCGAAACCACCACCTCATGCTACCACCCAAAACCACCATTCCATGCTTTCACACTCTACTAGCACCACCACTCGCCACCTAGACTTCTACCTTGACTTAGCAACCTCCCATTCACACCATAAACATTCCCTAGATTGCCACCTCTCTCTCGGTCTCTCCCTAAGCCGTCACCTAAGCCACCTAATAAACCCACACATCTAAGCTAGGTAGATGACTCATCATAGCTAAGGAATAAATCTAATGATGATGTTGGAGATGGCGGTCAACCGAGGGGCTATATACACCCTTTCCTTCGGTGCTTGCAAACACAACCATCTAAATCTCTTGCTCTCTCTCGGGTTCATTACAAAACAACACCATCACCCAAGCTTCTTCTTCCTTCGGTTCCTATACAAACAGCCACCAACAACCACCTTCTGTCCCTCCCCATTCCTCGGTTGCAACCAGCTTTAGCATCAACACACACCATCCACCACCTTTGTCTCTTTTTCCCTCTCACCCTCGGCTTCCACTCAACAAACACACCACCATCACTCACTCTCGGCTTCTACACAAACAACCAACACACCACCATCACCAACTGTAATCACCATCACCCTCACAGCTCTTTTCTCGGTCTTAAGGTAGCCAAAAACCCTCACAAGATTTAATTACTTATTTTTATTATTTTGATTACATATGTGTTACAAAACACATATATTTGGTATTAAAACACCAAAACCAGCCATGAAAGTATTTTGGTTCATTAATCACAAATAATGGGTTACAAAAACTTAGAAAACTTGTGATGAAAGATATATTTTGAATTTACAAAGATTAATCTTGAAATTATTCAAGAAAATCTAGTAAAATATTAAACAAATGCAATTATGGGAATAAACATTGAAAATCCTTATTTATATATTGAAATATGATTCTGGAAACTATGACAAAATTTTGATAAGTAAATAATTTATATAAATTATTTTAAATAATGAAAAATAGAGAAAATATCAAAAATATAAATAAATTCGGGAAAATTCTGGGAAATTTACAGGATGATTCTTATAAGGTATAAAAGTCTTTGGATTTATTTCAGAATTTATTTCCTTAGTATAAGTAAGATATGAATTTTTATGTGTTCTGCAGTAGATAAATCAAAATAAATATTTAAGTTGTATAATAAAATCTGAAAAAATCATAGATGTGATATTAAATCTGTAAATACATAATATATAATTTTCATAATTTTTTAATCAATATAAGTATTTTTTATAAATACTAAGATTATTGTAAAAATTTCAGAATTGGATCTATCATCAGTTGGACTTTGATATAATTATATGATGTTATATATTATATAATAATCTGCTTTTTAAAATTTTGAGAATTTATTAATTGCATAAGCTATTTTTAATCATTATGAAAATATTATAAAAATTACAGAAAATAATCTGTTTATAGTTAGAGGTTATAAAATTTATGGGATGTTACTAACTATTGAAATAAAATTCTATGAATTTTTGGTGATTTTTGGATAACCTTAGGTAATTTTTATGATTTATGGACACTTTGGACTAATTTTTAAGCAATTATGTATAAAAACTAATTGTTGGAAATTTTGTGATAACATTATTGGTAGAACTTCCAAAAGATACTTACATCTGAGGTTTTGAAAATTTTAAAGAAAATATTATCTGATGCTGTGAATATTTTATAGGTTCAAGTCTGAAGACACGGTGAGATTCATAGCCCCATTTTCAACCTTTTGGTATTCATAAAGTTTTGGGGGAAAAAGCGTGCTAATTGGTTTGATGTACCATTTTGGAAAATATTTTTGATACTTGCTGTCATTTGTGATACAACCATTAGTTCGAATGAGGAACCGTCCGATAATATTAGCAGCGCTACTTAGGAGAATATTTGCACCAACAGAATGAGTGTTGCTGCTATTTTCCTGCACCTAACCGAATGAGGGTTGAGATGTAATATTATCTGATTTTGTGAATTATTTCATGACAGTATGATTATGTTGTGAACAGGTTTGGTTGTAATTGGTACATCAACAAACTGTTTTGTTTGGGTTTAAACCTATGTTTCTCACCAACGTTTTGTTGACTGGTTTAAGTATGCTTTTTCAGGAAATAATGAGTAACTCATTTGACTTTAGCTTTGAAGTGCATAACGGATGGGGCGAAGTGGTCGGGAGAGTTTGCGTCACGCTAACTGTTAATATAGTTGACGGTAGCGTGTATGTCGACGCACACTTTCATAGATTCTAGAGACATGCTGTAGTTAATTGTAAAACAATTACATCTAATTTTGCAATCTATGTATAAGATGTAATCCTAATATTAAGAATAAAGGCATGCCGTATGTTGTGTTTTTATGTATAATGATTGTGTTTACTTTACTATAAGCAGTGCACTCTGATAAAAGCTAGTCACACCCCACCCGCCTCGTTCACGCTTCCGCCGGGATGTGACAACTACCCCTCCCAAACACCAAGGTCAACACAGACAAGCCCTCAAGTAAATCTGTGTTAACTGAGGGAACACCTAGGGAGGAAGTTAAACCAAAAGTTCAAACTATAAACCAATCATCTGTTTATCATAAACAGGCCTTACACAAAACTGGTTTGTGGAAAGCAAAATCAACAGGTGTGTCTGAAAGTGAGGACATGATGAGCAAGAATGTGTCTTCTTTTTCAAAAGGAAAATGGGTGGAGTTTATAATGTGTGATGCCTCTGGGAAACCCAAGCCAGTTAAGGCATGGGTCCCACTCCTGAACTAATCATTTCCATTCTTGTGCAGGTTGTCCGCTACAGCTCAATCACTAACACCCGGATTATTGATAGTGGGGCATCCAGGCACATGACCGGGAATCTATCTCTCCTTTTTAATGTCAAACAAATCAAAGGGGGACACGTATCTTTTGCGGGAAATAAAGGAGGTTATATCACAGCTCAAGGTGAAGTGGGAAATGAGAGAGTTCTAGTTCGTCCATCCAACTTCATAGTTCGTTCCTGATCGATTTCAACTAGTTCTTAACGTCTGTTTAATCGTTAGATCGATCAGGTTGTCGTTCTCACTGATTGGATCGCCAATCAAATAGAATTTCGCACTATTTGATCTCGTTTCATTTAGAATCAGTTAGTACTCCATATGAAAACGGTCCTGACAAGTGGTATCAGAGCCTACCAAGTTTGTCACCACCAAGTGGTATCAAATGAGGAGCCTCTCACCGGAGAGTTGGTAGGAGGGTTGTGGCTACCGAGAAAGGGAAAGAGGCGGTTGGTGGACGCCAAACTAGTGCTGAGGGTGTTGACACTGAGGTCACAAATCAATCATACACACCAGACCAGCACATTAGCCTAGGGGGAGCCTCGACTGCTAGGGAGTCTAGGAGGAAAAGAATGGCCCAACCCTATGCCAAGAAGGGGAAAAGACAAAGGACCATCCTGATGAGCTCCTTCACCACCACAGCCACTACCACCACTACTGCCACTATCATTCTGAAAAAGGATTATGTCATCCCTAAGGAGAAAGTTCTAATGTCAGCTTCAAGATATAAAGATCTGTATGTCTTGGATATGTCAAAAGCCTCAACAACTGAACCTCCTGCTCAATGCTTCTTGTCTAAAGCCACAGAGAGGGATTCTATATCTTGGCATAGGAGAATGGGACACATTAATCCTAGGAAGATGAATCATGTAGTTCAAAATAATCTAGTTGAAGGGTTTACCTTCAAGAACTTTCAGCTTCCAGATTTCTATGTATCGTGCAAGAAAGGGAAATAGACCAAGAAATCTCACAAATCTAAGAAAGTTAACTCTATTGAGATTCCACTAGAGCTGTTGCATATGGATCTGTTTGGCCCTATCAGTACCAAAAGCATTGCAGTAGATTGGGACTGTTTTGTGGTCACTGATGACTACTCACGATTTCCCTGGGTTATGTTTCTTCAAGCCAAATCAGAGATGTTTGAATCATTCAAACATTTAGTTACTACTCTAGAGTCTCTGTATAAGCTGAAAGTGAGGAAAATCATTCATACAACGAAACTGAATTCAAGAATCAGTGGATGGAGGCTTTCTGTCGAGAGAAAGGGATAGTTCATCAATTCTCTTCTGCCTACACTCCACAGATGAATAGGGTTACTAAACGCAAAAATTGTAGCTTGATTGAAGCTGCGAGGACAATGTTGCAGATTTGAAGCTACCGATTCAGTTCTGGAATGAAGCCATGGCTAATGCATGCTATACACTCAATCGGGTCTTAGTGGTTAAACGTCATGGTAAAACCTGTTATGAGTTGCTTCAAAAGCATAAACCGAATCTGGAGTATCTAGAACCATTTGGAGCCCCTTGCATGTTATTGAAGAAAGCTCAGAATGGGAAATTTAGTGAGAAGGCAGAGGAAGGTATCTTTCTGGGTTATAATATCCCAGACAAACGGATTTATAACAACGCAACATGTCAGGTTGAAGTATGGTGCAACGTCGATGTTCAAAGGTACACCACACCCCTTGCTGGAAAAGGTCCATCATTCTTCTTTGATTATGATGGATTTTTCAAATCTTTCAATCTTCCTCCTGCCTATTCTGATGACGAGGTGGCTGCTGAAATGATGTATGATGTTTTAAACACTCCTAATCCAGACTCGAGTACTACTGCTCCAATTGATGGTACTTCTGGGGCGTCAGAGGAAGATCTAGAAGCTAGTGACCACTCCTCAGATGATGAGGAGATTGACAATGAAAATTTGAGCAATGAGGAATCTGTCAGTCCTGATGACAGTACTCCAGCCACAGATGAACCAGTGATTCCTAACCTTGATAATACAGTGGCTATTCCTATAACTCTAGTGACAAGGATCAACGTGAATCATCCCCCAAACAACATCATAGGGGATCTTCTCTCAGGTGTTCAGACAAGAAATCAGTTTTACACAACTGATTACGCTGCAGTAATGGAAAAGGGATACATACATGATGGGGCATACAAGTGTTTTGTTTCTCAAGTCGAGCCCAAGTATGTAAGTGATGCCTTGAAAGATGAGGCATGGGTAAAATGCGATGCAAGAATAACTTCTATAGTTTAAAAAGCTCGGTGTTTGGACACTAGTGGATAGACCCAAGGGTGCAAAGGTGATTGGCACAAAATGGGCTCTTCGTTGCAAGAAAGATGACCAGGGAGTCATCATCAGAAACAAGGCACGATTAGTAGTTCCAGGGTTTAGACAAGTTGAAGGCGTGGACTGCAAAAAGGTATTTGCACCAGTGGCTAGGATGGAAGCAATTAGGATCTTCCTAGCCTATGCATCCTACATGAAGATCAAGGTGTATCAATTGGATGTGAAAAATGCATTTCTACATGGTGAAATCCGTGAGACAGTATACATCAGTCAGCCAGAAGGTTTCGAAGATCCTTATCATCAAGACAACATTTATAAGTTAGACAAGACTTTGTATGGGGTACATCAAGCCCCTCGAGCATGGTATGAGAAGCTCTCCACTCACCTTTTGAAACATGGCTTTCAAAGGGGAGTAATTGACTGCACGTTATTCATCAGAGAAAAGGATGGTGATTTACTACTGGTTCAGATATACGTGGATGACATAATCTTCGGTTCCAAAAATGAAGAATTATGTAAAGAATTTGAATCGGTGATGAAAGCTGAGTTTGAAATGAGTGCCATGGAAGAGATGAAGTTCTTTTTGGGATTACAGGTGGATCAGACACCCAATGGAATCTTTCTACATCAGACCAAATACGTAGGGGACATTCTGAAGCGGTTTGATATGGAAAATGTAACAGTTGCGGGTACCCCTCTTGCCACGAACCACGATGTGGCACCTGATGAAAATGGGGATTTAGTAGATGCCACCATGTATCGTGGAATGATCAGATCTCTAATGTATCTCATGGCTTCTCGTCCTAATATCATGTACGCCATGTGTTTATGTTCCAGATATCAGTCAAAGCCAAAAGTAAATCATCTAATTGGGGTGAAACGGATTCTTTGTTATCAGTGGGGTACTCCAACACTCGAGTTGTGGTATTCTCATGATGATGACTTTGAACTTACAGCTTACAGTGACTCAGAATATGGTGGATGCAAGATGAACTACAAGTCCACATCTGCGAGGTGTCAATTTTTTGGAGGGCGTTTAGTCACCTGGCAATGTAAGAAGCAGACATCTTTTGCTCTGTCAACATGTGAAGCTGAATATGTTGCTGCTGTAAGTTGCTGTTCTCAAATCATCTGGATTCAACAGCAAATACGGGACTACGGTTTGCAATTTACTAACACCCCTATATTTGTTGATAATTCTGCTGCCATAGCTATAACTAAAAATCCGGTACAACATCATAATCCAAACACATCGGCATTAAATGTCACTTCATATGTGATTGTTTTGAAAAGCATTTAATCGATGTTATTAAAATTAACACGGATTTTCAGTGTGCTGACCTCTATACAAAATCCTTTGATAAACCGAGATTCTACTATCTATTAGAGGTCAATGCGTCAAGAAGAAGGATGATGTGATTCCGGAGGAGTCAAGTTCATAGTCCGTCCGTATGTTTCTTAATTTAATTTTTCTGTCACATTTATTTTATTTTATTTTATTTTATTTCTTAAAAATATTAAAAAAACACAAAAAGATTTTCTGTTTTAGAATTTTAGGGGGAGAATGGCTTTAGTTTCAGTAGTTAGTATTCAATTACTTAAAAAAAGAAACGGGGGGGGGAGATAAGCTGAAAAGCTAAGACATCAAATCTGTGAAATTGATTCAATATTATAAAAAATGATAGTACACAGGCATCAAATTGTTTGGGACACCAAAAAGATTTAAATGTTTTACAATGTTATATTCAAAGTTACAGAATATTATATGTCTGAGAAGTTAAAGCCTAATAAGTTAAAAAATATAGTAAGCTAGTCTTTTACTATGGTTACATAGAAAAGTAGACCTAGGGGCTGCTAGTCCATTATATGATGTGTAGGTAGATTCAACACAATAGACTAGTAGACTTCATTGGTGAACAAATTAAAACTAAATCATTCAACAGGCTGTGGGTTTCCATCTTATCCCTGGTTAACACAATCAGAGTATTTTCAATAAGGGGTGAGGAGCAAAATGAACGCCATAACTATGTGTGGACGACCATAAAAATGAGAAAAGCGCATGGGAAATGTGAAATGCAATCAAGCTAATGACAAATGTTGTTGTTGTGTTATATGTAAAATAAAAATTGCTCTAACAAGAAGATAGGTTGTGTGCCTCTCTGTTGTGCGATGGCACTGACCTGAGGATAATCACTACCTAAGTATTCTAGAATTTATTGTTGTTTGCGCCTCTCTGCTGTGCGATGGCACTGACCAGAGGCTTGACATCTCTTTGAAAGCTCTTAGAATAGTTTCTTCTTGTCAAAAACATGTAGACCGCTAAAAAATCTCCTGTGGAAAGATGATTACCATATAAGTGTGACATTCACAAATGCTTGTTGAAATAATAAACCTAAATAATCACCAATGTGTGTCAAAAATCTGTGTAAGGATTTAGGTGGACAAATATACTGACAATCATCGTGACTACATTCCCCGATAGTCAAAATCAGTGTGTGCTACATAACAACTCTAGCATGATTTCATGTAAATGTTTTTTACTTTTAGATGAAAGAGACTAAGTGTAATGTATATATAAAGTTCATTGTTATTGACACAAATATAAAAGGTCCCAAATGATTATAGTTTTATGCTTGTCTGATTCCATATGAATCTTTCTAGAAATGATGAAATTTTTGAAGTTGTTCTGCTCAGGGGGAGAAATTGAAGGTAAAATGTTTTCAACCCTTCTCAAATGAAAAACACCAAAAATATGTCTTAATTCTGTTTGTTTAATTTTTTTTCTTGTTTTTAGTTATGTAGTATTGAGTCGGTGTCGGACTATGTAACAAGACTGTACTCTGTGAATGTCACAAATGAACCGAACGATAACTGTGAAATGCTTGTTTCTGAAAGATAAAAAGATCACATCTGGGGTGATCAAACTGTGTTTATTTAAAAGGATCACGTCTAAAGTGATCAAATGGTTTTCATTTAAAAGGATCACCTCTGAGGTGATCAATGATTTTCAGTTAAAACAATCATATCTGAGATGATCAATGGTCATAATGTCATATATCAAATATAAGTATGTGAAATGTTGGGATAAATGAAGTCAAAATCATAAGTATGAGCCAATCACACAATTGGACCATAAGTATGGGCCAGTCACACGATTGGACCATGAGTATGGGTCAATCATATGACTGGATCACAAGTATGGCTCAATCGCATGACTATACAATGAGGATGGCCGAGTCGCACGATTGGCAAACTCAGTATGAACCAATCGTATGATTGGCTGAATGAGTATATGTCAGTCGTATGACTGAACCTCAGTCACACGAATGAATCATGCGTATGGGTCCAGTCGTACGACTGAAACTCAAATCAGTATAAAAAGGGGGCTCAGTTGGTTGTAGCCCTACACTTGACTTCAAACTCTCTCAAACTACCGATTACCAAAGACACCCTTTTTAAATTTTTTCGTGTGACTTCCATTGATTTCTCATTACTGATCGATTTACATTCATCTACAGGTACTGTGTGAACGAAATCATGATGCATGCTAACGTAAAATCAAACAAAAGTGTCCGAATGATTTAAGAAGTAAACCAAATCATATAACCCTAAAATTGGACCTCTAAATGGACTTAAATATGAACTTAACAGATAATGAGTGTAACAACGAGTCTATGCGCGTCTAATGAATCCAATCTTGATATGAAAATGATTGTTTTGACAAAGATTTAAAATCTTGGACTCGCACAGTGCGTATGCGACAGGACATACTGATGAACTTCAGTCGCACGATTGAGCCAGACGTATGATTCAATCGCACGATTGAATCAATCGGTGACTCAGTCGCACGACTGACTCAACCGCATGTCATGGCACACGACTAAGCTCAGTCAGAGGCTCAATCGTATGACTGAGTTCAGTCCTATGGTTCAATCGTACGATTGAACCAGTTTGATATGATCTGTTCAAGCTCAAATATTCTTTCTTATGAACGGATCTAACATGTTTGTTGCATGTATTGCAGTAAAATGACTGATATATGGACGATGAGCACTAAGCACAACATCTGTGCTTATCTCAAAACTACTCGGAATGCTTCAGATTTTGTCAGGATCATAGAGTTTCTACGCCGATTGAGGATACACCGTGCCATATCTACTCCCTGCACACCTTACCGCTCACTACAGCAGGCATTCTGGGAGAATGCTATTGTAGACTGATTTGTTAAGCCTTTTTTGGATTTGGAGCTCTATCTTTGGAGAGGATATAGACACAGGGGAGGATGACTTAAGGAGAGTTTGGATCTGGGAGACGACTCGGACTATCCCACCAAGCTGCATCCAATGACTGTGAGGGGATGCTTTCTACGGATCAAGTACACCGGTGACATCAATGCTGGTGTGCTTAACAAGGGCAACATGTGCTCGCCGTTCAAATACTTGGCACATGTGATTATAAAGTGCATAGCCTCCCGACGCGATGGTTTTGACGAAACGAGCAACCAAATTCAGAACGTGTTTGTTGTGTTGGTGCTCAACCACCCATTCGGTTTCTCTAGGATGGTCTTCAACTACATGAGGGAGAACATCGAAGCTAAGGGGAATGAATGATTCTGCATGTATCCCCGGTTTCTACAGCTGATCATCAACGAGAAGCTATCTCACCTGCCCAAGCTGAAGGATGATGAGGTATCATTGGAGGTTATGGATGACACCACGTTAGGTAGGATGAAGGTGTACCAAGGTAAGCAGGTGAAGCCCCCGGCTAGGAGGTTATTCGGTTATCTGGCTAATATCGACTATGTAGCGCCAGCCAGAAAGAAGTGCCGCCATGACGACATCGACTCCGATGTTAAGCCTATCATGATTCCCGATGACGACTAAGATGAGGATGATGATGACCAGGATCATGGTCAAGGTGGTGGAGATGAGGGCTTGAGTCAATCAAGAGCCGCTGACACGTCTTCTATTCCTCCACCACCTCAGAAGAGTGGTTCTTCTGCTCTTGGTGGATCCGAGCAAGATGCCATCCACCAGGACTTCCTGATAGATGAAGATGATGATTCAGATAAGGAGCCTCTCACCAGGAGAGTTGGTAGCAGGGTTGTGGCTACCGAGAAAGGGAAAGAGGCGGTTGGTGGACGCCAAACTAGTACTGAGGGTGTTGAAACTGAGGTCACAGATCCATCATACACACCAGACTAGCCCATCAGCCGAGGGGGAGCCTCGACTGCTAGGGGGTCTAGGAGGAAAAGAATGGCCCAACCCTATGGCACGAAGGGGAAAAGACAAAGGATCATCCTGATGAGCTCCTCCACCACCACAGCCACTACCACCACCACTGCCACTATCACCACCTCAGCCACTGCCACCGATATACCCACCACCACTCATACACCCACATCTACCTCACTCTCAATACCCAAAACCGCCCCTCCACAATCCACTTCCATTCCTACACCCATCTACACCACATCCACAACCATCCTTATTATTCCACAAGCCGGTACATCCACCCTGTTGGACCAAAAGAACCAATGAGCCAAGATCAGGAAAACCTCTAAGTCCCACATGACATCACAACAACTGCTGAAGACCCTCATCAGCTGTTCTGACAAAGTCTGAAGAATCAACAGCTGAAGTTCAAAGAACTGAAGTACAACAGCTGAAGATCTCAAAGTACTGAAGACAAGTACTGAAGTCTAAAGTACTGATAAACTAAAGTACTGAAGACTTCAAGTACTGAAGATAAGTGCTGAAGATCAAAAGTCTGAAGAACTGAAGAACTGATGAACAACTGCTGATGCACAAAGTCTGAAGACAACGACTGAAGACAACAGCTGATGACAACTACTGAAGTCATCAGCTGATGAAACATCTGAAGACCAAAGTCTGAAGACCAAGTGCTGAAGTTTCAGAGTTTGTCACAACAGCTGAAGAAGTCTTCTTCAGTTGTTGTGATGGTTTATTTTCCTTTCAGTAGTTTTATATTTTCCTTTCAGTAGTTTTATGTTTTTCCTTTCAGTAGTTTGTACAACAGCTGAAGAGTTTGTTCTTCAGCAGTTATAGTTCAGTAGTTGTAAACGACTGAAGAGTTTGTTCTTCAGTCGTTGTAGTTGTCAGTAGTTTACTTTTCAGTACTTGTAACAGATAGAACACTTAGGAAATTTTGTAAGAAGATGTCAGCTGTTGTGACATCTTCAGTAGTTGTGTTCTATCAGTAGTTAGTTTAATAATTGTTTAATGTCAGTGGAATCTGACAACGGTATGGGTCATTTGCCTATAAAAGGGCAGTGACCTGAATGTATTCCACGCCGAAACATGAAATAAACGAATATTATTCTTTCAAGGCAGAATTATTCTCTCTACATCTACTTTTGGTTTGCATGCTATATTCTTTATATTCTTGCTTTAATTGCTAATATTCATGCTAAATCCGCTGCGAACACAATCTAATTGATCAAACTAGAGGCTGAGATCCTAACACACCCAGTTCCCACCTCCACAGGGCACTACTTACCCACGGTTGGGTTAGAGGAATAGTTGGCAAGCCTAAACAGACTAGTGCTTAAGCTGTTGGTGATGAATGATCTTAGGGCCAACCAGATGAACCAGGTGATGGCTGTCAATGCAGCAAAGGGCAAGCAAGTTGCCCAGCTCACTGAGAAGAATGAAGCTCATGAGAGAGCTTTAGTTCTAGCTCACAAGGCCCTGCAAGCTCAAAATGAGCTAGTGTTGGCATCCGTCAAGAGGATCGAGGGGATGGAAAGGACGAACAAGAAACTCATGTTAAGGCTGAAGGGAAAGAAGGGTGAGCCTCTGAAGATAAAGGAAGATGGTGATGATGGTGGAGATGACGATGACGATTCTAGTGATGATGAATCCGAGGATGACGGTGATGAGGAGGAAGCCGAAGAAAGTGGAGAGGAGAACAAGAAGGACAATGATGAGAAGGATGATCCTGAAGGTGATGCTAATGCATCAGCATCAAATCAATCAGTGAGAAAGAGGCGCACTAAGAAGAATCAAGATTAAGGAACCTCGTCCTCTGCTCCTCAAGCTGACGAGCCTCAAGTACAAGACAAAAGTAATTATTAAAATAGTTTATGTATTTGAAACTTTTTGTACTTGAATTGTGTATTACATTAATGTAATTAATGATAATTTATGTTTAATTTCTTGATAAATGATTAATGTGTGAATTGTTGATTGTTTAATCAAACAGATGAAACTCAACAGACCGATGAGTATGATGTCGCTCCCCTTCAACAAATCAAGACTCAACTTACTATGATTCTTAATTTGCAAGGGATTGTGAGACGGTCTGTGAGTTACACTCTAGAAGAAGGAGAGATTATCCATGATCTGCCTGATGAATAGCTCGTTGAGATGTTAGACTCAACCCAGACGAGATAGTCAAAGATGCTTCAGAAGTCGATGTAGTGAGTGACGAGGAGTTACAAGTAGTGGATGAAATAGAGATACAGGATGTCACGTCAGATCATTATCCTCAGTACACTGACTCTGATGGCAATGTTATCCCTGGCTTGGGTGAGACATCTGGCAGTGATACATTTAACAAACTAGATGAGAAAGCGACTGAGAAAGAAGAGGCTGAAGGTAAAGCTCAAGCTGCAGATGCTAATGTAGATCTAAAGAAAGCTGAATAGGCTGCATGTTTTGCAGAAATGAAGCTCAACGTGAACCTCCAAAGCTCAATGCCTACACCAAATTGTACAAAGTTAAGAGACATCAGAAGGTGTCAGGTAAGATTATCAGTTGGGCTTACTTTGAGGATTTAGATGTGTATACAGTGAAAAGGGAGAAAGGGATTGAGTACTTTAGATATCCACATGATCTAAAGACTCTTCCTGGATTTGAGTTAAACAGATTAGTCTGCCTAGATCTGTTATATGCCAATCCGAGGAAGATGTCAGGATGTTTTGAGATGGCGTTAAAGAAGGAATACCACACTAGATGGGTCAACTTCAAACCTCAACAACCAAGGAGGTTTCTTCATACAACAAAAGTTGACTCGATCTCGGGAAGAAGGAAGGTGGTGATGAAGTGGAGACCTCCAAAGACCATGTCTAAGATTTCTTTGAGGGAGATGCCACAGGATTTCACACCTCACTTCAAGTGGTGGTATTATGATTGGAGGACGGGGGAAGCGGTCATAGTTTTGAACAGAGAAGGAAAGATAGAGACTATGAGGGTATTCGACCTAATATGGCTTACTAACTTGTCAGCAAACGATTTTTATACGTTATACAAGTGGCCACTGTTCTATGACACGCAAGACATTGTACAAGCTCTGCAGTTCTAACACATCATACGATTCTATTTCGCTTTTGAGATACACGCGGGAGTCACCAAGGAGGAGAAGTATAAGAAATATGAAAAACATGTGAAAAATACTAGACAATAGAGTAAACTAGGTCTAAGGGGGAGTTTGTTGATACACGATGTCACTAGTTTATGTACTTAAATGTAAATGTCTTTCATTTCTTACACATATGCAATACAAGTGCTTAATGATATATGATATGTGTTTTGATGTTTATTTGTCTTTGATTATATCATATTCTTATTGTATTTAGTATTACACATATGAATGAACATTATATATAAATTTAAGGTTGTTGTACATAGTTCTGAGACAATAATGATTCAGAACTATGTTTAACTTAGTCAGGTGGGTTATTCATGCTAATGGACTATACTTATGGACCAGACGCACGAATAGATCATACTTATGGAACAGTCGCACGACTGATCCATGTGATTGGATCAGTCGTATGACTGAGACATAAGATTGATTCAGTCGCACGACTGAACCTTCAGTCGTGCGTATGAATCAAATGCATGACTCAGTCGCACGACTGAACCATGCTAATGGCTCAGTCGTACGACTGAATACTGAAAACCTATAAATACCACATAATTCGTGGAAAAAACGTAACACCTCAAATATTATTATACCCTAGTCGTCCAGAGCGTCCCAGTTCGTCCATCCAACGTCATAGTTCGTTCCTGATCGATTCCAACTAGTTCTTAACGTTTGTTTAATCGTTAGATCGATCAGGTTGTCGTTCTCACTGATTGGAATACTAAGTAAATAGAATTCCACGCTATTTGATCTAGTTTCATGTAAAATCAGTTAGTACTCCGTACGAAAACGATACTGACAACAAGTATTTGCAAGCATAACTTTGGTTAGAAAATAATCATTTATTGACGCGTTCCAATTAATTAGGAGGATGATGGTTGTCAGACCCTGATACTATCTATGTGATACTATCTATATTAATCCATAAGCTAACTCAAGTAGTGAAGTGGTTGGAGTTACTTTGTGCTTTTTTTCCTGCTCTTCAATACATTTTATTCAGAACTGAACAAACGCAACACATGGAAAAAACATACTAGTATAGCATGAATAATATATGAACTTTTACTTTCTTTTTAAAAATTCTTTAATATTCTTGGAACTAATTTTGTGGATATTTCCGAATAATAGAATGTCATAAAAAATCATCTATTCGTCTACATTGTTAATATCAAATAAATCTTTTAGTAGCTTTATGTTGGATAAATTAACAATAATAACAGAAATGTTCATTTTGTAAAAGGAAATTTACAATGCTATTTTGCCAGGGAACAAATTTTTATTAAAAAATTTTCTAAAAATGCATGTAGTTTAGACAAATTAAAAAACTTTATTATATAAAATTTGTTTACCAACGTTTTTACGTATTTTTATAGCTTCGGAGAATTTAATGTATCAAATTAGGTTGAATGACTATTTTTTAATATAAAAAGGTATATTTGATAATTTAACCTAAATTTATGTTGCAATGACTGTAGTGTTTGGCCATGTGTATATTAATTAAGAGACTAAATATTTCTTTCTAAATTCCTCAAGTTGGTTTAATATTATGTTGTTTAAGTTGATAAGTTATATGAGAATCATTTTATTTTTGAATCAAATCAATAAATAATTTTGGTGTAAAGGATTTTTTAAAATCCAAACGCTATCTTTATTCTATTCAAAAGATTATTTACAGTCTGTTCCTTATTTTTACGTGAGAGGGTGTCATATATTATATGAGATGGTTATAAGTGGTTATGAGTAAAAGATAGTGAAATTTTATTGGATTGTACCGTGTTTTCCCAAATATTAGAAAACACAATACAACCCCCTGTAAATTTATTAATATTTTTAAAAGTGTTTGTGAGTGGATAAAAGAAAAAATATAATGATAAATTTATGAAAAATATTATTTAGTTGAAAAAAATTAGTAATTTTTAATATAATGATAAAAATAAAAATGATGGATGGATTGTGAATTCTCTAATATAGTAACATTAGGTTATTTAACATATATTTAAAAAAGCATCACTATAACATTACTTAAAACAACCCTGCTAACATGGGTTTCTAACATCAAGGTCAGGGGTTCGAACCCCACTAACAACTAACTTGATAAATGATTTCATAATTAAAAGAAATTAATCTTTAAAAAAAACATTACTTAAAACAGTTTTATATGTGGGTGATAGCATATGTGTTTAGGTTTACCTACTATTCAATCGCTAAGCAATGATGAAATGACAAGAAGAAAAACAAAAGCAATGATTAGCCTCCAAATCCACCCAATTTAAAACATTCAAACAAATGATTAAGATAAAATTTGTCAATTTGCTTTTTATTTTTAACCGGTAATTGAACACTATATCTATTATATTGTTGAAATCAGCATATCTATACTTGTTAAATTAATTTTGTTTTTGTAAATCCGTATATGGGTCTTTACCTTGTATTCTGCCAATATAAGGTTTTAATTGGACAAATTAGTCCCTCAAAGAATTGCACCATTTTGATTTCAACCATTTATATAGTGTGAAAACATTAATTTCCAACAAACGAGGATCGTTTGGGCTAATTACTCATATGTTGTCTTTCTTCTTGTTGTCTATATAAGTAAATCATCTATCTTTATCTTCTACTCTAATAAAAGAGTAACTTGAGATGTCACGTGCCAGCACCATAATCATCGAGAGGCAGCACCACAATCATCACCATCAACATTTTCCCGCCTCTTTCTCCTCTTAAATAATTACCTTAATTACTAATAATATTATTTAACATTCTTTTACATTTAATAAATTAAAAAAAGAGATCTATTTATTAATATTATTTCTAAATAAACAAATTTTTTATAAAATAATTAATTTTTCTAAAGCATAAAACGTTTTTAAAAATATTAAATATTTTAAAATTGGTATTTTTAAAAATTCAATTTTTTCAAACAAAAAATAATTACATTTGGGAGTTATAATAAGGAAATTTTTAAAAATGACATTTTTATACGGTTTGTTTTAAAACAAAATGTTTATTTTTTGGAAAAAGTTAAAATTAAAATTAAAATTTAAAAATGTTGATATCACTTTTTTATTAATTATAGTCAGTCATATCGTATCTTATAATATCATTTACAAATAATAAATTTTATTATATTAATATGTTATTTATTAAATCCGTGTAATACACGGGTTTAATAAAGCTAGTAATATAATAAAAGAGTAACTTAAAGTGACACGTGTCAGCACCACAATCATTCTCATCAAAATTTTCCCGCTTCTCTCTCATTTTAAATAATTACCTTAATTACTAATAATATTATTTAACATTCTTTATATTTAATAAATTAAAAAAGAGATCTATTTATTAATGTTATTTCTAAATAAATAATTTTTTTATAAAATAATTTTTTATAAAATAATAAATTTTTCTAAAGCATAAAACTTTCTAAAAATACGAAATATTTTAAAAGTGGTATTTTAAAAATTCAATTTTTTAAAACAAAAAATAATTAATTTGGAAGATATAATAAGAAAATTTTTAAAATGACATTTTTATATGGTTTGTTTTAAAACAAAATATTTATTTTTTTTGGAAAAAAATCTAAAAATAAAATTTTAAAAAGTTGATATCACTGTTTTATTAATTATAGTCATTTTCATACGTAATTGCAGTCATATCATACTTTATAATATTATTTTATAATTAACAAATTTTATTATATTAATATTTTATTTATTCAAACCGTGTAATACACGGGTTTACTAAAGCTAGTTATCTATAATAAAATAAGGTTTTTGAGATTCTATATATCAACATATCAAGCACTCTCATTTTCATTTTCTTGCACCTGTCTCCAAATAAATGATAATAGTATATATAGTAAACAAATTATATTATTTAAAACATTTTTAAATTAAAAAATAGATATTGTAAAATTTTAAAAACTTGATATCATAATGAAAAGTACACTTTAAAATATGACACAATTTTTTTTAAATACGATTTATTTTAATACCATTTTTTTAAGTTTCATAAGATAATTATTTTTTCAAAATAAAATAAAAAAAAAGACCAGAATGTTTAAGAAAACAATTAAAAGACACAAACTTATAAAATGAAACTTTAAATTAATATTATTGTTGTTTTTACTTGAACAACTTATTTACTTCTAACTCAATTATATCCTATTTACAAATATCATTTATAATTATTAAATTTTTTATTACAAGTTATTTCATTATTATTTAATAAATCCGTGTAGTACACAAGATATTATACTAGTTTATAATAAAAAGACTAAACACATGACAAAGCCTACATTCTAGTGATATAAATACATCATTACCTACATTAATTTGTGAGTGTGATTTTGAAGTGATTTTCCGTCCCGCATGATCAATAAATCAATAAGGGTCCTTTTATTTAGACACCCCACAATTTTAAATCAACACCCCTGCATCCTATACGTCGCGTATGGGTCCATACGCGGCGTATAGGGTGCGTTGTTGATTTGACGTTTTATACCCTATACGCCGCGTATGGGTCCATATGCGGCGTATAGTGTGCGTTGTTGATTTGACGTTTTATACCCTATACGCGGCGTATGGGTCCATACTCGGCGTATAGGGTTTGACATTTTATACCCATACGTGACTTATGACCCATACGTGGAGGAGCTACACGCGGTGTATGGGTCCATACGCGGCGTATAGCTTATATATATATATTTTTTAATTTTTTGAGTTTTAATATATATATATATTTTTTAATATTGATATTTTAAAAGGTTAAAAGATATTTTATTTTTTTATTTTGATTTTTTTATTTTAATATATACATAATTTGTCGTTTATTTTTCATCACTCGAGAGTATATTATTTTGTTGCGTGTCGTAAGTTGACTCTCGGCAAAACTCAACTTCATCATCGGGAACATACGGTTGGTTTAAATCTGGCAGTCCTGTCTCGTAAGCAGATTGAACGTACGCATCATCTTGATTACTATCCGTCACGTACGAATATTCATTTGAATATTCATTTGAATATTCACCAAACAAATAGTTACCGTCCCAAAACGACATACCGAACGAATAAAAAGTGTGATATTTTGAGAGAGAAATACGTTTGGGATTTACAAAGATCGAAAGCGTTATCGAAAGTGTTATCGAAAGTGTTATCGAAAGCGTTCTTATATAGTTGAAAAGGAATCTTGTGTCCCGTCATATTGGAAATCACTTATACGTTGCGTATGGGTCCATACGCCACGTATAGCCTTGCGGATGGCACCTATACGCGGCGTATGGGACCATACGCCACGTATAGGCTTGCCACGTCTTCCACGTATGGCTCCTATACGCTGCGTATATTCGTACATGGTACAAAAATGCTTTAAAGGACGTCTGACAACTATACGTAGCGTATGGGACCATACGCCACGTATAGGAAACTATACGCAGCGTATGGGTCTATACACTACGTATAGTCTTGCCACGTTTGCCCCGTATGAGCCCATACGTTGCCTGTAATCGTACATGGTACAAAACAGTACATCTGACATCTATACGTGGCGTATGGACCCATACGCCACGTATAGTGCAAAAGCCTTGGGCGCATGAGCACTATACACTATACGTGGCGTATGGGTCCATACGTCACGTATAGTGCTCAGGCGCGCACGGCCTTTGTTCAGGCGAATGAGCACTGTTTACGCGCATGACTTGGAAAGAAAATAGGGTTACGTGGGTCAACTATTTCTTCAAATAATTTTTAGGTAAACTATAACTCTTATTTCATTTATATACATACTTACGTGCACATAAATGTCTTGATTACTTAATAATCATTTCAACTAACTCGGGTTCCACGGTATTAGTCGGTTACGATGAAAATCTTGAAAATTATTCATTTTAACCGTAACCGACTAACACCGATGGAACCCGAGTCAGTTGGAACGATTCTTAAGTATCCAATTCAGATATATGTATATATGTATGTAAATACTTACTGAAGTAAGAATATATAGTATTACCGAGTAAATTATTTGAGAGAAGAAAATGTTGAACTACAAAACCCAAATTTCTTGCGATCTTGAATCTAAGCATCAATCACAAACGATCGAATTTACTAATTCGAACCTTTACGTTTTTTTTTTGTGAGTGCGCGAATGCGTTGCCACCCTTTATATACACAACGAAAAAGGGACCTATACGGGGCGTATAGGTCCATACGCCACGTGTAGGTCGGTGCCGTACATGACAAGTGGGTAGGTCCCCGACTGCTGCACCGACAGCTATACGCGGCGTATGGACCCATATGCCGCGTATAGCTACCTACTCGCTTTTAATGTACGACACCACCTATACGTGGCGTATGGATCTATACGCCTCGTATAGGTAGGCTGAAGTGGCGTGGAATGTCAGACATTAATGGCGCATTAATGGTCGATAGCTATACGCCGGGCATGGGCCGCGTATGGATCCATACGCGGCATATAGGGGGGTGTCGATTTAAATTAGTGGTGTCCCTTTATTAGGACCATCAATAATTGGTTAGATGATCATGATGACCTTTAATTACAACAACCAATAAGGGCCGAAATTGACTTTTTTTCATCTAATATTCCCAAATTTCTAAAGGATGCATAATTGTGATAGAGGGTGAAGGACGCGGATGTCAATGTAAACCATTCGATTGGTGCATGTTCAACCGCTTTTATTACAACAAAGTAGTAGTAAGTATCCACCTCCCGTGTGTTACGGTGTTGAACTTGACGTGATTAAGTACGTAATAGAATCGTATAAAGTTATTACGGCTCGTTTTTGTTAATATTGAAACCTTTGATTAAATAAATATGTCGCAAAAGTATATTCGAAAATCAAGAAAAGTTCACATTGTTAAATGAGTGTCAAGAAACAAAAAAGCAAATTTGAAAATAATGAAGTATAAATATATCATATCTGACATGATTCGGATTTGAATAAATTTACGTATAAAATAAGTACGAAATTACAATTGTAATGGTAAAGTTCATGCTTTGTATTTTTTTATAATTATCATCATTCACTACATTTATTCAGATATTCAGTTAAAATGATACATTTAATTCAACACAAAATAGTTTAGAGAGGTGAAATAGTTATTTTACACAGTTATTCATTGATGCAACTAAACAACATTAACTGTTTAGCACTTACTAATTCAGAGTGACTTAATCAATCAGACTTCTTGCTGATTCAGATATTGTCAAACAACCCCTTACTTGAATATAAATTCTTTGTAATATATTGTTCACAGTAAATCCTAGAGGATGTTTATTACACTAAATATTGTTCTCTCTATAGACATGTCTTCATTTCAAATTATGTAAGGCCCCGTTCCCGGGCACTTCACAGCTGGTCATTCATCGCACATAAAACATATAATTTCATTAACATTATAAACATTGCAGCGGAAACTTTTAAATAAAATATTTCATTTCCTTTAATAAACACTTTTGAAAAGTAATACAACATTCATTACAAATATCGTTTGTTCACATTACAATACAAAAGCGTTAAACAAAAGAATGCTATCCCAAAAGAGCTGAGTAGCCGCCTCGTGCCATCCTCAGCAACCTTACCTGCCAACTGGAAACACATAAAAAGTCAGCGTTGCTGAGTGAGTTCTAGTATTATATTAAAACATACTTTACTTTCATTAAAACCTGTTCTTTACTTTCATGCTATCACATATCATACGTACACGTAGATAATATCATTATTATCTTCTCTATTCGTTCATTCATCATTACATCTTTTCTTGCGCGCTAGATATCTTCCATACCAATACCATACGCTACACCCCAAACTATTTACCTACTGGGCCGAAGTCTATGAAGAGACAGCTAAACATGGTGCCGCAGTACTAGGGATGAGCGGTAGAGGTTCTATAATAATGGTAGATCACAAAGAAAGACCCCGATGTGCATCCTCCAGGGTAGCGAACCCACACACCGTTGGGCTAACACCTTAATTGGCGTGTCCCGATATCCAATGCTCGCAAGACTTTCATTACTTTCATCATTCATTGATGCATGCATTCATTCATCATGTTCCTCTTTCATTATCTTTCACTTTACGTTACATAATACTTTCGTTTCATTCATTAACATAAAACGTAAAGCCACGGGAAAGATAAACATACATCATAATAAGGAACATCAACATACACTATAGCATTTCTATACAGGGCATCATCATACATATGTAACATACATCATGCATAAACATGCAACATCATCATTATCATACCCTACATAACTTTTAAGATCCCCACGGTCATCTTACGTGTACCTACGGGAACTTTCACGTCAAAACTTACATCTGCACTTTCCCCCAAAAGTCAGTACTTTAACTATGTTCCTCCTCGGGTACAACAACCCTATTTGGGCGTATGGGCACCATTCAGTCGCACGGCCTTCATGCAACTGAACATCATGCGATTGGACCTATGCAGATGAACACCGATGCGAATGAACACCCAATTATGCGAATGGACTCTCAATCATGCGAATGGACTCTCAATCGCGTGAATGAACTCTCAATCATGCGAATGGACACTATGCGAATGGACCTCATACGAATGGACCTCATGCGAATGGACCTCATGCGAATGAGAACCTATGCGACTGCACTCTCAGTCGCATGACTCCCCATGCGACTGGACCCCCAGTCATGCGACTGGACCCCCAGTCATGCGACTGAACCTCAATCATACGAATGAACCCCAATCGCCCTCCACTCGGTCGTATGGCCTCCAGTCGGTCGCCCAGCCCTAACTGATGCAGAATACAGTCCTCCCGAACCCAATCTGCTATTTCGACCTCCAAGCTCATCCTAACCCATTCTAACCCCAAATCAACCATCCTAAACCTTAGGAATGAATACTATATTACCATTCAAGCACACACAAACCCAAGAACATACTCCAAACACATCAAACACAATCACACCCAAATGGGTCAAACACACACACATACAAAACGGGTTTACTATGTGTTCCAGCCCTAAATCAGTTGAAACGAGTAAAATAGGTTTCCTATAACTCATACAAACTATCACAATGGGAAGAGCCTCGATTTGACTCGCTTCTCGACTTGTTTGCTCACTCGAACCAACCCGAACCAACTTTTCTTCCTCTTTTCTTCCTTTCTCTCTTCTCTTCTCTTGTTTGGCTGAAAATAAGAGTGTGGGGGAGAGAGAAAGGGCTGCCTTCTCCCTTTATATACCCCCACTCACCCGTCTTTCTTTCGTAGGCGAGTTTGGTCCCTCGACTTCGGACTTTATTTCTTTCCTTCCTTCGTCGGTTTCAAAATAGATAAATAACCGGGTGTTACAAGTCCACCCCCTTAAATAGGTTTCATCCCTGAAACCTGTTATTCCTCGAACAAACATGGGTAATGCTGTCTCATTTCCTCTCAAGTCTCCCACGTTGACTCGGATCCCTTCCTGTGCTTCCACTGTACAAGCATAAGAGGAACCGCTTTTTTTCTCAGTCTCTTCTCTTTTCAATCGATGATCGCCACTGGTTGCTCCACATAATTGAGCCGTTCGTCCACCTCGATATCATCCAGTGGAACAATCATATCTTCATCCGCCATACACTTCCTTAGATGAGATACGTGGAATGTCGGGTGAATCCCACTTAACTCATCTTGTAACTCCAACCTATATGCCACCTCTCCTGCTCGAGCAATGATTCGGAAAGGGTCTATGTATCTCGGGCTCAACTTGCCCCGCTTTCTGAATCGAATGACACCCTTCCAGGGTGAGACCTTCAACATAACCCGGTCTCCTACCTGGAACTCAATCGGTCTGCATCATTTTATCAGCATACGACTTCTGTCTATCTTTGTCTGCCTTCATGAAGGCCTTGATCCTTTCAAGCTTTTTAGTCGTAGCCTTGATCACCTTAACGCTCCCTAACTCTTTATGACCAATATCACCCCAACAAACAGGTGTTCAGCATCTCCTACCGTATAGCATCTCATACGGTGGCATGCCAATGCTGGCATGATAGCTGTTGTTGTATGAGAATTCAGCTAATGGTAAGTGGTCATCCCAACTTCCCCCAAAATCAATCACACATGTCCAAAGCATGTCCTCCAATGTCTGAATGGTCCTTTCTGACTGACCATCAGTCTGGGGATGGTAAGCCATGCTGATATGTAACCTCGTCCCCATGGCGTCATGGAATTTCTTCTAGAATTTGGATGTAAACCGGGTGTCACAATCAGACACAATAGACACTGACACACCGTGACGAGTCACGATCTCCTTAATGAAAAGATCCGCCAACCTCTCGGATAAATATGTCTCACGCATCTGTAGGAAGTGAGCACTCTTCGTAAAGCGGTCAACAATCACCCATATAGCATCATACCCCTTCGGAGTACGCGACAGCTTCGTAATGAAATCCATGGTGATGTGTTCACACTTCCATTCCAGTATATCCAAAGGTTGGATCTTCCCATACGGCTTTTGATGCTCGGCCTTCACTTGTAAACAAGTAAGGCATTTACTCACATTCTCCACCATATCACGCTTCATACCCGGCCACTAATAGTCTTTCTTCATGTCTTGGTACATCTTTGTAGCACCGGGATGAATAGAGTATCGAGTCTTTTGAGCTTAGTCCATAATCTTCACCCGTAGATTCCCAAGTCGAGGAATACACATCCGCCTGAATCGGGTTTTAACACCGAGTGTGTTTTCACCCAATTCCGCAACCAGACCTCTCATCCTTTCAGAGTTAAGACGATCTTCTTTTAAGGCCTCATCTTGAAACTCCTTGACTTGCTTCATCACATCAGAGGTCATGATCAGCTAGTACGCCTTCACCCGAATCGGCTCGGGTCTTTCCTTTCAGCTAAGGGCATCTACCACCATATTGGCTTTGCCCGGATGATAATGGGTCTTGTAATCATAATCCTTTAGGAGCTCCAACTATCTTCTCTGCCTCATGTTCAAGTCTTTCTGCTCGAAGAAATACTTTAAGCTCTTGTGGTCGGTGAATATGGTGCACTTTGTCTAGTACAGTTAGTGCCTCCAAATCTTTAACGCAAATACCACTGCTGCTAACTCCAAGTCATGAGTAGGATAGTTAACCTCATGAACCTTCAACTATCAGGATGCATAAGCTATAACCTTCCCTCTCTACATTAACACGCACCCCAATCCCGAGTAGGAAGCATCAGAATAAACCATCAGATCTTCACTTCCATCAGGTAATGACAGAATAGGAGCTTGAGTCAATCTCGTCTTCAATTCTTCAAACGCCTTCTCTTGAGCTTGACCCCATACAAACTTTACATCCTTACGGGTCAACTTGGTTAGTGGAGAAGCGATCTTTAAGAAGTCTTGAATGAATCTTCTGTAATAGCCCGCCAAACCCAAGAAACTACGGATCTCGGATGGCGTCTTGGGACACTTCAATTGCATCACTGCCTCCACCTTTGTCGGGTCCACCATAATCCCATCGGGATTTACCACATTACCCAAAAACTAAACTTCGCGCAACCAGAACGCGCACTTAGAGAACTTGGCGTACAACTTCTCCTTTCTCAACGTCTCCAAAACCTCCTGAATGTGATCGGCATGCTCAATCTCGCTCTTCGAATAAATCAGGATATCATCAATAAACACAATCACTGATTTATCCAACACCGGCCGACACACTCGATTCATCAGATCCATAAAAGCAGCTGGCGCATTGGTCAAACCAAAAGACATAACGAGGAACTCGTAGTGACCATAGCGCGTGCGAAAAGCTATTTTAGGAATATCCTGCTCTTTCACCTTTAGCTGATGGTAGCCAGATCGAAGGTCGATCCTTGAAAACCAACTGGCACTTTGAAGCTGATCGAATAAATCATCAATTCTCGGTAACGGATACCGATTCTTCACTGTCAACTTGTTCAGCTCGCGGTAGTCTATACACATCCTCATGCTACGATCTTTCTTCTTTACAAGTAAGACCGGAGCACCCCAAGGAGAGATACTTGGTCTAATGAACCCTTTATCAAGCAGCTCTTGCAACTGCTCCATCAACTCCTTCATTTCCGTCGGAGCCAACCGATACGGTGCCTTGGCAACGGGTTCGGCACCCGGTATCAGATCAATCTGAAACTCAATCTCTCGGTCAGGTGGCACTCCTGATAAGTCTTCTGGGAACACGTCTGGAAAGTCACACACAACCGGAACATCAGATAGTTGTGGTGTTGGCGTTTCCACATCCTTTACATAGCACAAGTAGGCGCTACAACCACGCCTCATGCACTTTCCCGCCACCGCCATTGAGATTACTTTTGGGATTGTCATGACCCGATCCCTGTAAACAGTTACCGAACTCCCGTCAGGCGCTATCAAACGAATCATCTACTTGCGACACACTATATTTGCCTCGAAGTCCGCCAACCAATCCATCGCAAGAACCACATCGAAACCACCTAAGGTCATCACGAATGGTCTAACCAGAAATTTATGACCCTCTAATTCCACATCACAACTCTCTATCACCTCTGAAATCCTGGTAGACTTACCTATGGTAGTTTCTACATCAAATAGCGCATCAACACGTCAACTACTAACAGGCAGTTTAGCACAAAAAGCAGCAGAAATGAAACTTTTACTGGCACCTGAATCGAATAACACAGAAGCTAAAGTTTGGTTCACCAGAAACGTACCGGACACAACATCAAGGTCCGTCCTAGCTTCCTCCTGGGTCATAGTGAATGCCCTGACGCTCGCCCTCGGTCCTTCTCCTCTGACTTTCTTTACCCCGGAACCCTCGGTTCTTGCCTTCTTATAATCTTTACTCATATGACCACTTTCCCCACAGTTAAAACATTTGCCCGCGAGGCAATCCTTTGCAACGTGCCCCGTCTTCCCACATTTGAAGCACACGTTCAATCCTAACCTACGTTCCCCCGCATGTTCCCTTCCACACTTGCCACACCTCCTCGGCCCCGCAGTCGATGTGGTCACACAGCTGTCATCCACCCGTGCCTTTTTGTTACCCGTCGAGGCATCACGCCGACCAAACTGTTTCCCGTTCCAGTTCCGATCACCACCACCCTTCTTGTTTGCTTCAGTCACCACCACCTCCCGCTCATCATATAGCCTCCCTATCAAATCGACCGCCGACCTAAACTTGCTTGGCCGGACGACGATCATATGCCTGCGAACATCCACTGGTAAGCCCTGAACGTACCTCTTGATCTTCCGAGACAGAGGCGTCACCTGATCTGGCACGAGACGGGCCATCTCGTTGAACTTTGTGGTGTACTGTTGGTGTGTCATAGTTCCCGCCTCCAGCTGCAGGAACTCCCTTTCAACTTTATCCATTTCTCGGTAAGGACAAACCTCCTCAATCACTAACTTTTCAACTCAGACCATCTCATCCTCCCGATTGCCCTGCTACCCTCGGCTTGGACTATATTGTCCCACCAGCATAAAGCCGAGTCCACAAAAGAATAGGCAGCAAACTTCACCTTTTTGTCCTCCCGGCACTCGCTGATATTCAGAACAGCTTCCATTTCCCTCACCCATCGGTGAGCAGCAGCAGTGCCATTTCCATCAAAAGTAGGGGGCTTGCACCTTTGAAATGCCCCGTAGTTACAGCCTCGTGCTAGCTCCTTCACAGGCTCCTCCTCCACCTCCTCCTCGTCGGAGGGAATCGTCTCAGTCTCCGGTTGCTCCCAACCTCCCGAGGACCGGTTCCTCTCTTGCCTTTCCCCTTCCCATACAGCCTTTATCACTTCGGTCACCATAAACGGTAAGATCGTTTGCATGACCTGATGCACCTCTTCAACCACCGCCTCTTTCACCGAGGCCCTCAAATTTTCACTCTTATCACCACCCTTCGGATGAGGGGTCTCGGGTCCCTCAGGAACCACCTTCTCAACTCTAGGTCTGCCTCTTATGGGCCTCGATGCAGCTCCAAGTCCACCATGCGAGGCTTTGGATGATCTACCACCGGTTATCCTCTATCACATACTGAAAGATTCAAACACCAACACGGTCATTCAAGGGAATAGCTCAGTTTATGTCAAGTATAGTAAGTCCCTAATTACAGTGGCCAGTTGTGATTAACCACTTACTTTACTCTTCCTACCCCGAGCATTACCTGTCCTGACTACATCAGTATCTAAATCTCCCAGCAACACATAAACCACATAACATGCGCACATAATTCCGGTTAACATTAAGAAAATACCTGATGGCACGCAGCTACTCAGATTGGCATCCCATCCCTTCTCCATCCCATTCTCAGTTTAAGTTAAGGTTTATTTTGAAAATTTACCCGTTTCACTTAAACTTTGGCTCTGATACCAACTTGTAAGGCCCCATTCCCGGGCACCTCACAGCTGGTCATTTATCACACATAAAACATATAATTTCATTAACATTATAAACATTGCAGCGGAAACTTTTAAATAAAACATTTCATTTCCTTTAATGAACACTTTTGCAAAGTAATACAACATTCATTACAAAACATCGTTTGTTCGCATTACATTACAAAAGCGTTAAACAAATGAATGCCATCCAAAAAGAGCTGAGTAGCCGCCTCGTGCCATCCTCAGCAACCTTAACTGCCAACTGGAAGCACATAAAAAGTCAGTGTTGCTGAGTGAGTTCTAGTTTTATATTAAAACATATTTTACTTTCATTAAAACCTATTCTTTACTTTCATGCTATCACACATCATACGTACACGTAGATAATATCATTATTATCTTCTCTATTCGTTTATTCATCATTACATCTTTTCTTGCACGCCAGATATCTTCCATACCAATACCATATGCTACACCCCGAACTATTTAGCTACTGGGCCGAAGTCTATGAAGAGACAGCTAAACGTGGTGCCGTAGTATTAGGGATGAGCGGTAGAGGTTCCATAATAATGGTCGATCACAAAGAAAGACCCCGATGTGCATCCTCCCGGGGTAGCGAACCCACACACCGCTGGGCTAACACCTTAATTGGTGTGTCCCGATAACCAATGCTCACAAGACTTTCATTACTTTCATCATTCATTGATGCATGCATTCATTCATCATGTTCCTGTTTCATTATCTTTCACTTGACGTTACATAATACTTTCATTTCATTCATTAACATAAAACGTAAAGCCATGGAAAAGATAAACATACATCATAATAAGGAACATCAACATACACTATAGCATTACTATACAGGGCATCATCATACATACATAACATATATCATGCTTAAACATGCAACATCATTATTATCATGCCCTACAAAACTTCTAAGATCCCCACGGTCATCTTACGTGTACCTACGGGAACTTCCACGTCAAAACTTACATCTACACTTTCCCCCGAAAGTCAGTACTTTAACTATGTTCCTCCTCGGGTACAACAGCCCTATTTGGGCGTATGGGCACCCTTCAGTCGCACGGCCTTCATGCGACTGAACATCATGCGATTAGACCTATGCGGATGAACACCAATGAGAATGAACACCCAATTGTGTGAATGGACTCTCAATCGTGTGAATGGACTCTCAATCATGTGAATGGACTCTCAATCGTGTGAATGAACTCTCAATCGTGCGAATGGACACTATGCGAATGGACCTTATGCGAATGGACCTCATGCGAATGAGCACCTATGCGACTGGACTCTCAGTCGCATGAGTCCCCATGCGACTGGACCCCCAGTCGTGCGACTGAACCTCAATCATGCGAATGAACCCCAATCGCCCTCCTGTCATCCGTATGGCCTCCAGTCGGTCACCCAGCCCTAACTGATGCAGAATGCAGTCCTCCCAAAACCAATCTACCATTTTCGACCTCCAAGATCATCCAAACCCATTCTAACCCCAAATCAACCATCCTAAACCTTAGGAATGCATACTATATTAAACCTTGGAATGCATACTATATTACCATTCAAGCACACACAAGCCCAAGAACATACTCCAAACGCAGCAAACACAATCACACCTAAATAGGTCAAACACACACACATACAAAAACGGGTCAAACTCACACAAACTATCACAACAGGAAGAGCCTCGATTTGACTTGCTTCTCGACGTTTTTGCTCACTCGAACCAACCCGAACCAACTTTTCTTCCTCTTTTCTTCCTTTCTCTCTTCTTTTCTCTTGTTTGGCTAAAAATGAAAGTGTTGGGGAGAGTGTTGGATCATGATAAAGGCTGGTGCAACCAAAACCATTTCATGTAGTCCATTTTTGTGCTACATTCAAAGGCTTCCGAAGCTAAGTATGAGAACTTCCGAAGGTTGAAGAGTTCTTCCGAAGTCAAGTAAAAGATCAACTTCCAAAGACAAAGTTCTTCCGAAGTCAAGTAAAAGATCAACTTCCAAAGACAAACTCTACTTCTGAAGACAAAGAAGAAGTTTCCAAGCCTCGGAAGAAGCAGTCTTCCGAAGTATAAGTGGCTTCGGAAGAAGTTATTCTTTCGAAGTAACTTAACCTTCGGAAGACACTGCTATAAACCAGTGGACATAAGTATGGTCTCTGACATTCCGCTGTAGACTTCTGATACAGCATGGCTTCTTTCTAAAGAGTCATGTAGTTGACCATACTTTATTCCATTGTTTACTTTTTATGATAGTACATGTTACTAACCTTAGTTGGTGATAAAAAGTATATACGACTGTAGGTAGTATTATCCGAGATACCTTAACCTATAGTCTTGTAGTATAGGCTTTTGGTTATAGGTTTCCGGCTGGAATCAAAGTATATACGACTGTAGGTAGTATTATATATATAGTTCTCATTGTAACTCATTAGATAGAGATTGTGCCTACAAGAGTCTTGTAATCCTTTGAGTAGAGAATCAATATATAAAAGTACCTTGAAAATTTACCTCTTGTGTTTATTATCATTTGCTACTTGTTATATTGTGATCAACTCTTGTTAGACTCGTTCCGAGTGTTGTTCTAGGTGAGTTTGAGAGAAAAGCCACTTGTTAAGTGACTAATACCGATCCTGCAATTGGTATCAGAGCTTTTATTTGGCTCTTGATTGCGTGATCTAGCCATCCAAATCAACTTGTTTTTCACTCCTCCCCACAACCCACTCACTCAAATGGTCGCTCTCACAAAAGCTGATATTGAAACTGGTACCATGACCAAGTCCCCATTTATCACCCCTGAAGATTTTGACACATGGTGCACAAGAATAGAAGGCTTCATCAAGTGTCAAGACTCAAGGATGTGGGACTCCGTTGTTAATGGTCCCTTCATACCAAACACTACTTCTGCTACTGGTAATTGTATCATTCCAAAAGATGTGGACGATTACTCAGAAGAAGATAGAAAAAGAATAGAGCTTGATCAAAGGGCTATGACTTGTCTTCAAACTGCTCTTCCAAACTCCATCTACATAGGCTTCAAGAAGTGCAAGACAGCTAAAGACTTATGGGATGCACTGAAGCTCATGTATGAAGGATCCAAGGAGACTAAAGAGAACAAGAAGGATCTCTTAAAGCAACAGTTTGAAAACTTCACTTTCAAGGCTGGTGAGACCTTGACTGAACAATACTTCAGGTATGTTGAGATAGTGGATACTCTAGTGGATATTGGAGTAACTCTTGAGAACAGGGACATAGTAAGGAAGTTCATGTCTTCCCTTCCTAAACTATGGACACACTATTGTGTTGTGATCAAGAGAACATCAGACCTTAAGACTCTTACTCTCACAGAGTTGTATGGTATCCTCAGTGCATTCTAGATGGAGATGAACATGCAAAACTCCTCTGGTAACTCCAATAACCAACTGAGTTCAACCCTTCATGTGGTTAAAAGGGAAAGCATAGAACCACAACATCAGTTGCTATGCTACCCTAACAACTCGCAAAATGGACCCTACACTACTCTACCTGAGACTCCTAAGTCTCAACAGGCTCAACACAACTCCTTTCAGGATAGTTGTGCCTTTGTCTCCGGAAGTGGACACTCTGATGATTTTCAATATTGCTTTGATGATCTGGAGTGCTTCAATCCAGATGATGTAAAGTATATGGACATTGTCCAACAGATGGCTCTTTTAACTTACAGAGCGAAGAAGTTCTTTAAGAGAACTGGAAGGCAATTCCCTCAAAACCCTATCAACAGCAAGTTTGGATTTGATAAGACCAAGGCAAGGTGCTACAACTGCAACCAACTGGGTCACTTTGCTAGGGAATGCAAGGCTCCTAAGAACAACCCGGGAACCCCACAAGCCTCTACACATCCCTCAACCTCGAAGTGTGAAGAAAAGACAACTGAAACAGCTGCAATAGCTCAAGATGTTGACTGGAGCTTCATGGTACAGGATGTGACTCCTGCTCAAGCACTTATGGCCGGAACAAATGATGCTCAGGTATATAAACATCTTTGCACTCCAGCATGTATTGCTAAAGTTAAACTTTACAAGGATTATAATATGGAAATCAGATCTGATGTTGAGTCTTTAAATATCTTAAAATCTGACTTTAAAAGAGCTGAATCTGACTATCAAAAGAAAATTGAGGAGTTAGAGAAAACTGTGTCTTTTTTAAAACATGAACAAACCAACTATAAGACTTAAATCAAAGATCTGATATCCAAGCTGTCTGAAGCTCAAGCCCAGCTTGTCATTGCTGAGGCTCAGGCCAGGAAGCAAGCTATTGCTGAGCAAAACTTCCAAGCTATTCTTGCATCATCCTCCCATTCCAAAATGTTTTGTCAAAACAAAGGAGGGTTGGGAACCAATGAAATCGCTCCACCGCACTCTTATGAGTCTATTAGACAACCTAGATGTGGCACTGAGGAGCAAGTGGTTCCAACTGCTGACCCTTCTTCACTAGAATTAAAGGAGGATGCAACAATAGTGGCCACCACAGGGAAGAAATAGGTAAATGCACCTATCTCCTCCTATGAAGATCAAATCCTAACCACCAAGGCAAGAAGAAGCAGAGCTAAAGCTGCTAGAAAGATTGCCAAGAAGGTTGCTGAGTCTAAGCTAAAGATCGACCCAAAGCAAAAAGGTGTCTTTATCTCAGCTGGATTTCAAGTGTTAGGTACCTTCGATTCAGGAAAGGAGTGTAATACCAGCACTCCTGTCCTATCAAAGGATCAGAAGTTGAAAGGGAAAGTTGCTGATGAAGAAAAGAAGCCCAAGAAACAGCAACCTTTAAATTTCCAAAAGACTAACATTGCATGCATAATGTGTGGTCTGCACAACCACATGGCAAAAGATTGTTACTACAATCCAGCAAGCACACATTATGTAAACAATGTTAGAAAAGAAGAAGTCAGGGGAGGTTTCACATTTGGACCATTTTAAACGGTCCAAGTGATGAAAAAGGGAAAGTTGGTCTCAGAAGCCAAGTTGCTTTCGGAAGAAAGTACTTCTTTCGAAGGGAAACTGGCTTCGGAAGTCAAGGCTTCAAAGGTTCGGAAGAACAAGAAAGCTTCCCTGAAACCAACCCAGAAGAAGACTACTTCGGAAGAAAAGGTGGTGAAGGCTTCTTCCGAAAAGAAAGAAGCTTCGGAAGAAGTCCATATTGCAATAGCCTCAACAAGCTCATCCTCAAAGATCAACCAAGGGATGGATTGGAAGATCAAGGAAGATGTTGCAGCCCAAACCTCTTCTTCAACGACCTCTATTGCACCCCAATGCATATCTTTTGGTTCAATCATGTCATCATCTTTGCAAGAGCCCAAGACCAGCAAGGCTTGGGCTTCCAAACAAAACTAACAATCTCATCTTATGTGCAGGGACATCCATTTGACAAGAACAACAATGTCTGGATTGTAGATAATGGACGCTCCAGGCACATGATAGGGAACAGATCTCTCCTTAAACAATTCCAGAACTATGATGGAAGGCCTGTCTAATTTGGAGGTGAGACCGGAGGATATATTTCTGGCAGAGGAAGTATATCCAATAGTAGATTAAACATTAACAAAGTTCACTTTGTTAAACAGCTTGACCATAATCTGTTAAGTGTTTCTCAGTTCTGTGACCAAAAGCATCAAATGCTTTTCACAGAACATGAGTGCATTATCCTCAAACCAGGGATGACAATTTCTCCGGAATTGGTGCTTCTTAAATCTCCCAGGAAAGGGGATATGTACAAGCTAGATATGAACAATGCTTCTCCTATGGGTGAAGTATCATGTTTCTGATCAAGCTAATCAAAGTTGACTCAAATGAACAATATTCTGATTTGTTCACCAAAGCTTTTGATGAACAAAGGTTTAAATATCTCATATCAGCTATTGGGATGATAAACATTGATTAAACTACCTCTTTTGAAAGCTTTTTAATATGTAATGTCTTGTGTCAATACAATTTAAGCCCTGTTACAAAAGATCTCTTTGAAATATTCCCAGTGTACATTTCTTCCGAAGATGAATTAACTCTCGGAAGATATTCCTTAATATCTTCCGAAGTCAAATTCCTCCATGAAAAATTTCTTCTCGGAAGAGTTTTCAGTCTCGGAAGAAGCGATTGATTTCATATCATATCTACTTTCGAAGCTGTTAGGATCTCAGCCTCTAGTTTGATCAATTAGATTATATTCGCAGCGGATTTAGCATGAATATTAGCAATTAAAGCAAGAACATAAAGAATATTGCATGCAAACCAAAAGTAGAGAGAGAGAATAATTCTGCCTTAGAAGGAATAATATTCGTTTATTTCACATGTTTTGGCGTGGAATACATTCAGGTCACTGCCCTTTTATAGGCAAATGACCCATACTGTTGTCAGATTCCACTGACATTAAACAATTATTTAACTAACTACTGATAGAACACAACTACTGAAGATGTCACAACAGCTGACATCTTCTTACAAAATTTCCTAAGTGTTCTACCTATTACAAGTACTGAAAAGGAAACTACTGAAAAGCTACAACGACTGAAGAACAAACTCTTCTGTCGTTTACAACTACTGAACTATAACAGTTGAAGAACAAACTCTTCAGCTGTTGTACAAACTACTGAAATGAAAAACATAAAACTACTGAAAAGAAAATAAACCATCACAACAACTGAAGAAGACTTCTTCAGCCGTTGTGACAAACTCTGAAACTTCAGCACTTTGGTCTTCAGACTTTGGTCTTCAGATGATTCATCAGCTGATGACTTCAGTAGTTGTCATCAGCTAATGTCTTCAGTCGTTGTCTTCAGATTTTGTTCATCAGCAGTTGTTCATCAGTTCTTCAGTTCTTCAGACTTTGATCTTCAGCACTTGTCTTCAGCACTTGAAGTCTTCAGTACTTGTGTTTATCAGTACTTTAGACTTCAGTACTTATCTTCAGTACTTTGGGATCTTCAGCTGTTGTACTTCAGTTCTTTGAACTTCAGCTGTTGATTCTTCAGACTTTGTCAGAACAGCTGATGGGAGTCTTCAGCAGTTGTTGTGATGTCATGTGGGACTTAGAGGTTTTCCTGATCTTGGCTCATTGGTTCTTTTGGTCCAACAAACTCCCCCTGAACCAATGCAGCCAAAACCTCTAATTATTTGTTGTCCCACTTATTGTTGGCATAAAGATTGGTCTATTTCCTTCTGGATCAGATCAGAAGTTGACCCTGATAAGCACTGGCCTGGGAGAAGGTTTCTGGTATTTGTTTGGCTAAGTATGGATGGGAGCTCTGTTTTGGGGAATTGGACACAGAGCTGTTATCCCATCCATGAAACCTACCTCCCATGTACTAGCCTGTAGGATTCTCTGGTGTAGGCTCGGACAAAGATCATTTGTTCTTCTTTGGTCATGCCTTCAGCCCCACCATCGAACAATCCTTCACGGCCATACATCTCTGAGACAAACTTGACCTGTTTGCCATTCTTGAGCTCAACTGTTGTAATTTCTTATATGCAAATTCATCTGGATGTCTGCCTTCTAGCAACAAGTTGAGCTCATCTTTGCGAAAGTTCTCAAGCTTCTTATAAACTAAGCCTTTCCTCACCATCCTGTTCTCCAACATCATTTCAGGAGGTTGCTTAGATTTATAAGCTTTCTTGAACTCATCCACAATTTCCCGGGGTGTTACTACAAGAGCCACTGTGATTACTTCATCTACAATCCTCTTCATCTGGCTCTTGTACCTCACAGGAATATCTTTCTTTGTGATCCTGTGAGCCACCCTAGGATCAGGCCAAGTCCTCACTCTCTCTTTGTTATATTGGAAGGTTTGTTTGAGAGTGAAGAGTCTCAGAGCTTCTTTCTTCATATTCATGATAGAGGTAGAGGCAGCATATGCTTGGTTAATTGACTTAAGCATTTCAGCATCATGAAGCTGCTGCTGTGCCTCTTCCTCTATCTTCACCCTCACAGTGTCCATCTGTGAGGTGGGAGTGATGGTTTGGGATTTGGCTTTTGGTAGAGGGATGACTACTGAAAGAGGCAGTCTATCCTCCTCATCCACCTCTTCTTCTTCTTCTTGCAGCCTCAACACCCTTCTCTTCTTCTTCAAGGGTGGATCATTGGCTGCGGGTTTTGATGGTGAAGGGGTTGGTTTAGTGGGTTGTGGTTGGGTTGTTGGTGTGGGAATGTTGGCAGGCACTGCTAGTAACCTAGAGATAAGGGCTGGTTTGGTCTGTTTTACTAGCAGTGTCCTGTTCCCAGCACCTGCTTCAGAGAGGGCCTCAGCGACCAGTCCCTTAGTGAAATCACCAGCCAAACAGATCTTGGTGGTTATTGCCAAGAGTTTGTCCCTGGTCCATGCCTTGACATCAAGGACTGGCCTGCCCAGGTACTTCGAAGTGAACCTACTCATAGCCTCAAGTTTCTTGCTTTCCTCTTGGCTATAAGTAGTCCATCGGTACTCAATCTCTCTTCTCTCCATATCCCTGATCTCTTGATCTAGCAAGGCAGTGTCCTTGTCAAAGCCTTGCCTGAACAGCTATTCAATGATAGAGTCCATTGAACGGCTATGCTCAGCATCAGCCTCCTTGACAAGGGCTGCTAGATCAGGATCAGCACTCTCCCTCACCTCTCCTCTCTTCTTTCCTTTCTTTTGATAAGTGACACTGAAATCCTTTTGGATTCCAGTCACTTCTTTTTCAGCTCTCTCCTCCTCCTCCCTCCTCTTCCCCTTGGGCTCCTGAACCTTCTCCCTCTCAGTCACCTCCTTTCTACCTACTTCTAACTCCTCCTCTCCCCTCTTCCTCTTAACTTGCACTGAGGTCTCCCCCTTTTTGGGTGCATTGGTTGGGGTTTGACTCTCAGCAAGTGCTTTAGCAACAGCAACCTCCACCAGAGGTTGGATATGTGTGGGAAGCCTCTCATCAATGGTTTTCATCACAATTTCTGTGATTATGGGTGTGATGAGAGGCAGGGATTTCTGAAGGATAGCATCTAGCTCCACCAGAGGTTGGATATGTGTGGGAAGCCTCTCATCAATGGTTCTGGCCCTGAGAGCTAGTGCCAGAAACAGGGGCTGGTGGCTGAGTTTGTGGGAGTGGCTCAGTGTATGTGAGACCTTTGGGTGAAGGTGCCATCTGTGGGTTGGTGGTGGCAGATGGACTTCTATCTTGAGTCATTTGAGCAAGCAGCTCTTTGAGTCTGCTTATCTCATCCTCTAAGATAGTGTTGTGAGCAACTACATCATAGAAGAAGCTCAGGTCATCATCAGTATGAACTGAATCACCTGACCTCCTGACAATGTCAGGATGTGCATGCTCTGAGTGTGGCTCAGTATTAGCATGTGCCCCTTGTTCTTGGTACTGGGGACTTCCAGCCTCCGGATTGGATCCATCATCGGCAGTTGCCTCTGGTGAGGTCTTATTGCTTGTACCAGCTTCACTCTTCTCATGTGCTGATGTAGGGGAAGTGGTAGCCTCACCAGATTGTCCTATCTCCCTAGCCACACTGGGAGATTGGACTTGTGATTCTCTATGCTGTGGGCTCCCACCGGCACTAGTATCCACCCCCTCTTCGGTTAGAGTCTCCCCAGTATTAATAGGTTTCTGGGGAGAGGGTGGAGTGCTCAGGTGGGTCAACACTTTGGCAATTATTAGGGTTGGACTTTGTGGGGCGGCTTCTGTGGGAGATGGGCTAGAAGCAGAGTGCACATGGGGAGGAGTGTGCATTTCAATGGCAGTCTCCTCAAGTGAGAAAGACCCCAGATGTGTAGGTGCACCAGTTGTGGTTGCATCAGGCTCCTGTTGAGAGGAAACCTGTGCGGTTGTGGTGGGTGGAGTCATGGTAGCTGCTGGGAGAATCGAACCAGCAGCCACATCCTGCCTTTGTGTTGCAGGGGCATCCTCAGGGGACTCATTTCCCTGAGTAGCCTTTTTGGGCTTCTTGGCTTTTGGCTTGGTGGGGACTTTGGATTTGGAGGTGGAGGCTGTGGGTTCCTGCTGCGTGGGTTTTCGCAGCCGGCCAGCCTGTTTGAGTGTGTGGTCGGTGTTGTGCCTGGAGTATACCTCGGCTAGAACAGCCATGGTAGGGACTCCAGTGCCAACAAGTCCCTCAGCTTGAAGCTGGCTTTGGATGATGGCCATTATAAACCGAGGATACAAGATCCAACGGTTAGAAATGGGTTTTGTGGCCATATCCCTGAGTTCCCAAAATATAATATCAGTAAAGTTTAGGGTTTGTTTCTCAAGGATAGAATACAATACCTGTTGCCACCTTGTTGACATCTGGTCCCATGAAGAAGTTTTGGGAGCCAGACACACATTCACCATGTGGAAGATCAGTCGTTGGGGATCTGGGAAGTGTTTCTTCAACAAGGTGGTGGCAGAGAGGTTGCCCTGATAGTCGTTGGAAGTGAAGCATAGATCAAGGGCGCCTTTGGGGTAAGAGGTTGGGTAGGTGGCATCCTCCAGCTTTAGGGTTTCTCGAAGAGTAGCTGGAGTAATAACCACTGGGTGGTTGTTGACGGAGGACCGGAGAGAGACCTCGCCGTTATTCTCTCCGGTTTGGACGGTGATATTCGTCCAGTACTCCGCCAAGGAGTCGGTGTATATGGTGGGGTTAAGGAGGAATGTCGTCTGGTATTGTGAGTCGGTCATCAGATCGACGGCATTGTGGAACTTGGCCCAGAATGGTGGTTTGGTGAGATGAGCGACACATTTGTGTCGAGGTTTGAGTTGCATGGCTGCCATTAATGGTGTATGGGAATTTCAGAGGTTTTTTGAAAAGTTAGGTCAAGTGAAAATGAAAAGCTCTGAAGGTTGGGTATTTATAGGGTATGGCAAAGGCTGAAAGAAAACTACTGAAGGTTTGGTGTTAGTTATCAGTTGTTGAAACTACTGATGACGTGGTTTTAACCTTCAGTGGTTGTAACATCCGAGGACTTGGTGTTAGTCTTCAGTAGTTGAAACTACTGAAGCCTTGGTTTTGTCCTTCAGATGTTGTAAACGGCTGAAGACTTATTGTCAGTCTTCAGTAGTTATAAACTACTGAAGACCTAGTTTTCATCTTCAGACGTTGTAACAACTGAAGACATTGTGTTAGCCTTCAGTAGTTGTGAACTACTGATATCAGTAGTGAACTACTGAAGACATGGTATTGCTTCAGTTGTTGTAAGCAACTGAGGACGTGGTGTTAGTCATCAGTAGTTGTGAAACTACTGAAGACATGGTTTTGTCCTTCAGTTGTTTGGGTATGAAACAGCAGCTGTTGGCATCAGCTGAAGAGTAAAAGTACTCATCAGCTGTTTCCGTCAAATCAGTTGTTTCATGCTGACCTCCACATTTACTCATCAGCTCTTTGGCTGACTTTCAGATGTTTCATTGACCCTTCAGCTCTTGTGAGTATTTATGCCTTCAGCTCTTGTGATCAGATGTTCACAAGTGCTGGTGAAATACTCAGAGCTGGTGAACAAATTTTGTCTTCAGTACTTGTGTAAATTACACATCAGTACTTGTGAACAAAATTTGTTCTTCAGTACTTATTTGTTTGAAAATGATACATCAGTAGTTGTAATCCACCTCACTACATCAGTTGTTTTCAACAAATAATGTACATCAGTACTTTGAAGCCTTTTAGTCTTCAGTAGTTGTGAAAATGCTGAAGACTAAATTACTCATCAGTACTTATATTTGACCTTTGCATACTAATGCTCATCAGTATTTGTGAACTGAAAGCATCAGTATTGGTCAAATTATTCTAGCTGCAGCATACCAAGCCTTAGTACCAAGTTTTGAAATGTGGCACTATCTAAAGGCTTAGTAAATATATCTGCAAGCTCATCAGCACTAGGCACAAACTTTGGATCAATCAGACCTTTTTCATAGCAATCCCTAATAAAATGATGTCTGATCTCTATATGTTTGGTCCTAGAGTGTTGGACTGGATTTTTGACAATGCAAAGAGCTGAAGCACTATCCATTAATAATGGAGTCTTAGTCTCTGTAATGCCATAATCCAAGAGTTGGTTCTGAAGCCAGAGTATCTGAGATGTACAACTTGCAGCAGCAATGTACTCAGCTTCAGCAATGGATGTAGCAATTGATGTTTGTTTCTTACTCTGCCAAGAAACTAAACAATTGCCTAGGAATTGGCAACCACCAGAAGTGGATTTTCTGGTGACTTTGCATCCTGCATAGTCACTATCAGAGAAAGCAACTAATTTGCAAGAATGCCCAGTTGAATACCAAAGACCGAGTGATTGGGTACCTTGCAGATATCTAAAGATCCTTTTGACTGCAATCAAATGGGATTCTTTAGGTGCAGCCTGAAATCTAGCACAAACACATGTTGAAAACATGATGTCTGGTCTAGAAGTTGTAAGGTACATCAAGGACCCAATCATACATCTGTAAAGGGTTTCATCAACCGCTTTACCTTTCTGATTTACATCTAGTTTGTGATGCTGCTCATGGGAGTAGAACAGGGCTTACAGGTTTGTAAATCAAACATATTCAACAACTCTTTGGTGTATTTGGACTGATGGATGAAAGTTCCATCATCCCTTTGTTTGATTTGCAACCTAGAAAGAACTGTAATTCCCCCATAGCACTCATTTCAAACTTTTGCTTCATGAGCATTAAATTCATCACACAACTTAGATCAGAGGATGCAAAGATGATGTCATCTACATAAATTTGAACAAGGAGCTTATGTTGTCCCACAGTCTTGATGAATAAGGTTTTATCAATGGTGCCTCTAGTGAACTTATTATCTAAAAGAAAAGTTGAGAGTGTCTCATACCAGGCTCTAGGAGCTTGCTTCAGCCCATAAAGAGCCTTATCAAGCTTGTACACCCAATCAGGATGTTTGTTGTCCTCAAAGCCTGGTGGTTGACACACATAAACTTCTTCTTTTATTTTTCCATATAAAAAGGCACTTTTGACATCCATTTGATAAACCTTAAGACTGTGAAAGGCAGCATAAGCTAAGAACAGTCTGATTGCTTCCAGTCTTGCCATAGGAGCAAAGGTCTCATCATAATCGATGCCTTCCTCTTGTGCAAATCCTTGGACAACCAGCCTGGCCTTGTTCTTGACAATTTGGCCCTTATCATCTGTTTTGTTCCTGAATACCCATTTGGTGCCTATTGCACACTTCCCTTGGGGTAAAGGAACAAGCTCCCACACTTGCTGTTTCTTGAACTGAATAAGCTCAAGCTGCATTGCTTCAACCCATCCATTGTCTCTTAAAGCAGCATGATAGTTCTTTGGCTCTTGCTGACTGATGAAGAGAGCATAGAGGCAGAAATTGGACAATTGACTCCTGGTTGAAACTCCAGCATTGATATCACCAATGATTTGAGATGTGGGGTGATTCTTCAGCTCTTGATAGACTATAATGTCAGTGCAAGTGTTTGTAGGACTTTCAGCAGCAACAAATGGTGATGGAGATTCCTGAAACCATGTAGGAGATGGCAGCTCAAATGAAGTAGAGCTTGCAGAAATCTCATCAGCATTTGTTGTGGATGGGGCTGCTGAAGCTACAGGAGCATCAGGTTTAGTGAACTCAGGCAGGTTGTCACTAAACCTGAAGAGGTGAGTACTGACTACATCATCATCAGTACCACCAGGTGGAGAACTGTTGACAGGCTCAACAGCTGGAGGTTGATAAGGAACATATTGCAGTATGTCCAGATCAAACAACTCCACAGGGTTTTGTGGAATCTTGTCCTTTGGAGATTCATTGAACTTAACATGCAGAGTTTCTTCAACCACTTTTGTCCTACAGTTGAAGACTCTGTATGCCTTCCAAGTTGATGAATAACCAACAAAATACCCTGCATCCACCTTACTAGCAAATTTCTGGAGTGGGTTGCTAGTGTTGAGAATAAAACATGGACACCCAAAGGCTCTAAAGACTGAAATTAGAGGAGCCAAATGATGAAGAATTTCATAAGGAGTCTTCATCAACCTCTTATTCACTAAAGTTCTATTTTGTACATAGCAAGCTGTATTGACAGCTTCAGCCCAAAAGGTCAGTGGCAATCCAGAGTCAGCCAGCATTGACCTTGCAGCTTCAATGAGAGTCCTGTTCTTTCTCTCCACCACTCCATTCTGCTCAGGAGTTCTAGGAATACTAAACTGCTTCTTAATTCCCTTGGACAGGTAGAAGTCATCAAGTGTGTGGTTTCTAAATTCTGTTCCATTGTCACTCCTCACACACTTGACCTGTAGGGAATACTGCTTTTCTACAAATAACACAAAGTTCATGATAGTCTTGGCTGCTTCATCCTTAGAGTGCAAGAAGAAAGTCCATACATACCTGGAATAATCATCCACAATTACCAGGCAGTATTTCTTCTTTGCCATGCTCATCACTCTGACAGGACCAAAGAGATCCATGTGCAAGAGCTGCAAGCAGGCAGTGGACTTTGGTTCTTCTATTGAAGGGAATGAAACTTTGTGTTGTTTTCCTTTTAAACAAGCAGTGCAGTTGTCTTTACACTTGAACTCCTTCAAATGCAATCCTCTTACTAAACCATGGCTTATCAACTGATTCATGTTCTTGAAATTAACATGCCCCAGCCTTCTATGCCATAGAGTAGATTCTTGAGAAGATGCCTTGGAGAATAGGAAAGGATGGCCTTTTAGATCTATCTTTTTGGAAAGATCTAAGGCATACACTCTTCCTGTCCTGTTGGCCTTCAGGAGAGTGTATTCATCTAACACCTTGTCAATCAAATTTAGAACTTTGGATGACAGAATCCGACAGTTCTAGCTTGTAAAAAGGGCAACATGGCCTTTATCACACATTTGACTGACACTCAAGAGGTTGTACTTGAGATTCTCCACATGGTTAACATCATCAAACCTTATTTCCCCATTGGAAACAAAGCCTTTTCCGATGATGTAACCCTTTGTATCATTGCCAAAGGAGACAAATCCCTTCTTTCCTTGAGAGTAGTCATTAAGAAGGGAGCTGCTTCCTATCATGTGCATAGATCCTCCACTGTCTACATACCAGATGCTCTTTTGGCATGTTGAAGAACCCTGCAATCATAACCACATGTTAGTTAGTTTTAGAGACCCAAACCTATTTGGTTTTGGGTCTGTTCTCAACTATAGGTGCAGCACTAACAGGTATGTTATGTGTAACAGCCTGAGGTGAAGAAGATGGTGTAGAAGAGGAACCCTTTGGCTTGGACTTCCTTTTCTGTGGTTTCAACACAGGAGCATCTAAATGGTTGACTTTTCCCATTAGATGCTGAACCATCATCACCAGTTGTGTCTGACTTTGTGATAAAGTTTTCAGCTCTTCAGACACACTGGAGTTTGCTGATGATGGATTCCTATGTTGTACCATCTTTTTCTGAGCAACCTCAGCTATTGCCTGAGTATTCCCTACTTTCTTTTTAGATTTAGCTTTGGGCTTAGGGATTTCAGGCTTTGATGTTGCTAGTACAAACTTGGTTTCAAACTCATTTTTCATTTTCTTTATTTGCTCTTTAATTTCCTCCTGTTGTTTGAGTTTGGAACCCCTTTTGTACCAGCAATCATCAGTAAGATGATTGAACAAGCCACATATCTCACATGGCTTCTTCTTCATCTTGTGTTGATCATCAACCAAAGAAGATGAAACTACTGAAGACTTGTTCTTCAGCTGTTTGTTACCAGTACTAGCAGTTTTCTTCCCTTTAGTACCTGCTTTCCTGACCTCTTCTTTAGTTATCTTCAAACCTTTTCTACTGTCAGTTTTCTTCTCTTCAGTGCTGGCAGTAGTTGAGGTTTGAACTTCAAGTGTTATCACTTGCTCTCTAGTACTTTCGGTACTTCTAGAGACAACACCTGAGTTGATCAACCTTTTGATCATGTGACAGTCAGCATTTGATCCATCAGCTCTTGTAGCATTTGCTGATTGGTTGCTGACTTCTATCTCTGATGATGTTGAATCAGAAGATAGTAGGTCACATGATGAGAAGGATTGGTTATTGCTCTCTCTATCAGATTCAACTTTTGCTCTTAAAGTGAAATCTGTAGGAGGAGCAGTGTGATTATAACCAATCCCAAACTTCACATTGGAAGCTGATTGCTTCTTAAGAAGCATTTCAAAACCCTTGCATGATTGCACCCATCGATCACACTCTACTTGGGTGTTTGCAAGAGTTTCCTTGAGGTCTCTGTACTTCTCTAGAAGTACATCTTCCCTAGCTTTACCATCTTTGATTTGGCATTTAAGCTTGTAAATCTCATCATTTTTCTCTTTTAGTACAACCTCAAAATTAGCTTTTCTTTTGGAAATAGTGTGCTCTAGCTCAAGATTTTTATCTATTAAAGCTACATTTGCTTCTCTAATAGAAGCAAATGCTGCTATGCATGATTCAGAACAAAGCTTGGCTTTGGCCTCAGATGATACCTGTGATGAGGCATTGGATGATGACCCCTCAGCAGACTCAAGGGCCATCAGAGCAAGATTTCCAAAAGGACTATCACCACCATGTTGACCAGCACCTTGGAGTAGTTGTTCCTGACCAGATAGATCATTTGGTAGACTACTCCAGTCAACAACTCCTGGGGTGAAGAAGCTGTATTGTTGAGGTTGTGTTTGATGATGAGATGGGGAAGATTGAGGCTCAGGAAGAGCCTATGGTGGTTGAGCTGAAGGTGCTTGAGTTTGACTGGGCTGAGGCACATAGTAGCAGGGGTATGAGTATGGCATATACCCCTGAGGCACAAAATAAGCAGGTGATGCCTGTGCTTGTGATGGATGACCAGAACTGGAGGAAGGTTGCCCTTTGTGCTATGAACTACTGCTTGGAAAAGTCACAAAGGGTGCAGAGGAGTTAGATCCAAATGATCTACACTCTCTAGCAAAGTGTCCAAGCCTTTGGCACTTGTGACACCTCAACTTGCTCTTGTCAAAACCAACTTTGGTTTTGCCAGAGAGACCAGGGAATTTCCTGCCAGTTCATTTGTAGAACTTTTGAGATCTGATATTGATCATTGCCATTTGGCTCAAAATATCCATCTCTTCCAGATCATCATCTGGAATGCCCTTCAAATCCTCCATCAAGAAGCACCAGTTATCACCGCTGCCTCCTGAACCACTACTAACACCAACAAAAGCTTGTTCTGAGTTGGTAGAGAAATCAATATGCTCATCATAAGAACTTTCTGATGAAGCATATTCTGACTCCTGACTTATCAAGGCAGCATTTCCTTGAACAAAGTCATCAGCGAGCTTGCCAGAGGTGGACAACTTTCTCTTTTGCTCTCTCTCTCTCTCTCAAAAGTGAGCAGTTTCCCATGAAGTTGGGTGAGAGATAGAGTTTCCAGATTTGCACTGGAGCGTAGGACAATGGTATAAGTGTCCCATCTCTCAGGCAGTGATCTGAGGAACCTGTTGTTCATCTGGCTGTTGGAGTACTCTTGTTTGACCATCTTCAGCTCAGAAATCAAACAAGAGAACCGCTCAAACTTCTGGGTCAGAGTCTCACCCTTTCTATATGAGAATGTCTCATATTGTTGGGCGAGGATTTCCCTATTGTTTGCTAAGACCGAATCAGTTCCTCCAAATTGTTCCTTTAGAGCAACCCATAGGTCATGAGCAGTTTCATGATGCAGGAGCCCTGAGTAAATCTCATTTGGAATAGCCATGGCTAAAATTCCATGGGCTCTAGCATCAATCTCGAAAACCACCGAAAACCGCCATAACCTCCCACAGTTACTCTCCACAGTCACCCCCACTATTTAAATAATCCAGACTCGTTCAACTTTTACCAATTTACTGCCCTAAAAGTTTCCTCACTTCCAATTCACCCAAGTTCAAACTGATCTTCATTCACCTTTCACAATGGCGCTAAACCCTCAGCACAACCAAGTCGCACTACTTGATTCTTTAAGAGATGTTGACTTCTCTGAAATCATCACCTCTCTCTCTGAATTAACCTACCTCACAGCCTTTACCGTTAACCCTACTGTTTACTCAAACCAAATGGTAGAATTTTAGGGAAATGGTCGAGCAGAAACCCTAAATGAGGTTCGTATACTGAGGACCAGCATTTGTGGACAGGAGCTGATCATTACTGAACAACTCATCAGGGAGCATCTAGAGCTCCAGGATGAAGGAGATCCTACTGAGTTCCCCAAGGACGACTTAGACAGCACTTACACTCTAATGGGATATGGAGGAGATGTAAGCAGGTCAACTATGTACAAGTTTAACTTCTCCTACAATTGGAAGTTTTTCTTGCACATTGTTCTCCACTGTCTGTCTAATAAGTCAGGGGGATGGGATCAAATTCCCTATGAACTAGGATGCTTAGTTCATGGGTTGGTGAGAGGCCTGCGCTTCAACTACTCAAGGTTTGTACTGACTAACCTCATAGGGAATCTTCAAAGGGAAACATTCTTCGTGTACCCTAGATTCCTTCAGCACATCATCAACTGTGAGTTGGACCAGAGTCAGCTTGTCTGTGCAGCTGCTCTGACTGTCCCTCACATGAGGCCTGCCATCTTCAAGACCATGAAGAAGGTGTCCACCAACTTTACTGGAAGACACACTGATCTACTTCCAGGTATGATTGAGCGCATAGCTCCTGGTGACATCTCTGTTAACCCCACAGGTGATGAACCCACACCAGCAACCTTCACCACAAATCTCACATTACCTTCTCCACCCATCATAATCACATATCAAAGACGCCCTAAACGAATCCATGCTCAATCTACTCTGATTGAACAAGCTCCTCCTGTTCAATCCAAAAGGACTAGAGTGGAACAATGGGCTCCCACTCAGTCCGAGGTCATACCATCCTTCACTTTTGACCTCAATTTGGGTTTTGAGCTTCCTCAGTCTCAAACCTAAGAGCCCGACACCCAATCCTTTAGCCCACAGGGTGAGTCTTTACACTCCCCTGTGCAGCCAATTAGGGACAGCCCCACTAGAGGCTCAATGCCAGTAGACATTGATCAAGGTCTCGGATCAGTAGGTTTAGCCTCCCTATCCTTTACTGATCTCCTTCTTAAAACTGATGAAGAGATAACATCTCTCCATGGCAATGAAGTTGATCTACCACACCCTCTCCAAGATCAACAGAGCCTAGAGACATCCCTTATCTCTAGCCCCCATCAGCAAACCTTAACTGAGGTGAGTCCCACTGATGTGGAGGGGACTCATGTAGGCTCAGCTGCCACTACTAAGAGTCTCTCATTGAGCTCTCAGGACAGTGGTAACATCAATCAGACTGAGTCTATGGCAACTTTGCCCATTGATGTCTCTGAAAAAGATGACTTTGAGCAAAGGTATTTAGGGTGCCAAGAAGCCACATCTGGTGGTGAGACTGAACATACTAGGTATGTTATCTCATCTCCCCGTGATTCTTCACATGAATATGAGAGAAGTATGCAACTCACCATTCAGTACTTGATCTCCAAGGTATCAAGCCTTGAATCTTAGGTTAGGATCTTAGAGAACAGGTCAGCCACTCAGCAACTTGAGATTGACAATCTCAAGGCTCAACTAGCTGAGACACAGACAGAGAGGTCTGTTTGGCATGTACCAGTTCAAGTCTCATTGACTTCTTCCTCTAGCTCATCTAGCTCTCAAGATGATGCTACCAAAAAGGGCGAGAATGTTCAGAGACAAACACATGAGGAACCATCGGTCCAAGCTTCAACTTCCTACATCATCACTATGCCCAAGTCATCCCAATCTATCCTTTAGATTGACTCACAGATGATTAAGGATCTCTACAGACTTTTCATCAAGTTTGTATAGAGATCCTCCATTGATCAGCCAAACCTTGATCCTACACTGATCTACTTTGGAGCTGAAGAGCTTCAAAGGATCACTGCACCTTCTACCACTGTGGAAGAAGTTGGTCAACCTAAGGTTCATATGGAACCTAAGATTCACTTCGAATGGGAAATGGGGACTGATGGCCCAGCAACTGAAACAATTAGGACAGAAGGTGTATTTCCTTCAACTTCCGAAGCTACAAGGAAAGCTTCGAAAGAACCCGCTAAAGCCTCGGAAGAACAAGATGAATCTTCCAAAGCTGAAATGGAAGCTGCGGAAGGACTGTTCCAAATGTCCGATGATCTAATCATCACAGATGCAATTCTTGAAATGGCATCTGAGGTGAATAGTGAGGACTCACTCAAACCTGCTCCATCCCAAACACCATCTGAGCCTGTCTCATAATCTGAACCCTCTATCCAAGAACCACCACAGTCAAGCTCTTCAAAAGACAAAGGAAAAAGGAAGATGACTACGGAAGAGCTTCAGGAAGAGGAAAGGATTAAGAAGCTAAAGAAGAAAGGTAGATTCCCCGCTGAGAAGCTGCTAACTGCTAGTTCAAAGGAAGCTACAGCCAATCAGGAGGCAATCAACAACAAGAAAAGAGAGGAACTCATTGATCAGCTCATCAAGTTTGGAGCTGCAAACGAAGAAGTACTCCTGCTACCACTAGAGGAGTTGGTGACTTTAGAGAGGACAACCAGGCTTAAACAAGAAGAAGAAGCCAGGTTGGCCTTAAAGAGGGAAGAGGAGGAACAGAGGAAAGCTGCCTTGCAGCAGAAGGAAGCTAGGATAAAATTCTTACTTTCTAGAGGCTTCGACCTTCAAGAACTTTCTCCATATGATAATGATACGATCCTATGGCTCCAAAACAAAGAGCAGGATCAAATGGAGAAAGAAAGGAAGAAGGCTGCAAAGGAAAAGAGCAAAGAGAAGAAGAAGAAGGAAGAAGAATCAAGGATCTCTGCAACCAAGAAGCTTGGTGACAAAGCCTGGATGAAAGACTATCTCCGGGCTCATGGTTTCTCTGGTAGGCAGGTGGGTCCTATGTCTGAAAAGACACTCCAGCGGATTGTCAGTGAAATCAAAGCTGACATCCGCATGGGAAAGAAGAAAGAGATGTATAGAATGGGACAGGGAATGATCTTCACCCCAACTACTCAACCACAACCAACACCAGAAGAACCAATCCCATTCTCCTTCCCCAACAAAACCGAGCCCTCAGATGAACCCTTCACCCCTGAACCTACAACTCTACCCATACCTACTTCATCACCTCAACCACCTAAACTTCACATCCTTCAACCCAAAACACACCCCAGAACCACTAAACCCAAACCTACCCAACAGATACCCAGACCATCCCCTCAGCCTTCTCAACATCTCTCTCTTGAAGAGATTAAGGAAATCAAGACAAAGCTCAACAACTGCACAACTTTGAACAACATCTCCTGTGAGGAAGATCTCATCAACATCACCTATGTTGATGACTCTTCAAGTTCCCTCACACTAGATCAATTTTTTGATTTGCCTAGAGGAACTTTGGGCCAGGTTACAAGACTTCTCAGTCTCAACTCTGATTCTCTGAATGTTGAAGAGAAGAGACTTAGAAGAAAACTAACGACTCTGCTGGATATAAGGAAGGAGGACAGGATTCCCAGTCAGTCTCCTGTGCCTAGGAAAAGTATAATCCAGTAGAGGTTTGATGAAACTTCTCATAACTTTGTTGTGGAAAGGGAAAATGGTGAAATTAACCAATTCAATGTCACTTCTCTGTTGCACCTCAGTAGATTTGATATTGCTGAGCTTGCAGAGAAGCCATTCTCCAACCCCTCCAACTCTGAGACTGCTGCTCTCATCAGGAATCATCTCAGCAGTCTTCACTTGGCTGAGCTAACTGCAAAGGCCAGGATTGAAGAAGAGTTGAAAGTGAGAAGATAGGAAGAAAAGGAAAGACCTTCCACCAAGGGCACAGCCTTTCTACATATGGTGGAGGGTCCGGAATTGGAACCTATAGTTGGATGGGAATATGACTATAGTTCCCATCAACTAACTCTTTTCAGAGGGCCACAGCAAAGGGTACATATAATCCAAGGTAACAGACTGGATGTTCTGTCTACCAAGGATTTGTACAAACTTCTCAGCATCACATCAAGGAAGAACAAGCAAACAGATAGGTATCTACTTTCCTTGGTGCTGAAAGTTTTGAGAAGCAGAGGGAAATGAAGTTTTGGTAGCATCAGCCTAGGGGAGTTTGTTGGATCATGATAAAGGCTGGTGCAACCAAAACCATTTCACTTAGTCCATTTTGGTGCTACATTCAAAGGCTTCCGAAGCTAAGTATGAGAACTTCTGAAGGTTGAAGAGTTCTTCCGAAGTCAAGTAAAAAATCAACTTCCGAAGACAAACTCTACCTCCGAAGACAAAGAAGAAGTTCCTAAGCCTCGGAAGAAGCAGTCTTCTGAAGTATAAGTGGCTTCGAAAGAAGTTATTCTTCCGAAGCAACATAACCTTCGGAAGACACTGCTATAAACCAGTAGACATAAGTATGGTATCTGACATTCCGCTGCAGACTTCTGATACAGCATGGCTTCTTCCTAAAGAGTCATGTAGTTGACCATACTTTATTCTACTGTTTACCTTTTTATGATAGTACATGTTACTAACCTTAGTTGGTGACAAAAAGTAAGTCAGGGACATGTCCTGACTACCAAATCTCAGATAAAATATCCGAGATACCTTAACATATAGTCTTGTAGTATAGGCTTTTGGTTATAGGTTTCCAACTGGAATCAAAGTATATCCGGTTGTAGGTAGTATTATATATATAGTTCTCATTGTAACTCATTAGATAGAGATTATGCCTGCAAAAGTCTTGTAATCCTTTGAGTTGAGAATCAATATATAAAAGTACCTTGAAAATTTACCTCTTGTGTTTATTATCATTTGCTACTTGTTATATTGTGACCAACTCTTGTTAGACTCGTTCTGAGTGTTGTTCTAGGTGAGTTTGAGAGAAAAGCCACTTGTTAAGTGACCAATACCGATCCTGCAGAGAGGGTAAGGGCTGCCCTCTCCCTTTATATACCCCCACTCACCCGTCTTTCTTTCGTTGGCGGGTTTGGTCCCTCGACTTCGGACTTTATTTCTTTCCTTCCTTCGTCGGTTTCAAAATAGATAAATAACCAGGTGTTATAAATTAAGGGTGTTTATTGGATCGGATAATGTATTATTCGGATTTGAAAATTTCATGACCCTATCTAAAATCCTTTCCGATCGGAATAATGATATGTCTACCTGATCCAAATCTATCCAGATTTAATCTGGATCTATTCGAATAAATCCGAATAATCTGAATTTATCCGAATAATCCGAATAAACCAAATAACAATTTTCCTTATTTTTTGTTCCTATGTTTTTGTTACGTTTTTATTCTAACATTTAGTAGCTTAAAATAATTACAATTAAACATATAAAAACCAGAAAATACACATTTGTCTTAAACATAAATTTAAAATTTAAATATAATAGGTAATTTATAGAACACGAAGCTTAGAATATCTAATTTAAAACAACAATCAATTATTGTATTATTGTTTACGATTAGAGGACTAGAATGTGTCAAGACTTTTGATTATTAAGTTGACAACATAATAGGTGTTTGGGTATGAGTATTAGCTAAAAATATAGTTGAATTATTATTCGGATTAATTGAATATCCGAATATTTTGAATAAAAAACTATAATATCCGAAATTTCGAATAGGAATTCGGATTCGGATGAGAAATTTGAATATTCTAGGGATTCGGATTGGGTTTTTTATTTGGATACGGATCGGGTTGCGATTTTTTTTGAGGATTTCAGTTTTTTTGAACACCCCTGTTTCAAACGACAATTTCACTTGACCCTTGGGAAAAATCGTAAATTTCTTTTGAAAATGAGGCCCCACATGTATTTATATACACAATATTAAAGCCCCAATGATTAAATTAACTAAATTCCTTAACCTAACTTAAAAATCAAGAAATTCTTTCACAGGTGTTGAACATTGGTGTGTCGTTATCCGGTGTGCCACCCCACATGTGATATTTCATATATATATATATATATATATATATATATATATATATATATATATATATATATATATTTGTGTCGCTTGTGACGTGCCCTCACCATCACCATTTAATTTAATTTCGTCTCTCGTAACTTCAATTCCCTTCATGGGAAGGCACCGACATTTACGTAATCATAATCATGATTCCAGCAAAAAAGTTTGACCACAGGGCAAAATCAATCCACCTTTCGGTCTCTGATTCAACGTATGAAACCATGAGAACGCATAAGGTCTGTGAACGTGTTTTTTGTGTGGCTAAACAGGATATATGATACGTGTCGTAACGTTGGAGATTTAGGAATGTCACTCAGATCATGATGTGATTAGACAACTATTTGGTTAAACGTAACAAAGTATTTTTCAGATTAATGGTTTTGGCTAATCTTTCGGTTAAAAAGACATATAGGTGTTATATAGGCAGACAAAGTTTAATTCAAGCTTCATTTGAAATAAGTGTAGTGGTTTGCTAAGTTTAATAATTTACTAAACCTTCTACTGGTAAAATTCTTAATGATGTTTATCTTTCATGACTGTTAAAGGCTTGATGATGAACTATTTTGGAGCCCCGTCAAACTAGAAGTAGTGGCTTTAGCACCACATTAGATTCCATATCATCAATTCAACATCCTTATTTTTAACCCACTACATGTACTCTTAAGACTTAATTACACGGGTGGTCCCTGTGGTTAGGTCAGATTTCACTTTTGGTCCTTAGCTTTCTGAAACTACATGGTTGGTCCAATAGTTGGCACAAACGTAACAAACCTGGTCCCTGAAGTGGATGTCCGTTAAGTTTGACCGTTAAATGCATGTAAAATGACCCAATTACCCTTTAAAACTAAATATAAAACACTAAAATAACATGTGAACCCATCTCTGCACTTCATCTTCCCCATCCCCTTTTAGCTCCGATGACCACCGCCATTACCTCGTCGGAAAACCGACCACCGCCACCACCTCGTCGGAAAACCGACCACCGCCACCACCTCGTCGGAAAACCGACCACCGCCACCAAACCATCGCCTGTGGCAGCGGCGGCGCCGATTGTGGTCCGATCCAACAAGGCGGCCCGTGTTACGATCCGGCGGACATCCGCAAAATGGCGTCGTATGCGTTCAATAGCTACTGCACGAAGAACGGGATGACGGAGGAGACGTGTAATTTCGCCAATACCGCTGCATTAACGTCGCTTGATCCGAGTAACGTTTTCCCCCAATTTGTGTTTGACAAGTTTGTTGTATTGATGTGGGATTGATGATTGAATCTGATGAAGTTTGATTTGGGTTTTTTGTTTTAGGTCATAGCGGTTGCAAGTTTCCTTCAAGGTATGTTTGTTGTTGAGATTTCAGTTACCACTTTCAAGAATCTGATGAAAACCAACCGCCACCACCACCTCGTTATAAAACCGACCACCGCCACCACCTTATTGTAAAACCAACCACCGACACCACCACACCATGAGCGAGGGACTGGAGCCTGGAGGTGGTGGCTGAGGAAGACGGGTGGGGGTAGAAGTGAGGAAGAATTTGGTGGTGGCTGATTGAAATGATCGGTTGAGCAAGGGGTATTTTAGTCATTTTAAAAAGTTTAACAGTCAAACTTAACGGACATCCACTTCAGGGACCAAGTTTGTTACGTTTGTGCCAACTATTGGACCAACCTTGTAATTTCAGAAAGCTAAGGATCAAAAGTGAAATCAGGCCCAACCACAGAGACCACCCGTGTAATTAAGTCTAGTCTTAAAGAGTAAAAGTGTTAATCGAAATTGAAGAGTAGAGACTACATGTTTGATTTCTGAACACTTAAAGACAAAAACAATCATATGATCGTACCACACCATATATACAACTCTTTTTATAAAGGTAGATGATTATCACCCTTACATATCTTCTAATAACGAATAATGATATATTGCTAATATAAATTGATTTATAAGAATAATGCACCAATAAAATAGACTAGGGTCATAAAAAATTAAATGGTCAACGTTAATACGTTACGTCTTTGATCAATTCATGTTGTATTTAAGGTGCTTTTTCCAAATGGTTAGGTATAGGTCTTGAATTAAACAAAAATATATAATAAGTGTATTTATGAGCTTGCCATTAATAAGAAAAGATAAATTCACATGAAGACTAAATCAAGAATGAAAGATGTTTAAATACAAAGAAAGATGTTGAAATATAAAGTGTATATTTGTTATAAAGTGTGCGAAAACACAATAAGTAAAAAAGTCACAAAAAAATTATATCTCACAATCTAAATCGAATCTCAAAAAAATAATTTCGAGCTTTTGTTCCCTTAGCCGTCCTCACTAAAAAAAATAAACATGTCTTTATCTAGAATGCTAGTCTTTAACAGAACCTGATAGCTCCTTAATCCATGTCATGCTACCTTTTTGTTTTTATTTTGTATCAAAACTTGTCAAACTGATATACATATGATTAAGTGAGTTCTGATTTTAACTTTAGAAAAAATTACTTTATCATATCTAACACACTTTACCTTTATCATTTTCATTTATCTTTAACTGTTAAATTTTATTTGTCACTTTAGCTTTAACTAGTCAATGTTTAATAATACCTTAACAAGTATTATACTTTAGTATTTTTATCTTTATCTTTATATTTATTTATGAGGGGTGATAATTCACAGGACATGTGTCCTTTAGTGGATTAGAGTGCACTAAATGCACACTCTTTAATGGTTTGCAAGACTTTGACCTATAGTTTTTGCCCTAGAATTTTAGCATTTTGTGCACTTCTTATATTCATTAATATTACTTTAATATTTTTATCATTCTATATCACTTTATTATAACAACAATTATTCTTTAGCTCTATATCATACTATGCCAGACTACCCATCGTGGCTCTGTAGATTTACGAACGAAAAAAAGTTTACACTAGTTACACACGCACGCACACACGCACCCACCCACCCGCACACCCACACACCCACCCACCCACACACACACACACACATATATATATATATGTATATCTATACACACTATTATATAATAGAAAAAACATGACTAGATTTATAATTTTACATCATTTTAAATTGACATATGAAGAATTGTAAGCTTTAATATGTAATATCATAAGATTTATTCCTATTATACCCTTTTAAGTTTTAAATACTTGTGCTTCATTATTTTCTAATTAAATTTAAAGTATCACTATTATATTTAAGGTTATCTTAATCTATCCATATCTATACTACTATATAATACAACCTTTTGGACAGTATTATAATTTTAATCCATTTTAAGATACTTAAAAAACAATTCAGTTACATTTGGTATAAGTGATTATGCATAGACAACTTGTTATTTACAAATTTGCTTATCCATATATTAATATAGATATATTTGATATCCCATATTAATCAAATAAAAAAAGTAAAATGAGAGTTAGCATAATAAGAGAGAGTTAGTTAAAGACAAAGTATTAAAAATATTTATACACCCGTCGTACCGCACGGGTTTCACCACTAGTATATACATATATATAAGAAATAGGTAAGGTATTATTACACCTGCACTACACACACACACACATATATATATATATATATGTGTGTGTGTGTGTGTGTGTGTAGTGCAGGTGTAAGAATACCTAACATATTTCTTATTTTTTACATTTACGAATTTATACGTACACAAAAAAACATAATGTTTACAAGTGTAATAATGTTATTTAAAAAAATATGATATTAATTGATTTTGATGGGCTATCGTAAGTTATCATAATAACATCAAGTTAACAAAGGATTCCTTCCCATGACCCCATTCCTTTTATAGGGTACCTTAGGGCTGCATTTCTTTTATTTTTGTCATATTTGGTCCTTGCTTTTATGAAAAACCATAACCCCTTTTTTTTTACTTTAATCTGAATCAATTAACCTAAATTTTTAGCTCAGCTCATTTAACTTAAGAGAGCTCGAGCTTAATCTCAACTTCTTTAGAGTATTATTTTAAAACTCGAGTTTAACTCGTGATTCATCTTTTCAAGGTCGAGCTCCACACATATATTATTTATCAAATAATAATTATAATATATATGTGTGTATGAGTGAGTGTGTGATTGTGTGTATATTATATAGGATATTATCCACTTATATTTATTGTAATTCTATTATGTTATTATATGAGGGCGGGTCTTGGCGCAGCGGTAAAAGCTGTTCCCAAGGGACCGAAGGTCTCAGGTTCGATCCGTGAAAACGGCCTCCCCACAAAATGTGGGGGAAAGACCGCGTACATCTTCCCTTAAATGGGACGGACCCTCCCTGGATCCTGCGAAAACGCGGGAGCTCTTTGCAGCACCAGGTACGCCCTTTATTATGTTATTATATAGGTTTCGGCTATTGTGACACCCCCAACTATAATTAACACCGTTAGATTTTTATACGGGTCGTATGGCTCCTTATGCGTTGTATTGGGGGGGGGGGGGGGTTTGATAACCCCCTGAATTTTTCTTCGTTTTCAGTGTTAAATTTTGCTATACATGTCGTATAGGCCTATATGTGTCGTATAGTGCTATATCGGGCGTATAGCCATCTAACAGACCCCTCCAGAATTTTCTCGTTTTTAGTGTATTCGAACCTATAAGTCGTGTATAGTGCTATATGAGGCGTATAGGGGTTGTCGATTTATAAAGATGGGTGTCTTAATATTAAGACACATTACTATTATAATTAAAATGTTTGGTTGGTGGTGCATTTCCCTTTTTTTTAATTTTCTTATGTTTATTTTGTTTGTGTTTTATTTTTTTTCATTTTTTATTTGTGTTTTAATATGGTTTGTTTTGTGTGTGAGTTCGAGATTTTAGGATGAGGTTTTTTGTATCTGGACATGTGTTTTTGTTTTGTAGGGTTCGTTGACGTTTTCTTTCTCCGGGTTCCTGCTTTCTTTCTTTTTAAAAGGTTTGGTAGGTGGGGATTTTCCCTTTTTTTTTAAATTTTCTTTGTGTGTATATTTTGTTTGTGTGTTTATTTTTTTTCTTTTTTGTTTGTGTTTAAATATGGTTTGTTTTGTGTGTGGGCTCGAGAATTTGGGATGGGTTTTTTTTATCTGGACATGTGTTTTTATTTGTAGGGTTCGTTGACGTTGTCTTTCTCCAGTTTCCTGCTTTCTTTCTTTCGTTATCGATACCCTGACGATTCTCGCTATTAATGTTTGGGTTTTCCTTTTGTTTGCTCTTTTTGAGGCTTTGATTAGCTTTTCATTCTCACGACGCTTATATGCGTCGGTTTTCTATTTTGGACCGTGTCGCTTTCTTACGGCTTTAATTTTTGTTTGTTTTGTGTATGGTGTTGGACTTTGATTTGATTTTTGGGTTCCGCATGTTCTGGTGTGTTATGGATTTAGGGTTTTGGTGTGTTTTACTTTGTGTATTTTACTGATTTTGTGCTTTTGAACATTCATTTTGCTTTTTATTTGGGGTTACATTAAAACTCGCATACGCGCGGCAACGCACGCGCCATAATTACTAGTTTTATATATTATGTGATTACATATTTATTATGTCACATAAATATTTTTTATTATATAAAAAGCAGTTATTAATAGGCTTGTGAACCCGTATATATAAAATTTGACCTAGCTTATGATCCAAATAAAACAACCATTAATAGAAATTTGACTATAAATTTCTCAAATCATGCTTGAAAACCATTGTACAATATCATTGAAGGTTTGTGCTTTGATGAAATATATTATCCTACAAATTTATAAGGGGATATTGTAACTCTCTCATTTTTTAAAAGCAACATATCATATAAAGTTATATCTATACTAATAAATGATTACATGTGGTAATACATGTTATCACCAGATTTCATCTCACAAAAACTTTCCCGCCTAAACTTCTTTTAACAAATTTTCCACAAATCTTGCTATATTTCTTATTTAAAGTTTTTATTTTATTTGAACGTTTTTTTATCCACAAGTGTGAAGTTTTTATTTTTTATAACTACCTCAATCAACACCAACCACTTTAGAGATTTTAAATCTATGATATAAATCATCTCAAACCTTATTTAACCCTTTAAACCTTATGATCACAAATTCTTATTTTTATGTAATCGCTTTAAAATAAAAATGATAGTGTTTAAATATTCTTGTTTACATATTTGAATTATATATTATTAACTTTTAACCCGTGTAATACACGGGCTAATAACCTAGTTTTTAAATAAAAAGATTAAAATTGCTCAAATAAGACTATAATTGCTTTAGACATAAAACAACCTTTTTAAAACTTAATACAATATTTATATCGAGTAGTGTAGCTTCTTTTTGTTACGGTGAATAATAATATAGATTGGGATCTTTGTTGTTTACATCCACATGATTATTGATCAACACTAATAGATTTAGTGCGGCAAACTGTTTAAAAAGTGGTTGTCCTTTGAGTAACAAACAACCCACTTATTAGGTCCTCCACCACACGCACTGTATTTCCATCTGCATTTCTACTTACACTTGTATATCTTTATATTAATATTAATATTAATGTTTGCTGTTGTATTTGCTGTTGCATACATCACTATACTCCTTTATTCTGGTCACCACCCCCACTCAACAATCTTAAAACCCACAAACAAAACCCATATGATTGCATCACTCTCTTTCACTTCTCGCTGGAGTTCCCTCATTTTCCGGCGACTCCCTCGTCTTTCCGGCGACCCTCACCGGAGGAAACCAAGGTCTTTTGTCAATTATCAAGAAATTGTCTCCATTTTCTTCATTAGATTCATGGGTTTTCTTGATTTCTTAAGAATTAACTCTTTTTGGGGTTGAAAGTTTCGTATTCTGACTGTTTCTGATGAATTACATGTGGGATTCTGAATATTCTCCGATCACTTCGCTTGATGTTTGTGGGGTTGATTGCTTTTGTTATAAAAATGGAAGCTTTTTGTAGTTTATCTTTGGTTAGAATCTTGGGGTTATCCATAACTGGATTTTGGTTTTTCAGTTTTGATAATTTTAACAATGATTTAACCAAAGTTGACCATATGAATTATTGAGATTCCATGAAACAGTAATATATCATGTTTTGATATTATCTTATTATGTTTTGGTTGTCATTGATCCGTTGTTTATGATTGAAATAATGAGATATTTTTGGAGGAATCTTGAACTCAAATGATCAATCTTTTTAGGTGTGAATAATGGGGCGTTTTTCGTCCATGTTTGATGGGTTAACAAGGACGTTTTCGACTGCGAAAAGAGGTGCGAATTCGAGTCAATGTGGTGGTAAAGAAACTGCAGAAGCTATGGCAAAAGATGCAAAGAAAAAGGAGATGATTTTGAGATCATCTGGTACTGTCAACGTGAACAGATCGAATAATCTCACTTCTGTTTGCTCAAAAAGAGGCGAAAAAGGAGTGAATCAAGATTGTTGCATAGTGTGGGAGGTATAAACTATACAGTCATTAAGATTTCTTTTCTATATCTCAGTTTCATGTACCAAAATTGGTGATTAGAATGGCATTTTTTATAGGAATTTGGGTGTCAAGAAGATATGATGTTTTGTGGCGTTTTTGATGGTCACGGTCAATGGGGTCATTTCGTCGCGAAGAGGGTCTGCAACATGATGCCATCATCATTGCTATGCAATTGGCAAGAGCTGCTAGTTGCAGGTTCATTTGATCAGATTGACAAAGAGCTTGATAGATTCAATCTATGGCAAGATTCTTTCATAAAGACTTGTGCTGATATCGATCAAGATCTAGAGCAATATCATAAGATTGATTCGGTTTACAGTGGAACTACAGCCTTAACAGCCATCAGACAGGTAATTCAAAATCTGTTATATGTTTTAATGAATTCAAATATGGATCTTTATATGTAATATTTCCATTTTACAGGGTGATCATCTTGTTGTAGCGAATGTTGGAGATTCGCGTGCAGTACTCGCTACTGCTACTGATGATGGCTGCTTGGTACCTGTACAACTTACAGTTGATTTTAAGCCAAATCTACCCCGTGAGTAGCTCTCTCTGATCGTTTATATATGCTTTTGGGGTGTCAAGATCAACGGGTCAAATGGGTTGGGTAACATGTAACTTTAGTACAGGTCTGACGTACTTTCCATAACCTTCTAACACGTTTGACCCATTTGATCTGTTTCCGTTTTAGCCATTTTTGTTCAGATTTAACCCATTATAAATAAAACCACTTAATAAGTCACTCAAACCAGTTGGTACAAGATTTAGTGTTTTTGAATGGAGTTTTGTGGTAAACTTTGACTTAACATTACTCGTGTACAGAGGAGGCAGAACGGATAGTTGAGTGTAATGGGCGTGTTTTCTGCTTAGAGGACGAACCTGGTGTGCACCGGGTATGGCTGCCAACTGAGGAATCACCTGGCTTGGCTATGTCACGTGCCTTTGGTGACTACTGCATCAAAAATTTTGGCCTTATTTCAGTCCCACAAGTCATACAACGACATATAACCAGTCGAGACCAATTTATGGTTCTTGCTTCTGATGGGGTAAGTTCAACTTGTTCAAGTTCAAAAATGACAGAATGTCTTGCTTCAAATAAATATTCATTTGCTGCATAAGTTCTAAAAGGTTAATGTCATTGTAGGTATGGGATGTTATTTCAAATGAAGAAGCAGTGGAGATTGTGTCATCAACAGAAGACAAGGCCAAATCGGCTAAAAGATTGGTGGATCGTGCTATTCGAGCATGGAAACGCAAGAGAAGAGGGATCGCAGCCGATGATATTTCAGCCATTTGTGTCTTCTTTCATAATAATTCATCCTCATCTAACCAAATTCATACTGTAGCTACCCCAAAATAAAAGTTAACAAAATCTGATAAGGTTATCCACACCTTTATATAGTTCATGGAATAATTTTACCCTTCTCATAACCTACATACATATATAACACGTTAAATACAAAACCAATTTTAAATAGTAAACCATGAGAACGCTTATACACAAGTTAATAGATGTCATTAGCCTCAGGTGTTTGGGGATTTCTTATTGAACAGCTTAAATAATTAGTACTATATTGATAAGAAAGATAATGAGTTTTGTGTGTTTGGATTGAGGGAAAGTGAATATGATACCAACACTTATACAAGTGGTCTGATAAATGTTTTAAGAAAACAACATGGATTAAAAAAAGCACAAGAAGATGTAGAACACTTCAACTTTGGTTACCTTCAAGAACTACAGATACTTGTGTATGAACTGCAGAGTGGGAGGGACCCAAGTGAGAGGCGGGTGATAATAGCATGTTGAATGAGTCGTGTCCGTGGATCCGTCCTGACAAAACTCATGAGATTGAAAACAAACGGTTTTCAAAGACCTAAAAAATGATTTTCGGTTTCGTTTGATTTGGTAAAAAACTGACCCATTCACACTATCGAAACTCTTCGTATCTTATAACTTCATTATGTTAATAATATGGAAAGCTTACATCCCCGTGAAACCATTTAGGGGGCGTTTGGTTCGTGGAATTTGTTGGAATTGGAATCAGAAGTAATGGTATTTGGAATTCAATTTCCTAAGGATTTGGAACTCAAGAGAATTAAAATCTATAAAGGGAATTTAAATTCCAAATGTATTGTTAATGACAACACACTTATAAAGAAATTGGAATTTATCACCCATTGCAAACCGCCACTACCTCCATGACCACCGATCATCGCTGCTACATACCACTGACCACCTTCACCATCACCGTTGACAATCGACAGTAACCGCCAACAATTGCCTCGAGCACATCTAAAATCGACGGAGGTTGGCGACGACGGTTGGTAGTCAGCCGCATGCGCAATCAGTGGAGATAGACATTTGTAGGCGGCATGTGCGATTAGCGGCGACTGTCAATTGTTGACAACAGTTACGACATGATCGATTATCGGTGGATTTGGGTTGTCGGGAGGAGGGCGACAAGTGAGGAGTTAGTGGGTTGTCAAAAGGTTTTGGGTGATCGACGATGATCGGATGACAAGGGCGATGACAGCCATCGTCGGAGGTGGCGTTAAGTGGCGGCCGCCGTCGAAGGTGGCGTTTGGTGGAGGCAGCGGCGGTCGGAGGTCGACGGCGATGGTGGTTGGTCGGCGGCGGTCAGAGGTCGAGATATTACTAAACCATTTTTTATAATGATATTTTTAAACAACTCTAAATGTTTAAAATGGGTTTCAATATCTTTTGAAAATACTAGTATATCATCTATATATACTATTATGAAATCACTATAGGGAATGAAAATATCATTCATGATATTTTGAAATTCAGATGGGGCATTTTTTAGCCCAAACGGCATTACATTCCATTCGTAATGGCCGAAAGGAACTGTAAAGGCAGTTTTATATCTATCTTTTTCTTCAATCTGAATTTGCCAATATTCAGATTTTAAGTTAAATTTTGAAAATATTAAAGCATCATACAATTTTCCTAACAAATCTTTTTTATTTGGTATAGGATATCTTATCCATTTTAAGACTTTATTTAGTGGTTTATAGTTGATTACCAGCCTTGAAACACCCCTTTCTTGTTCCGAATATTTATTTACATAGAAGGTTGTACAAGACCAAGGAGATTTTGAAACTCTTATTAGATTTTTATCTAATAAAGATTTAATCTCTTTTTTACACAATTCCATATATTGTGTATTCATTTGGCATGGTCTTGCCTTAGTCGGAATTTGATTTTCTTTGAAATCATTTTTATAAGGAAGAGAAACAATATATTTCTTACTTTCCCAAAATGCATTTGGATGGTCATTACATATTTTTAAACTAAATTGGTTTTCACCTAGTTTTATTTTTTCCTGTAATTTAGGGTTTTGTATCTTCTCCTGAATGTTTAACGAGAATATTTCTTTTTGCAATAATTCAATTTGATTAATCTTTGCTTGCAAAAGATTTTCTTTTATTTGATTGATTTCTTTTGAAATTGGGTTCACAATAAAAGGAAAATATATTTCTTTTTCTTGGAATGATCCAACAATTTCTTTAGTATCTATATACTTTAAAAGAAATATTTTATTTAGAAATGGAGTTCCAAGTATAACTTGGCTTGTAAGGTTTTTTACTAGTAGGAAACTAGTAGGAATACAAACCCTGTCTTGACATATATATGCCTTAGGAATTTTATATTCTATCTGGAGCTTCTCTCCACTAGCTCAGCTAAGGGAATGAGAAGTTTTATGAAAATATTCAGTAGGAATTAATCTTTCTTGAATACAATTTAGATCAGCTCCACTATCAACCAGAGCTGTCACTTCTATGAAAAACCTATCACTTATCAGAAGTTTTATTCTGATATGCCATTTTTGGGTAGTGATAATTTCTAATAAGCTGTCTAAAACCCTACACTTTCTTGTTCCTGTTGAACAATTTGTCTAAAGGATATAGGATTTTTTGAGGTTTCAAGACTTATAACTCTTTTTTCTAGATTTTTATTATCTTATCAGAGTATTTCCACTTCGAATTTTAAATGATCAATTTCTTTTTTCAAATCCTGTATATCTATAGGTTTTTGAATTTTATTTTTTTTCATTTAGTTGCCTTTTTAGCTCTGCTAATGAAAAAGGTTTTAAATCCTTTTGCAGTACACTAGAAGAGGTTTCCCCTTCTGTGGTTTTTAGAAATTTTTGGATTATCTTTTTTTTAAAGAATTATCTTCAACTAGATTTAGAATGTCTAAAATCTCATTTGTTAGAACATTTAATTCCAATCCTTGAAATTGTGAGACAAGCTAATATAAATCTTTTTCTTCAATATCTGAAGAGTTTTTACAACAATCTTGTTTACAAGTATTGGAATAAGGAATATCTTCCTCTTCTTCTGAGGTATAAAAACTTTCATTTTCTATAATGTTCAAATTTTCATTTTCTGAAAAGGATTGTTCAGCTTCTGTTTCAGAGTCTGAGTTTAAAAGAATTTTTGAAATTTTTTCTTTTAATTCTTTATCTTCTAGCTTATTAAGCTTTTTCTTTACCCAACAAGTTCTTGCTTTGTGACCTATTTTGCCACATCTCCTACATTTGATAAGAGGCTTATATGAAGATTTTTCTTCATACTTTCTTTTTCTATCAAGTTTTCTTTCTTCTTTTTTCTTCTTCCTCTTAAGATACTTTCGAGGGGAAGACTCTTTTCTAGGCTTCCTAGGTCTAGAGGTAGACTCTATGCCAAACTGGTCACAGAATTGACCTAATTGTTTCTTCTCATCTAGAGAATGTTCCTTAATCTGTTGGTTTAATTTTATCTCATTACATAAATTTAAACCTTTTTGTACACAGGTTCCTATAAGTTTACCATACGTGTATTTATCATAATCAATACTAATTTCACCTTTTCTTAAGGATTTTCTTACTCTTTCTGCAAATAAAGAGGGAAGACCGTCAATAAATTTAGACTTCTAATGAGAGCTATTTGACTCTGGGAGTTCCATAACTCTACATAGAAATGTATCCGTATACCACCTAAATGAGGTGAGAGTTGGACACCTAAGGTTTTGAAGAAGAGTTTTAATATTTTTAGAAAATTCCGACCATCTTCCTGTGAAATGTTCTATAATATTGATAATCAAAGAATAGACAGCATTACTAACCGTACTCCCGTCTTCTTCTTTAATACTATTAAGGATTTTATCCTTATCATCTTGAGATAGATAATTATCCCACCAGCCTTTTAGCTGTCCTTTAAACCCTGCTATAACCATATTGGCTATGGTTTTTGTGGAATTGCCATTATTTTGGCAAATTGTACTATACATAAGTATTCTATAAACAGTATTATATATTGGCCTTCTGTATAGCCATCTATGTTCCATTCATAAATCATTTTCCACTATAGGAATTGTTGATAGTATATTCTTGTTCTTCTAAAAGAACATCTTGAGGTGTAGGCCTTGGGTAGTAATATTTTCTCTGAGTTAGCTTATCTGCAAACTTTGATATTTTTGAGATTTCATCCTGAATCTTTTGTTTGTAGTTTTCTTTATTAATATCAGTCAGTGTATTAATGTGCATCTTAGGCAGATCAGGTCTTTCAATCTCCCACTTGCACAAGATTCATAGAAGGTTGATGCAAGTAGCAAATAACGCCTAGCAATGGTTTGCTACCTCTAATGTATATGATTAAGTGCCATTCAATAACATCGTCCTCTTCAAGTACCTTATTTTTTCACTCAACTAATATAGTTATGTTGTTCATTTTTAGTTTTTCCTTTCCATAGAAAATACAAGCGTATTTGACAGAATAAAATTTGATTTTAAAAAAGATTCTTTGATATGTAATCCCTACTTACAGTGATGGATGGCATGGAGGATGACGAGGAAGATCTAGAGTTTGAGGTAGAATTAGAAGAAGAAGACGACGAGCCGCTGTGGCGCTTGTATCGAGATTTCATCCTGAATCTTTTGTTTGTAGTTTTCTTTATTAATATCAGTCAGTGTATTAATGTGTAAATTTTTAAAGGCAATAATTGACTCATTTAAAGTTTTTATTAAACTTTCATCAGATTTTGTTTTAAAATCTGTAATTTTAGATGGTAGTTGTATGCTAGGAGTAGCAACAACTTCCTTTCCTCTTCCTATATTAATATTTTGCCTCTCTTGGGCACTAGATAATATTTTATCTATTTTCTTTGATAAATCCTGAAGTTGTTCCCCAAGAATTATCAAATATAAATTGTTATAGTTTTGTTGTTTTATTAAAACATTTATATGTGAGATTGTTACTGGTAAAGTATCATCTTCCAGTAATTTTTGAAAAGCTTGAAAGTATTCTCCTTCTTTTCCTGTTTTAAAAATAGTATTTGTAGGAGGGAAAATATTTGAAATAATTTTTCCATTTATTTCAAAATTTCTTTCAAGTACAGAAACTATAGTTTCCGTATATTTTTCAATGAACCAAGGAACAAAAGGTATAACTTCATTTTTCTTGGTTAAATCTTTATAATATTCTTCTTTAAAGAACATTTGAGTTTGTTTTTCAAAATTTTTGAGAAACTATTTTCTAAACAATTCCCATTTGGGCTGTTCAAATTCTTTTGAATTGTTTTTTCTCACCAATGATCCTGGTGAAAAGTTGATTTTTTCTTTAAACTTTGTATTATCCATAATTATACAAAACTTATTTCAGACTCGGTTAATTCCGGGTCTATTTGCACACCTCTGACTATATTATCAGAATCCATCCTTAATCCCTCTATTTTTCTTTCAGGGTATTCTTCTCTTAGATGAGAAGTAGATGCCCTAGAAGGACTCTTCACAGTATACTCTATTGGAGATATGTGATGGTAGTGTGACGATACTGACTATATATATATATATATATATGTATTTATATATATTCATGCATGTACACCTGAATGCATATATATAAATATGTACACACGTAAACACCCACCCACCCACCCCCCACATACACACACACACACACACACACACACTTATACATGTATTCATACATACATACATACATACATATATATATACACACGCACTAATACATGTACTCACACCAATGTAACAAAGCTAGTGAATCAACGAATCAACATCAAACCTTGATAACATCACCACTAGCCCAAACCCACCAACTTCCACATCAATAGTTGAACACCAACATTCAAGCCATCAAATAACCATCACTAATAGGTTATTATAGTCTTGTTTTTCTCTTTAATTCCAATATAGTCTCGGAATTTTTTTATTAAGATTTTAACCATTAGTTATTATATCACTATAACATGTATACAAAACATAAAAAACTAAACTAAACATATAAACCTACATCTATAACATCAAAAAACATGAAGAGTGTGTTACGATAAAGTTTATGTAACAAAACACTTAGTTACAATAAATTACATTATGTTTCTTTGAAAACAAATCCTAATACTTAAGTTAATTACATCATATTGTAATCACTTACAGTGAATTACATTGAAGAAACATATATAAAAATTAATAAAATAAAACCTAATAAAATAGGTTCATATCCCTTTCAAATGCAAACCCAAACTTTAATAAATCTTGACCTGATGTATCATCGTTACCCCTTTCGTGCAAAAAACAAAGTCATAAACTTGAAAATTTATGTACCCCTCAAGATTACAATCATGAAACATAATGTATTAATCATTGAAATACAAATCCTAACAGTTACGCTGAATTACATCATATTATAATTACTGAAACCGTTACGTGTAATCTTAACTTTAATCCCAATATCATCTAAATCCACATAAAGAGCTTTTAAGTTTGGATCCTAAAGCAGCCACTTTATGAATAAGTATAGAAAATATGGATTTGTGTGTTTTAGTTATAAGAAATTTACTAGAAAAATATCCATTACCATTTACTAAAATTTTTTTTTGTAAGTTAAAATTAATGATCTATAACCAGAAAGATAAATTCTTGATCAAACCATTTATAAAACATAAACTTTAATATGTGTGAAAATTCAATAAGATATAAAAGCAACCCATAGCTAAAAGAACATAAGCTCTAGCTTGTGGCATATTCTGCAACAAAAATATACATATTTAATCAATCAGAAAATAAACAAAGGTCAAGAGGCATCCACAAAATCACGTGTTGATTATGGATAACAAAAAATTATACAAAACACGCAAAAAATATGTGTCGTATGAGTCAAAATTTACAAATATTAACATAATGGTTAAGAATCTCACATGTAACAACGAATTAAACTTGCATAGTTACACATGATTAAAAGAGATCTAATCATGGAACATTGGTCAATGAGTTTCAATGAAGAACTTCGGTGGTGCGATGGTGGTCGAGGTCGCTCTAGTAGATGTGGTGGTCGTGTTGTGATTCAAGAACAATATATACAATGGTGGTGCCTTCAGAGCTGGTGGTACTTGTGTTCTTGATCTAAAGAAAATGATGAGATTTGTTATTTGAAGAAAATAGATGCTTGTGTTCTTGGTCTACAGAAAGTGATAAGATTTATGGTTTGAAAAAGAAAGATGAAGATGTGATGATGTTTTTGATGTGATGAGTGTCTAACACTCAACATGAGTACAAATTCAAAATTACCAATTTACCCATTATCTAATAACAACCACTCAAATGAAATATTGCATTTTAGATCCTAAATAAAAGATGGATATTATAGTTAAAGGGTTCTTATAAAAAAGAAGGGTTCTCACATGATCTCATTCCTCTCTCTCTATATATATATATGTGTGTGTATATATACACACACACTATACGACACACACACATACATATTAAGCTACATACAATTGATTTATTATTATAAAAACAACATAAATTTATAAAATTTTGTATAGTCAAATCACCACCCACAATCCCCAATCCACACAAGTCTACTATGCTAAGGCCTAGTAACTTGCATGGGTGACCAAAATCAACACTAAGTCTTAGCAAATCTTGTAATAATCAAGAATTGATCTTCCCAATCTCTATCTCTCCCTTCTCTCTCGGCTGAAACCACAACCATACCACCCTCATTTCTATTTTCACCACTACTACACTCTCTTAATCTCTCTAACTCTCCATACCACCCTCACCTTAAAACAACCTCATATCTTGTCATTATAGCATTCAAGAACCCTCAAGAACACATAAGTTCCAGCAATTGAAATCCCTTCAATATCAACCCATTTCAAGAAACAATATATTCGACCAGTTAGTGTAATCATACAAACACACCCCTACACTCATTTAAGTTTACATCTTTCCATTCATTCATATTATAACTTGAACTAATCTGATATTTTAGATAGTCTTCTCCTATCATTTCAAGTTCATTCAACAAACCACACACTTATCTCACCCTCTCTCACACCAAGGTAACCCGTTACTACCCCAAAAACGCGCGAATATCACGTTTCATCACGTTAGTTACGCAACCAACCCCATCACACACCCAACTTATTATGAAACCTTAGAAATCTTCATTTTTTAATAACTAAAATGCATATAAGCTTTCTCAAAACTATATTTGATCGCAAACACGGTTCTCGTAAAATGCATATAATCTTTCTCAAAACTAAAATACATATAAGCTTTCTCAAAAGTATATATCTAAGTCCAAAATTTATAATCTAAATATTTTCTGAAAGTTAATAGTAACTATCTTAAGTTAGAAATAAAGTTTCATAGTTTAAGCTTATGTATTTCATACTTTATAAATAATACAAAAACTTGAAAATATGTGATTTTGAGAAAAATAAAGAAAATATGTTGGGGAACTAAGTTACTAAATTCATGGGGTTATTTGGGGAATAAAGTAAGCTTAAATCATAACTTGTGAAAATGTTATTTCTAAAAAAGAGTTCTTAAGCAAATTTCATGAAAACTCTAGAACTGTGACATCCGTCACCAAAGGTGCGTCTATCGACGTAATCTGTTAGTTTTGTTGTCGGTCATCCCTCACCTTCATAGCCCATCTATGTGGATATTATGCCTGTATGCTTGCTTGGTTAACCTTATGCGTGTGCTATCGTAGTTTAAATCGTTATCACCTTGAAACATTATCTAAGATTTGCCCCGGTAACACTAAACGTGCCATTTTCATATAAAAACCATTGTCACGTATAAAAACATTTTTTTTAAATTGTAAATATCATTAACAACATTCTATCATTAATAAAAACAAGACCAATAAATAACGTTTTCAACCGAAATAAAATTTAGGAACTCGGGGCAAAGTACAGGGACTAAAAGTGACATTTTGGCAAACCTGGGATGGGTATAAAAACCCCATTCCCAGCCCTTCTTCACCATCTTCTTCATTTCTTCATCTTTTCTTCTTCATCACCTATCTCTCTCACTAGAGCACCACAAACGCCCTATTTGGTCTCGTTTTTGTCGTCTAGAAGTCATCTACAACCTAGCCTACTCCATCCTTGCAGGTAGACAACGTGAATGTCTAGTTTGTTGCTCGATTTCACTGCTCCATTTTTAGGGTTTCGGGTGCTCGGGTTCATCCGAGCACATGAGGTCGTGTGGACTTGCATGTTGTGTTTTTGAGTGTGCTTCTTGTTTAGACATGTTAGGATAAGTGTTCTGGAGGTTCTTGGTGCGTGAAACCCATGCTCGGAGCCACTGGATGCTGCTTGAGGTCTATGCAGTCGCGACCTGCTGCACAGGGCGACTGGGCCTTCCGGCCGACTGAGTCGTGCGACTGGGTTAGGCGTATGAGTGTGTCACGCGACTGAGCCGTGCGATTGGGCAAATCGTACGACTGAGTCATGCGTATGGGTGTGTGCGATTGAATGTGTGTGAGAATGAGTCCATGCGAGTGAGTGTGCGTGCGATTGAGTCAGTGCGAATGACATTGTGTGCGAATGTGCGTGAGTCGTACGACTGAAAGGCCAGTCGCACGAATGAGTGTTCAATCGCACGAATGAAGCTGATTCGTGCGAATGAAAGTTCAATCGTGTGTATGGAGGTTGAGTCGTATGACTGAGTCTTGCATGGTACGATTGAACGCTTAGTCGCATGAATGAAGGTTCAATCGTACGAATGAAGCTGATTCGTACGACTGAAGGTCCATTCGTACGAAGGAAGGGTTGAGTCGTGCGTCCGGTCCTGTTGTGTGGCTGATGATGGTGTGTGTGTGTGTGTGGATCCTCTCTTCGGAGATCTCACGACGATGAAGTAACATTAATAAAGTGTCATAGTTTGACCACAAAGATTAAAGTCAACGCTATCAATAGGCACATACTATTTAAAATGACTTAGACTGATATGTGTATGTCTGCTTATGTGTGTACTACCCACGACCGAACCGAAACTGCCCGAATCTGTTGACATCATCTTATGCTTTATGCTCGTTATTAATGCTTGTCAGTAACTGTCAATAGGTGTTTGACTGTTCATAGCATCCTACCGTTGGGAATATTCATGTCAGGATCTCAGCCTCTCGGTTGATCAATTAGATTATGTTTGCAGCAGATTTAGCACATTAATTAGCAATTAAAGCAAGAACATAAAAGATATTTCAATTTAAAAGCATAAACATAGAGAGAAGAGAGTTCTGCGAAACAATAAATGTTCTATTGGTCGCACGTTTCGGCAATTAAAACAGTATGGTTACCCATCCTTTTATAGGCGGCAAAAGGATGGGTTGATGTCCTTTTTCTGACATCAACTGAATATTAAAAATACAACTGACAAAACATAAAACTACTGAAGATGTCAACAACTGACATCTTCTTACAAAAGTTTCCTAAGTACTGACAAAAGTAAACTACTGAAATCCTACAACGACTGAAGAACAAACTCTTCAGTCGTTTATAACTACTGATACTATAACAACTAAAGAACATGCTCTTCAGTTGTTGTACAACTACTGAAACAAAATAAACTACTGAAAAGGAAAAACCATCACAACAACTGAAGAAGATATCTTCAGCTGTTGTGACAAACTCTGAGTCTACAGTACTTGGTCTTCAGACTTGGCTTCAGATGATATCACAACTGATGACTTCAGTAGATATCATCAGTTGTTGTCTTCAGTCTTTGTCTTCAGACTTTGTGCTTCAGTAGAAGGTCTTCAGTTCTTCAGCTTTTGATTCTTCAGTACTTGTCTTCAGTACTTGAAGTCTTCAGTACTTGTAAGATCAGTACTTCAGACTTCAGTACTTGGTCTTCAGTACTTTGGAGTCTTCTTCAGCTGTTATTCTTCAGTTCTTTGATCTTCATACTTTGTTCTTCAGACTTTGTCAGAACAGCTGATGGTTGGAGCTAAGATGCTCTCGAGTCTGACATTCAAGCAAGAGAACACAATAGCTGATGGGAGTCTTCAGCAGTTGTTGTGATGTCATGTGGGACTTAGAGGTTTTCCTGATCTTGGCTCATTGGTTCTTTTGGTCCAACAAACTCCCCCTGAACCAATGCAGCCAAAACCTCTAATTATTGGTTGTCCTACTTATTGGTGGCATAATGATTGGTCTATTTCCTTCTAGATCAGATTAGAAGTTGACCCAGATAAGCACTGGCCTGAGAGGTAGTCTCAAGTGTTTGTTTGGCTAAGTATGGATGGGAGCTCTGTCTTAGGGAATTGGACACAGAGCTGTTGCCCCATCCATGAGATCTACCTCCCACGTACAAGCCGTAGGATTCTCGGGTGTAGGCCTGAAGAAAGATCATTTGTTCTTCTTTGGACAGGTCTTCAGGCACACCTTCGAACAATCCCTCCCGACCGTACAGCTCTGAGATGTACTTGGCCTGTCTACCATTTTTGAGCTCAACTGTTGTGATTTGCCTGTATGCAAATTCATCAGGGTGTTTACCCTCCAACAGCAGGTTGAGCTCATCCCTATGGAAATTCTCAAGCTTCTTATAGACCAGACCCTTCCTAACCACCCTATTATCTAGCATTGAGAAGGGTGATTGGCCAGCTCTATAAGCTTTCTCGAATTCCTCTACAATTTCCCAGGGTGTTATTACAATAGCCACAGAGATCTCTTCATCTACGATTCTCTTTAGTTGGCTCTTGTATCTCACAGGCATGTCCTTCTTGACTATCCTGTGAGACACCCTTGGGTCAGGCTAAGTTCTCACCCTCTCCTTTTCATATTGAAAGGTTTGTTTGAGGGTGAATAATCTCAGAGCTTCTTTCTGCATGTTCATTATAGAGGTCGAAGCAGCATAACATTTGTCAATGCTTTTCAGCATTTCCTCATCATGTCGCTTTTGCTGCTCCTCCTCTTCTAACTTTACCCTCACAGTGTCCTGCTGTGAGGTGGGAGTGATGGTTTGTGGTTTGGCTTTGGGTAGAGGTATAACTGCTGAAAGTGGCAAGCTATCCTCCTCATCCTCCTCTTCTTCATCTTGCAGCCTCAGCACCCTTCTCTTCTTCTTCAAGGGTGGATCATTGGCTGCGGGTTTTGGTGGTAAAGGAGTTGGTTTTGTGGGTTGTGATTGGGTTGTTGGTGTGGGAATGTTGGCAGGCACTGCTAGTAGCCTAGAGATAAGGGCTGGTTTGGTCAGTTTTACTAGCAGTGTCCTGTTCCCAGCACCGGCTTCAGATAGGGCCTCAGTGACCAGTCCCTTAGTAAAATCACCAGCCGAACAGATCTTGGTGGTTATTGCCAAGAGTCTGTCCCTGGTCCATGCCTTGACATCAAGGACTGGTCTGCCCAGGTACTTCGAAGTGAACCTACTCATAGCCTCAAGTTTCTTTCTTTCCTCTTGGCTATGAGTAGTCCATCGGTACTCAATCTCTCTTCTCTCCATATTCCTGATCTCTTGAACTAGCAAGGCAGTGTCCTTGTCAAAGCCTTGCCTGAACAGCTGTTCAATGACAGAGTCCATTAAACGGCTATGCTCAGCATCAACCTCCTTGACAAGGGCTGCTAGATCAGGATCAACCACCTTCTTTCCCTCCTCTCCCTTTTTCTTATCAGTGACACTAAAATCCTTTTGGATTTCAGCCACTTCTATGTGCTCTACCTCCCTCTCTTTCCTCTTCCCTTTCTCCCTCACCTTCCTAGTCTCCTCAACCAACTCCCTCTCTACCACCACCTCTTTCTCTGCCTCTTTCTCCTCCTCTCCCCTCTTCCTCTTGGCTTGCACTGATGTCTCCCCTTTTTGGGTGCATTGGTTGGGGTTTGACTATCAGCAAGCGCCTTAGTAATGGCAACCTCCACCATGGGTTGTATATAAGTGGGAAGCCTCTCATCAAGGGTTTGAATGATTATATCTTTAAGGATGGGTGTGATGAGAGGCAGGGATTTCTGGAGGATAGCATCCAGCTGCTCAGGGGGGTTCTGACCTTGAGAGCTAGTGCCAGAAGCAGGGGCTGGTGGCCGAGTTTGTGGGAGTGGCTCAGTGTTTTTGAGACCTTCGGGTGAAGGTGCCATCTGTGGGGTCATGGTGGCAGATGGACTTCTATCTTGAGTCATTTGAGCAAGCAGCTCTTTGAGTCTGCTTATCTCATCTTCTAAGATAGTGTTTTGAGCTACTACATCGTAGAAGAAGCTCAGGTCATCATCAGTGGGAGCTGAATCACCTGACCTCCTGACTGTGTCAGGATATACATGCTCTGAGTGTGGCTCAGTAGTAGCATGTGCCCCTTGTTCATGGTACTGGGGACTTCCAGCCTCCGGATTGGATCCATCATCGGCAGTTGCCTCTGGTGAGGTCTTACTGATGTTACCAGCTTCACCCTGCTCAGATGTTGATGCAGGGGAAGTGGCAGCCTCACCAGATTGTTCTATCTCCCTAGCCACACTGGGAGATTGAACTGATTCTCTGTGCTGTGGGCTCCCACCGGCACTTGTATCCACCCCCTCTTCGGTTGGAGTCTCCCCAGTTGTAATAGGTTTCTGGGGAGAGGGTGGAGTGCTCAGATGGGTCAGCACTTTGGCGATAACCAATGTAGGGCTTTGTGGGGCGGTCTCATCAAGAGATGGGCTCGAAGCAGTGTGCACATGGGGAGGACTGTGCTCTTCAATGGCAGTCTTCTCAAGTGAGAAAGACCCCAGTAATGTGGTTGCCCCAAAATTGGTTGCATCAGGCTCCTGTTGAGAGGAAGCCTGTGCGGTTGTGGTGGGTGGAGTCGTGGTACCTGCTGGGAGAATCGAACCAGCAGGCACATCCTGCCTTTGTGTGGCAGGGGCATCCTCAGGGGACTCATCTCCCTGAGTAGCCTTTTTGGGCTTCTTTTTGGCTTTTGGCTTGGTGGGGACTTTGGATTTGGAGGTGGAGGCTGTGGGTTCCAGCTGCGTGGGTTTTCGCAGCCGGCCAGCCTGTTTGAGTGTGTGGTCAGTGTTGTGCCTGGAGTATACCTCGGCTTGAACAGCCATGGCAGGGACCCCAGTCCCAACTAGTCCCTCAGCCTGAAGCTGGTTTCTCTATTATGGCCATAATGAACCGAGGATACAAGATCCATCGGTTAGAAATTGGTTTTGTGGCCATATCCTTTTTCCAAAATAGTAAATCAGTTAAGTTTAACGGTTGTTTTTCAAGGATAGAGAACAATACCTGTTGCCACCTTGTGGACATCTGGTCCCACGAAGAGGTCTTGGGAGCCAGACACACGTTCACCATGTGGAAGATCAATCGTTGAGGGTCAGGGAAGTGTTTCTTCAACAAGGTGGAGGCGGAGAGGTTACCCTGGTAGTCATGGGATGTGAATGAGAGATCCAGGGTACCTTTGGGGTAGGAAGTTGGGTGAGTGGCATCCTCCAGCTCTAGGGTTTGGCGTAGGGTAGCTGGAGTGATAACCACGGGTGGTTGTTGACGAAGGACCGGAGAGAGACCTCGCCATCCTGCTCTCCGGTTTGGACGGTTATGTTTGTCCAAAACTCCGTCAAGGAGTCGGTGTATATAGTGGGGTTCAAGAGAAAAGCCGTTTTGTATGGTGAGTCGTGCATAAGATCGACGGCTTGGTGAAATTTGGGCCATAATGGCGATTTGGTGAGATGGGCGACACAGTTGTGTCGAGGTTTCAGTTGCATGTTCGCCATTAATGGTGTATGGGAATTTCAGAGGTTTTGAAAGATTAGGTCAAGTGACGGAGTAAATGCTCTGAAGGTGGGGTATTTATAGGGTAGGGCAAAGGCTGGAAAGAAAACTACTGAAGGTTTTGGCGTTAGTTATCAGTTGTTGTAACAACTGATGACGTGGTTTTAACCTTCAGTGGTTGTAACATCTGAGGACTTGGTGTTGGTCTTCAGTAGTTGAAACTACTGAGACCTTGGTTTTGTCCTTCAGATGTTTGTGAACGTCTGAAGAGTTACTGTCAGTCGTCAGTAGTTATGAACTACTGATGACCTAGTATTCTTCTTCAGACGTTGGAACAACTGAAGACTTGGTGTTAGCCTGCAGTAGTTGTAAACTACTGAGATCAGTAGTTGTGAACTACTGAAGACATGGTATTGCTTCAGTTGTTGTAAACAACTGAGGACTTGGTGTTAACCTTCAGTAGTTGTGAACTACTGATGTCAGTAGTTGTGAACTACTGAAGACATGGTTTTGTCCTTCAGTTGTTTGTGTATGAAACAGCAGCTGTTGTTATCAGCTGATGAGAAATTACTCATCAGCTGTTTCCGTCAAATCAGTTGTTTCATACTAGCCTCCGCACTTACTCATCAGCTCTTTGGCTGACTTTCAGATGTTTCATCGACCCTTCAGCTCTTGTGAATATTTATGCCTTCAGCTCTTGTGATCAGATGTTCACAAGTGCTGATGAAATATTCTTCAGAGCTGGTGAACAAATTTTGTCTTCAGTATTTGTGTAAGATTACACATCAGTACTTATGAGCAAAATTTGTTCTTCAGTACTTATTTATTGAAAATCATACATCAGTAGTTGTAATCCACCTCACTACATCAGTTGTTTTTCAATAAATAATGTACATCAGTACTTTGAGTCATTTTAGTCTTTGTGAAAGAGCTGAAGACTAAATTACTCATCAGTACTTGTATTTGACCTAATGCTCATCAGTAGTTGGAAGTAAAAACAGCAGCAAAGGTCAAATCAGTCAAGCTGCAGCATACCAAGCCTTAGTACCAAATTTTGGAATGTGGCACTATCTAAAGGCTTAGTAAAGATGTCTGCAAGCTCATCAGCACTAGGTACAAACTTAGGATCAATCAGACCTTTCTCATAGCAATCCCTGATAAAATGATGTCTGATCTCAATATGTTTGGTCCTAGAGTGCTGGACTGGATTCTTAACAATACAAAGAGCTGAAGCACTATCCATTAATAATGGAGTCTTAGTCTCAGTAATGCCATAATCCAGAAGTTGGTTCTGAAGCCAGAGTATTTGAGAGGTACAGCTTGCAGCAGCAATATACTCAGCTTCAGCAGTGGATGTAGCAATGGATGTTTGTTTCTTACTCTGCCAAGAAACTAAACAATTGCCTAGGAATTGGCAACCACCAGAAGTGGATTTTCTGGTGACTTTGCATCCTGCATAGTCACTATCAGAGAAAGCAACTAATTTGCAAGAATGCCCAGCTGAATACCAAAGACCTAGTGATTGGGTACCTTGCAGATATCTAAAGATCCTTTTGACTGCAATCAAATGGGATTCTTTAGGTGCAGCCTGAAATCTAGTTCAAGCACATGTTGCAAACATGATGTCTGGTCTAGAGGCTGTAAGGTACATCAAGGACCCAATCATACATCTGTAAAGGGTTTCATCAACCGCTTTACCTTTCTGATCTACATCTAGTTGTGTGATGCTGCTCATGGGAGTAGAACAGGGCTTACAGGTTTGTAAATCAAACTTACTCAACAACTCTTTGGTATACTTGGACTGATGGATGAAGATTCCATCATCCTGTTGTTTGATTTGCAAACCCAGAAAGTACTGTAATTCACCCATAGCACTCATTTCAAATCATAGCTTCATAAGCTTTGTAAATTCATCACACAACTTTGGATCAGAGGATGCAAAGATGATGTCATCAACATAAATCTGAACAAGGAGCTTATGTTGTCCCACAGTCTTGATGAATAAGGTTTATCAATGGTGCCCCTAGTGAATTTATTCTCTAGAAGAAAGGTTGAGAGTGTCTCATACCAGGCTCTAGGTGCTTGCTTCAGCCCATAAAGAGCCTTATCAAGCTTGTACACCCAATCAGGATGTTTATTGTCCTCAAAGCCTGGTGGTTGACACACATAAACCTCTTCTTTTATTTTTCCATATAGGAAGGCACTTTTGACATCCATTTGATAAACTTGAGACTGTGAAAGGCAGCATAAGCTAAGAACAGTCTGATTGCTTCTAGTCTGGCCACAGGTGCAAAGGTCTCATCATAATCGATGCCTTCCTCCTGTGCAAACCCTTGGACAACCAGTCTGGCCTTGTTCTTGACAATTTGGCCCTTCTCATCTGTTTTGTTCCTGAATACCCACTTGGTGCCTATAGCACACTTATCTTTGGGTAAGGAACAAGCTCCCACACTTGCTGTTTCTTGAATTGAAGAAGCTCAAGCTGCATAGCTTCCACCCATCCATTGTCTCTTAAAGCAATATGATAGTTCTTTGGCTCTTGCTGACTGATGAAGAGAGCATAGAAGCAGAAGTTGGACAATTGATTCCTGGTTGAAACTCCAGCATGGATATCACCAATGATTTGTGAAGTGGGGTGATTCTTGAGCTCTTGATAAACTATAATATCTGTGCAAGTGTTTGTAGACCCATCAGCAGCAACAGATGGTGATGGAGATTCTTGAAACCATGTAGAGGATGGCAGCTCAAACGAAGTAGAGCAAGCAGAAATCTCATCAGCATTTGTAGTGGATGGAGCTGCTGAGGCTACAGGAGCATCAGGTTCAGTGATCTTAGGCAGATTGTCACTAAACCTGAAGAGGTGAGTACTGACTTCATCATCATCAGTACCACCAGGTGAAGATCTGCTGACAGGCTCAACAGATGGAGGTTGATAAGGAACATATTGCAGTATGTCCAGATCAAACAACTCCACAGGGTTTTGTGGAATCTTGTCCTTTGGAGATTCATTGAACTTAACATGCAGAGTTTCTTCAACCCCCTTGGTTCTACAGTTGAAGACTCTGTATGCTTTGCAAGTTGATGAATAACCAACAAAGTACCCTGCATCCACCTTACTAGCAAACTTATGGAGTGGGTTGCTAGTGTTGAGAATAAAACAAGGACACCCAAAGGCTCTAAGAATGAAATAAGAGGAGCCAAATGATGAAGAACTTCATATGGAGTCTTCATCAACCTCTTATTTACTAAAGCTCTATTTTGTACATAGCAAGCTGTATTGACAGCTTCAGCCCAAAAGGTCAGTGGCAACCCAGAGTCAGCCAACATTGACCTTGCTGCTTCAATGAGGGTCCTGTTCTTTCTCTCCACCACTCCATTCTGCTCAGGAGTTCTAGGAATGCTAAACTGCCTTCTAATTCCCTTGGACAGGTAGAAGTCATCAAGTGTGTGGTTTCTAAATTCTGTTCCATTGTCACTCCTCACACACTTGACCTGTAGGGAATACTGCTTTTCTACTTGTAACACAAAGTTCATTATTGTCTTTGCTGCTTCATCCTTGGAGTGCAAGAAGAAAGTCCATACAAACCTGGAGTAATCATCCACAATTACCAGGCAGTATTTCTTCTTTGCCATGCTCATTACTCTGACAGGACCAAAGAGATCCATGTGCAGAAGTTGTAAGCAGGCAGTGGACTTTGGTTTTCTATTGAAGGGAATGAAACTTTGTGTTGTTTTCCTTTCAAGCAAGCAGTGCAGTCATCTTCACACTTGAACTCCTTCAGAGGCAATCCTCTTACTAAACCATGGCTTATAAGCTGATTCATGTTCTTGAAATTAACATGACCCAGCCTTCTATGCCATAGTGTAGACTCTTGAGGAGATGCCTTGGAGAATAGGCAAGGATGGCCTTTTAGATCCATCTTTTTGGAAAGATCTAAGGCATACACTCTTCCTGTCCTGTTGGCCTTCAGGAGAGTGTGTTCATCCAATGCCTTGTCAATCAAACTCAGAACTTTGGATGACAGAATCCGACAGTTCTGGCTTGTGAAAAGGGCAACATGGCCTTTGTCACACATTTGACTGACACTCAAGAGGTTGTACTTGAGATTCTCCACATGGTTAACATCATCAAACCTTATTTCCCCGTTGGAAACAAAGCCTTTTCCGACGATGTAACCCTTTGCATCATTGCCAAAAGAAACAAATCCCTTCTTTCCTTGAGAGTAGTCATTAAGAAGGGAGCTGCTTCCTGTCATGTGCATGGATCCTCCACTGTCTACATACCAGATGCTTCTATGGCATGTTGAAGAACCCTGCAAACACAACCATGTGTTAGTTTGTCTTGGAGACCCAAACCTGCTTGGTTTTGGGTCTGTTCTCAGCTACAGGTGCAGCACTAACAGGTGTGTTTTGTGTGACAGCTTGAGGTGAAAAGATGGTACAGAAGAGGAACCCTTTGGCTTGGACTTCCTTTTCTGTGGTTTCAACACAGGAGCATCTAAGTGGTTGACTCTTCCCACTAGCTGCTGAACCATCATCACCAACTGTGTCTGATTCTGTGATAAAGCTTTCAGCTCTTCAGACATTGGAGTTTGCTGATGATGAGTTCCTATGTTGTACCATCTTTTTCTGAGCAACCTCAGCTGTTGCCTGAGTTATCCCTACCTTCTTTTAGATTTAGCTTTGGGCTTAGGGATTTCAGGCTTGGATGTTGCTAATACAAACTTGGTTTCAAACTCATTCTTCATTTTATTGATGCTCTCAGTAATTTTCTCCTTCTGTTTGAGTTTGGAACCCCTTTTGTACCAGCAATCATCAGTAAGATGATTGAACAAGCCACATATCTCACATGGCTTTTTCTTCATCTTATGCTGATCATCAGCTGAAGAGGATTTAACTGCTGAAGACTTGTTCTTTAGCTGTTTGTCATCAGTACTAGCAGTTTTCTTCCTAGTGCCTGCTTTCCTGGTATCCTCTCTAGCTGTCTTCAACCTTTCCTACTGTTAGTTTTCTTCTCTTTAGTGCTAACAGTATTTGAGGTTTGAACTTCAGATGTTGTCACTTGCTCTCCAGTACCTTCAGTACTTCTAGTGACAACTCCTGAGTTGATCAGCCTTTTGGTCATGTGACAGTCTATCTCTGATGATGCTGATTCAGAGGATAGTAAGTCACATGATGAGAAGGATTGGTTATTGCTCTCCCCATCAGATTCAACTTCTGCTCTTGAAATGAAAGTCTGTGGGAGGAGCAGTGTGATTATAACCAATGCCAAACTTCACATTGGAAGCTGATTGCTTGCTAAGAAGCATTTCAAAACCCTTGCATGATTGCACCCATCGATCACACTCAACTTGGGTGGTTGCAAGAGTTTCCTTGAGGTCTTTGTACTTCTCTAGAAGTACATCTTCCCTAGCTTTAGCATCTTTGATTTGGCATTTAAGCTTGTAAATCTCATCATTTTATCTTTTAGAACAACCTCAAAATCAGCTTTTCTTTGGAAATAGTGTGCTCAAGCTCAAGATTTTTATCTATTAAAGCTACATTTGCTTCTCTAATAGAAGCAAATGCTGCTATGCATGACTCTGAACAAAGCTTGGCTTTTGCCTCAGTGGATACTGAGATGAGGCATTGGATGATGACCCTTCAGCAGAATCAAGGGCCATCAGAGCAAGATTTCCAAAAGGTTGATCACCACCATGTTGACCAGCACCTTGGAGTAGTGGTTCCTGACCAGATAGCTCTTCTGGTAGACTACTCCAGTCAACAGCAGTTGGGGTGAAAAAGCTTGTTGTTGAGGTTGTGTGTGGTGATGAGATTGGGAAGAATGAGGCTCTGGAAGAGCATGAGGTGGTTGAGCCGGGGGTGCTTGAGTTTGACCAGGCTGAGGCATGTAGTAACAGGGGTAAGGATAAGGCATATGACCCTGTGGCACAAAATAAGCAGGTGGTGCCTGTGCCTGAGATGGATGGGTAGAACTGTAGGAAGGTTGCCTTTGTGCTGTGAGCTATTGCTGGGAAAAGTCACAAAGGGTGCAGATGAGTTAGATCCAGATGATCTACACTCTCTTGCAAAGTGTCCAAGCCTTTGGCACTTGTGACACCTCAACTTGCTCTTGTCAAAACCAACTTTGGTTTTGCCAGAGAGTCCTGGGAATTTCCTACCAGTTCTTTTGTAGAACTTCTGAGAGCGGATATTATCATTGCCATTTGGTTCAAATATCCATCTCTTCCAGATCATCATCTGGAATGCCCTTCAAATCCTCCATCAGAAAACACAAGTTGTCACCACCACCTCCTGAACTACTAACACCAACAAAAGCTTGTTCTGAGTTGTAGAGAAATCAATATGCTATCATAGAACTTTCTGATGAAGCATATTCTGACTCATGACTTATCAAGGCAGCATTACCTTGGACAAAGTCATCAGCAGTTTGCCAGAAGATGACAACTTCCTCTTTTGCTCTACCTCTCTCTCAAAAGTGAGCAATTTCCCATGAAGTTGGGTGAGAGATAGAGTGTCAGGTCAGCACTGGAGCGTAGGACAATGGTATATGTGTCCCATCTCTCAGGCAATGACCTGAGGAACCTGTTGTTCATCTGGCTTTTGGAGTACTCTTGTTTACCATCTTCAGCTCAGAGATCAAACAAGAGAACCGCTCAAACTGCTGGGTCAGAGTCTCACCCTTCTATATGAGAAAGTCTCATATTGTTGGGCGAGGATTTCCCTATTGTTTGCTAAGACCGAATCAGTTCCTCCAAATTGTTCCTTTAGAGCAACCCATAGGTCATGAGCAGACTCATGATGCAAGAGCCCTGAATATATCTCGTTTGGAATGGCCATGGCTAAAATTCCATGGGCTCTAGCATCAATTTCGAACAGCTTTAGATCTTGTCCGAATATTGTTCAGGTTCTTCGCAACCTGTTCATTAGATTCGGGAACGCTCACCATAGGCTTGTATGGCCCATGCACCACTGACTTCCAAAACCAGCACTGTTGACAGCCAAGTGGTGGTGTAGCATACGTCTTTGCCATATGTTATACTCGTTCCTAACCAGCATCGGAGGCTTGGTTGCGGAAAAGTATTGTGAGGATCATTGGTTGGTGTTGTCATCTCAGGTTTTGATCAAAAACAAGTTTAAACACACGACAAGTAACTCAAAACCACCAAAAGACCTCAAGATTTTGGCCGGAAACAGCAGAAACTCACTCTCTATGGCTAATTCTTGCAAATTGCTAATTCGATCAAACTGAGAGATCAAAAGAGCAGTTTCAAATGATCAATAGTGAAATCGATCAATGATTAACCGCTCTGATACCATTTGACAGGATCTCAGCCTCTCGGTTGATCAATTAGATTATGTTTGCAGCAGATTTAGCACATTAATTAGCAATTAAAGCAAGAACATAAAAGATATTTCAATTGCAAAAGCATAACATAGAGAGAGAAGAGTTCTGCGAAACAATAAATGTTCTATTGGTCGCACGTTTCGGCAATTAAAACAGTATGGTTACCCATCCTTTTATAGGCGGCAAAGGATGGGTTGATGTCCTTTTCTGACATCAACTGAATATTAAAATTACAACTGACAAAACATAAAACTACTGAAGATGTCAACAACTGACATCTTCTTAAAAAGTTTCCTAAGTACTGACAAAAGTAAACTACTGAAATCCTACAACGACTGAAGAACAAACTCTTCAGTCGTTATAACTACTGATACTATAACAACTGAAGAACATGCCTTCAGTTGTTGTACACCTAATGAAAAAGGAAAAAACCATCACAACAACTGAAGAAGAATTCTTCAGCTGTTGTGACAAACTCTGAGTTCAGTACTTGGTCTTCAGACTTGGCTTCAGAAGATAACAACTGATGACTTCAGTAGATATCATCAGTTGTTGTCTTCAGTCTTGTCTTCAGACTTTGTGCTTCAGTAGAAGGTCTTCAGTTCTTCAGCTTTGATTCTTCAGTACTGTCTTCAGTACTTGAAGTCTTCAGTACTTGAAGTCTTCAGTACTTGTAAGATCAGTACTTCAGACTTCAGTACTGGTCTTCAGTACTTGGAGTCTTCTTCAGCTGTATTCTTCAGTTCTTTGATCTTCATACTTTGTTCTTCAGACTTTGTCAGAACAGCTGATGGGTGGAGCTAATATGCTCTCGAGTCTGACATTCAAGCAAGAGAACACA